>JALBCR010000937.1:0-175615 GCA_030710515.1 Abscondita cerata
AATTACAAGTGATCCCACCATGATCTCCATGTAAATGAACCCGCATCTTGTAAATTTGGTTAAAATCGGAGGTGTTTGGATAGATTTTTGCAGCCCTTAGTAATTTAATGTCTTCTATCCAAGTTTCTATGTCAAAATCAATTAATTATGATCCCTGAGCAACTCCAAAGGTCGAATCCAGCACAAAATCCTAGAATAAACTAGAGTTAGTAATAGTTTTTAAAGAAATTAGGTAAATGTCAAGATCCTGTACAAAATAGAAAATTATTAACAAATGTACGTATGTGAGACTATGAGTTTTAATCAAAGGAATGACATTCTAAACTGCAACGTCTATCTGTAACAAAAGGGAAAACACCAAAACTATACTTGGACACGTGTTTCAATAGTTGCTATCATCATCAGTGAACTGATACTAAAAAAACAAGAGGAAGGTTATGTATACTATCTGTGTGTCACCTCATTGATTATTATATAAGCTTGAATAATTCCGAAAAACCTAATGGACCGTGATCATAATTAATTCATAAGGGACTGAAGAAAAGTATCAATAGATGGCGCATGAGAGATGGTAAACTTGGATAAATTTGAATTAGATGATTAGAAAACTGATAAATAACGACGAAAACCGTTTTTCTGTATCAGACCTTGTAATAAAGTACAGAAAATTATAATTAAATTTGGAAAAGTAAAATACGCACATATAAAGTATTACTCGATAAAAGAAACCCTGATATTTTATTTCAATATTTAATAATAATGTTTATTTTGGCTAAAGTATATTACATGTAGGTGGTATCTGTGGAATTGCAGCGGTTATGTGTACTTGAGAAATAAATGGTTTATTTATTTATTTATTTATTTATAGAGTCAAGTTATTTGATGATTTTTAAGGTAAAATTTAATCAACTTTGTCGACATTGCGTACGTGATCGCTAACACGAGTCGACACTAGATGTCGCAAAACCTACAGTAAAATTTAATATTAAAATAGAAATTATTCATAAAGCTTATAACCTCATATCATTGCAATATGAAAATGGTAAAAAAATAGTTTTAATAAAAGTGACATTGCTAACTTCAAAAAAAAACTTTAGAGTCTCCTTTGCTTTTTGACCTTAAATTTTAAAACAAATGGACTTTGTGGTTACAACAATGTATTAATTTTGATGATACACAATTATTTAATCAAAATTGTTGAAAAACATTAAAATATTAACTAAAGTACCTAATTCTATGAATTATTCTTTCTCTAAGAATATCAAGATTGTTTGGCTTATTTTAAAGACCACCGACTTCAAAAAACTCCCTAAGAATAATCCAAGGTGTTAGATCCGGGGACCCAGCAAGGAACTTTACTCCCGTCTACGTGCGTCTACCAATCCACATGTTCCAAAGTATTTCCTATTTTGCTTTAATGACGATAACATATTCAACCTTGTTTTATCAAAATTTTGAAGTCAAAAAAGGTTACAATTAAAAAAAGTTTGACTCACTTGGGGGTTCTGCAGTTTTTCGAAATTGCCAACCATAAAATTTGAAGTAAACTAGCAAAGAACTTTTATTAAAACTACTGTTTTTATATATTCCATATTGTAACAGTTATACTTATTATTCCAGTGTTGAGCCACAATGCAGATCGATATTATTCATATTTTGTTACTGACGATTAAAAAGAAAATCTTATATTTTACTGTTCCTCAAAACTCTTCTAATCGCTTTATATGGCTTGAATCTTTTCAGTTGTGAAATATGCTTTGAATGAAGTAACTGATAACTTCTATCATTGTGTTTATTTTAGTTGTAAATAACTGATATCAGCAATTGAACAAAAATAATGTTTCTCAATAAATCTATACAGCCTTGATAAAGCTCTCACACAGAGCGAAACATCGGCAAGTATTTGGGTTATTTTTGTTCTTTCTTCTCCACCTAGTCCCAATTAAAACAAAAAGTTTTTATTGTAATAATATAAATATTTCTTGACTCTACACTTCTGTTTAATAATTAAGTTTTTTCTTTCCTTTATTCATATTTTTATAGTACTAGATGAAAATCTAGACACATCTAGGCTGCACTTTTATTGGCAATGAAGTTTATTGTTTTAACGAAAAACACAATATTTGCCAAACCAATGAAGCAGTTACGCAGTGTTCACGTGATAGTTGTTAGCGGTGGCATGAAAACCATAAAAATTTTGACTAGGTAATTGTCGCGACCAGTATACCAACACTAATTATCTTGTTTGTAATTGAGTTGTTGTTTTTCATTTTTATAAAATATCTGAGATAATAAGTAACGCAAATCCGAGTTAATGAGGAAACGTCTACATTTGTATTTGGAACGTATTTACAATTTCAGTTACATTTGAACATCATTTATAGAGACTATTTCGAACAAAACCCTAGACGAGCTTCATTATATATTTGTAATACCAGCGACTCGGGAGCGAACTGAAATGGAATGAAACAGAGACGTGACATAAATTGCACAGAGACTGTAAGAATCTAACACTCTCTGAAAATTGGCCGATAACGAGCAAAAAAAAAAATGCAAACCCGTAAACGATACCTCATACTCACGCTCTGTCTATTTTCAATTTACTTTAAAGCTCTTTATTTTCTTTATGGAACTATATGCTACGTATGCTCGCTATATTTTTACTATTCGCACAGTTCTTTTGAAAACGCCTTCGTTTCATTGCCATCAAATTAAAATTAATCGCGCAATTTCTTCCGAAAAATTAAATAAAAATATTACTTTGTAGAAAATGTTTGATGCTACATTCGAATCGGAAATATTCATTAAAATAAATCGCTAACGCTACTCTGCACCCCCAACTCGGATTTCCAATTAAAAACCTCATTTATACTTGAGTAGAAATTACATGATGCAATTTAAAATCTGGGAAAGAACTCTAGAGGATTCCAACCCTTAAAAGATTGTCTCCTTAAGAACGTTTTTCGATTCTAATTTAATTTACCTAATAAAGTATCACGCGCACGGATAATTTTTATGCGATTTAAGATTCGCGTGCTAAAAACGTTTCTGAATTTAATTTCGACGGTTTTAATTGGAATTTTGTTTGAATTTAAATCTGAGATTAACTTTTGAATTACACGATTTACATTGAGCTTAAATTGTTACATTAATAGTTGTATGCAAGTAGATTTTCCATTGAAAGTAAACGAGTGGACTTTTCAATATTTAAAATTTTAAAGGTTATATTTCTTTTTTAATCAAAACCTGTATCTTGAATCAAACTAATTTTCCACATTTATTTAGAGAAACAAAAAAACGATTTCTAAATATTATACCTGGGACAAAACTCAATGGTTTAAAATAAGAAATAGAAATTGGTGTAGATGTAGAACGTATACTTAATGTGTAGAAAACTTGATATTATACCTCTTATCATTTACGGATGTATTAAAAAACAGTATTTCCATGATTTGCTGTAATTTTTCATAAAACATTAATGCATTTTTATTTTTATTGAAAAACATTAATGATCCAACAAACCCTACTTTTGCCAAAAGGATGTTTTTGTACAAAGTCACTATCTGAGTACCAATGATGGCGTTGTAGAGGTTTGACTGAAACAGTATTCAGTATAGTATAGTCGACAATTAGTTTAAAATTTATAGACAACACTTGTTTGTTGTTTACATTTCCGTCGTGATCTAGTTGGTTACAATTCAGTGCGGCAAATTTTTTCGGGTAGTTATAACATATATGATGTGGACGTCCCACAAGATCTTCATTTTGTGTTACATATATCAGTTCTAAATTGCTGTGTGACGCCCACTGTCATTTAAAAGCTGATTTTAGTTGCTAAATGAGTCTATATATTTTCTGTCTGAATTACTTACTTTAAAGCGTTTCCCTTTGTCAAAACCTATGTTTCAGAGTGTCAAATGACTACTAAAATGATGCGTTTCCAATTTTTGTCTAAATTTTATGGAAATTTTCATTAGTAAGATGCATGGGAGCATAGCCTATCGGTATAAGCACCAGTTTAGTAACCTAACCTTTCCGGCGGCGCGGTTTTTTTTCTCCTTTTGGGGGAGATTTTTCTTCATTTTTTTTTCCTTCTCTTTTTTTGGCCCCCCTTCCCCCCCTCTTTTTGTCCCCTTCCTCCCCTTTCCCTTTCCTTCAAAAAATTTTCTTATTTTCTCCCAACCCCCCCCCCCCCCTGGAACACCTAACAACACCCCCCTTTCACATATCTCATCAAGTTCCCTCTTTTTTTTCTTTGGTCTGTTTCCTCTCTCCCCTCTTTTTTTTTTTTTTTTTTTTTTTTTTTTTCTTTTCCGAATTTTTTTCCTTTTCTCTTTTTTGTACACTCATGAAATTTAAAACTGGACACCACAATTTCTGTAAACAAAAGTTTGCACATTGTGAAGCGGGCTTAAGGGTATCATTTACAATTCTAACAGCAGGTAGTCTCAGCAGGGGTTATCTTATAGAAGGACTGTAGAATGAATCATTACACTAAGCACGTTTTAGAAAATAGGTAATTTACGTTGCTTACTTAATTTTTTCTTTAAAGAATATATTTGAAGGTATCGCTAATTAAACACCATAGCTCGATTAATTATCGAATCAAAATTTTGTTTAGGAAATGTTTACAAAATAAAATTAGAAATAATTTTGATTTAAAAACGTCTACAAGCAATAACTTTTAAATTAAATCAAAAACTAAACATGGTTATTTGGGTTGACTGATTATTACTTATTTTTAAATAAATCTAACCTACTAATTATTGTAAGTTATTAAAAAAAATCATTAAACTCTCTATTCATAATATTTAGTCCTTACAAAATGTATATTTTATGACGTTTCATTTTTTTCTGTAGTTAATATAAAAAGTGAAAATAAAAACTAAGGCAATTCTTATTGTCAACGTATATATTTAGTTTTTGACAAGAATTTATTACATAATTATAATTAAGATACCAAGTTATAGTTTAAAATTAAATGAAAACTTTTTTTTAAATAAAGGTATTACTATATAAATAAATATAAGAAATCAATAATGGGTGTGACCTCCATTATTATTGATACATTCTTGGAGGCGTCTGCTCATTGACGCTATCAAGGTATCAATATAATTAATATTAATCGTTTCCCATGCGGTATCAATGGCTGCAATTAGTGCATTACGGTTTACTGGTATAAAATTTGGCCCTTGTTGTCTTCGGATAACAGCAAGTATTCGAGCCCAAACATTTTCGATAATGTTAAAATCTGGGCTTTTGCTGGCCAGGGTAACAGCTCCAAGTTATTTTCGTATCCAATTGCGCACAACCCGCGAAGTATGAATAGGGCGTTGTCCTTAACAACAAAAAATACATTATGAAAATGTTAATTCAACAGATCCCGAACTATTTTTGGAGAAAGTATAGTGAAATAAGAATACTTACTTGTTGGAAAATATAATCTTCGTCTGGATAAAACACTTCGACTGAAGGTTTCATAATAGTTTCCAAAATATCTAAATACGCAGCAGAATCAAGACGTCCATCGATAGCCCAACAAACTCCTGGACCCCGCGCGCTAACCCAACCCCACACATTCACAGAAAAATAACCACTTCGTTTTTTAGGACATATGTGATTATTTTCGTAACGAGTTCCTTCCATTCTAAAACTTTTAGTGGTCCATCGTTGCGGCTATTGAACGTTTTTTCGTCGCTAAAAATCACTCGATTCCAAAATTCCAAAGGTTCGTTCACATATCGCCTTGCAAATTCCAGACGACGTCTCATATTTTCGTCACTGAGAACTTCTTTCGCAGCAGCATTATACTTCTTTATTCCCATCTCCTTTAATCTTTTTTGTGCAGTTATACGGCATCCGGGAAAATGTGTATCTGCTATAGCCCTGGAGTATGTAGCAAATGGTTGTTCTATTACGTAATGAAACAACTCGAGATCTTGAGCACGTGTAGATACTTTAGGTCTACCACTTCCGATGGCTCTTTCCAAAGTGTGTTCAAGATTCCATTTTACTCGGTAATGCCCTACGGTGCTTTTTGGTATATCTAACATACGTGAAATTTCACGCACGCTACGGCCCGCCGCTAATTCCGAAACAATCCGCGCTTTCAAATCAGCACCGAGATGAGGTGGCATTTTCACAACACTTGAAATTTTAAACTAAAATGGAATTTACATTTACTTTATTTATTGGTTCACACTACCCCTTCTCAAACAGTAGGTAATTGTTTATTTATTACATACTTCTAATGACCAATGTAACAACCCTTAGAGCAATATGACTCAAAGGAAGTAAATTAAACAAGCAAGGACATTCTACTGTTATTGAAACTTATTCATAAAGTAAAGCCATTTCCTTATAATGCTAATGGACAGGATTTTCTTTAAGTATTAAGATTACAATAGAGGACTTATAAACTTTCGAAAATATCTAATTATAAATATTTACACTGCAATTGCGCTTTTTCCTTAATAATTTCTAGCAATAACATACACGTTCTTGGTTTTTAAGTTGTCATAAATTTGATATGATATAAATTTGTGTTTCTAATATTACATCACAAACTAATCTTTATTCTCCAAAAAATTGTTGCTTAAGTTGCAAAGCTTTGTACACACCTGAACAACAAACCGAACAACAAACATAACAACAAAACAAAAGTCAAACAGAACGACAAACGATCTATCCGAAGACAACAAGGGCCAAATTTTATACTAGTAAACCGTAATGCACTAATTGCAGCCATTGATACCGCATGGGAAACGATTAATATTAATTATATTGATACCTTGATAGCGTCAATGAGCAGACGCCTCCAAGAATGTATCAATAATAATGGAGGTCACACGCATTATTGATTTCTTATATTTATTTATATAGTAATACATTTATTAAAAAAAAAGTTTTCATTTAATTTCAATCTATAACTTGGTATCTTAATTATAATTATGTAATAAATTCTTGTCAAAAAACTAAATATATATAAGGACAATAAGAATTGCCTTAGTTTTTATTTTCACTTTATATATTAACTACAGAAAAAATGAAACGTCATAAAATATACATTTTGTAAAGACCAAATATTATGAATAGAGAGTTTAATGATTTTTTTAATAACTTATTATATTAATTAATTATATTAATTAGCGGCGGGCCGTAGCGTGCGTGAAATTTCACGTATGTTAGATATAACCAAAAAGCACCGTAGGGCATACCGAGTAAAATGGAATCTTGAACACACTTTGGAAAGAGCCATCGGAAGTGGTAGACCTAAAGTATCTACACGTGCTCAAGATCTCGAGTTGTTTCATTGCGTAACAGAACAACCGTTTGCTGCATACTCCAGGGCTATAGCAGATACACATTTTCCCGGATGCCGTATAACTGCACAAAAAAGATTAAAGGAGATGGGAATAAAGAAGTATAATGCTGCTGCAAAAGAAGTTCTCAGTGACGAAAATATGAGACGTCGTCTGGAATTTGCAAGGCGATATGTGAACGAACCTTGGAATTTTGGAATCGAGTGATTTTTAGCGACGAAAAACGTTCAATAGCCGCAACGATGGACCACTAAAAGTTTTTAGAATGGAAGGAACTCGTTACGAAAATAATCACATATGTCCTAAAAAACGAAGTGGTTATTTTTCTGTGAATGTGTGGGGTTGGGTTAGCACGCGGGGTCCAGGAGTTTGTTGGGCTATCGATGGACGTCTTGATTCTGCTGCGTATTTAGATATTTTGGAAACTATTATGAAACCTTCAGTCGAAGTGTTTTATCCAGACAAAGATTATATTTTCCAACAAGTAAGTATTCTTATTTCACTATACTTTCTCAAAAAAATAGTTCGGGATCTGTTGAATTAACATTTTCATAATGTATTTTTGTTGTTAAAGGACAACGCCCCTATTCATACTTCGCGGGTTGTGCGCAATTGGATAAGAGAAAATAACTTGGAGCTGTTACTCCTGGCCAGCAAAAAGCCCAGATTTTAACATTATCGAAAATGTTTGGGCTCGAATACTTGCTGTTATCCGAAGACAACAAGGGCCAAATTTTATACCAGTAAACCGTAATGCACTAATTGCAGCCATTGATACCGCATGGGAAACGATTAATATTAATTATATTGATACCTTGATAGCGTCAATGAGCAGACGCCTCCAAGAATGTATCAATAATAATGGAGGTCACACCCATTATTGATTTCTTATATTTATTTATATAGTAATACCTTTATTAAAAAAACGTTTTCATTTAATTTTAAACTATAACTTGGTATCTTAATTATAATTATGTAATAAATTCTTGTCAAAAACTAAATATATACGTTGACAATAAGAATTGCCTTAGTTTTTATTTTCACTTTTATATTAACTACAGAAAAATGAAACGTCATAAAATATACATTTTGTAAGGACTAAATATTATGAATAGAGAGTTTAATGATTTTTTTAATAACTTACAATAATTAGTAGGTTAGATTTATTTAAAAATAAGTAATAATCAGTCAACCCAAATAACCATGTTTAGTTTTTGATTTAATTTAAAAGTTATTGCTTGTAGACGTTTTTAAATCAAAATTATTTCTAATTTTATTTTGTAAACATTTCCTAAACAAAATTTTGATTCGATAATTAATCGAGCTATGGTGTTTAATTAGCGATACCTTCAAATATATTCTTTAAAGAAAAAAATTAAGTAAGCAACGTAAATTACCTATTTTCTAAAACGTGCTTAGTGTAATGATTCATTCTACAGTCCTTCTGTAAGATAACCCCTGCTGAGACTACCTGCTGTTAGAATTGTAAATGATACCCTTAAGCCCGCTTCACAATGTGCAAACTTTTGTTTACAGAAATTGTGGTGTCCAAGTTTTAAATTTCATGAGTGTACATACAGAGAATCAATAAATATCAAAGAATTATTCTGTAGCATTAAAACGACAAATAATGTATGAAATCTTAAGGCACATATATATCGAGATTATTGGAGACCACATTTTAAAATATTTTGGATTGTACAGGGTACTCCAGAAACACGTACCATATCAAAGTTGAGTTGTTTTAAATGGATCACCCTGTATTTTTTCTGTTTTTAAATTGTACAATAAAAATATAATAAATATTTGTTAACATTTTCCTATACCTACACTTCCGTTTCTGAGATAAATCGATTTGAACTAACTTGCAGACCTTCCAAAAAAATACAATTACTTCAAAATAAATAAGAACAAGCAACTTTGTCTTAAACCACTTTACTAAGAGCTTTTAACATCCTTTTTGCAATATTTACTTTCACGTTATGATGTACAGGGTGTTTTTAATACTACCGCATAACACTAACCATTTAAAACTTAAATAACTTGCTCAACTTCAATGGAACACCCTGTATTTGTGTAGCTTGTTGGAAGTTGGAACTAATTACCTTTCAGTCGGTATAAGTGTGACCAACGCCTAACTCTCATAGTTTTCGAGATATTTTAAAATTTGCTAGTTTAACAATTTGCTCCTATGACAGTTTCAATTCTTTAGAGATTGTTTATGATTTTCTCAATGGTAATTATATTCTGCTTTTAAATAATTTTTTTGTGATTATTGATTAGACAGGTTATTTTCATGATTTGAGTATCGATGACAAAGTGTCGAAATTCTACGATATTTAATTGTTGGGAATGGAGCATTTCATTCCTAAGAAAACTGTCAAGTATGGAACTTCAAAATATTCTAAATGGTTTAATTCTGAACTTATTGGTGTTTGCAAGCTCAAAAAGAAAATGCATTGGAACCATTATCTTTATGATTATGAACTCTTTAAGACTTTAAGGTCGGAGTGCAAAAATTAAGCAGAACTAGATCCTAGGTTCTTTTGGAGCTATGTTAATAACGATAAAAAGTTAATATCCGTCTCTCTGAGATGTTTTTTGAAAACGTGGTAATTAGAAAAGGTTCAGAGTAAGTTCGGTAGAAGTATTTGAAAGTTTATCAAATCTTATAAAATTTACTTCTACTGGGCCAGATGGTGTTCCTCCTATCTTGTTAAAAAAATATAAATTTACATTGTCAATCCCATCATATATTCTTTTGAGTCATCGTCATAAACATAATGCAACACTTTTTGTCGCACGAAGACAAAGTTTACAAGACCGACCGAAGGGAGGTCTGCAATTGTCGGAGTGCAACAAAAAAGTAGTTGTGACACGTGTTTTTCATACTATTTTTCTATTTCGCAAAAATTTACTTCAAGAAATAAATGTTAATATTTGATCTAGTATTTTTTTTTGGTTTAAAGCAATGTTGGTAGAGTAGTTGATATCCTAATAAAGTTAGCAACAAATGCTGTTGAAAGTTTGCTATCTTCAAAATAATGTGTTGAGATTTTTAATCGCAGTTTAATTCACGAGTTAGTTACAAAACTTTTTCGTCGACCGTACTTTGTAATTTTAATAAAATTATATACTCTAATAATTCTAGAGAAGAAATGTTATTGTGAACGCACCACAACCACAAATTTATAAACCAACTTCATCGTTTCTACTTTTTGTGAGAGCTTCGTCTTTTATTGCCAACAGTATTTTAATATAAGCTCACCAAGTTGATGGAGAATTAAATTACTCAATTTCAATTGTTTTGTCGAAATAAAATAGTTTTCATCACAGTAAAACAAGAACACTAAATATTTTTGTGTGAACGGATTGGTGCTTAATCAACACCAAAAGTGTTTGACAATGTTTGATATATCATGGATGTAACTTAGCACATCTCGAACAAGTTGAACTTTATATAATGACTTGTCGTATCATACCAAAAAAAGATATTTATATCCTGATTGTGTGCAAGCAGTTTACCAACTTTTTGAGACAATTATCCTGCACATATTCAATACTGTCAATGGCTTTGCAACACTTTATCAGAGACATATTTGTTTATCAATGAAATTTGGTTTACATTTACCGTTCTATAATTTCACAAACATGTGCATGTAGAGTTTACAAAAAACATTTTGTTAAAGTAGTTCCGCTTCACTTCCAAAAGATCTTTTCAGAAGTCGGAATGTTTACTTTTATAGTTTTGATTTTTTTCTACAGCCTTACTTAAAGAATCTAACTTTTGAACAATGAGTAAATAATATTGAAGAACTACGTGAGAGAATAGTTTGTAAAATAGATGACCTGAACACCCTTAACATGTTATTAAACGTTATCATTGGAATATTGCATACAGTACAAAAATGTCTTAAAAATCACTGTGAACAAATTCAAGATTTATTACAATTGTAGAATAATGTCGATTTGTTATTATTAAAATTTGCTTTGCTACAAATTACGACATATTTTTATTTATACTTCCATGTTGTAGTTCATTGAAGATAAAACGGCCTTATGTATGTATAGTTGCCTATACTAAAATCGATTTTGTTTACATTAATGTAAGTCATAAATGCGCGGTCGATGGAAGAATATTGTTTAAGTTTTGTTTCATAAATTAACATTAAATTTTCTTTGAATATTAAAATCTACTTAATAAGAACTAACCAAACAAAACCTCAGTTAATTGTCTTACGTCAAAATTAAAACTGTAAATTATTTGGTTATACACTAAAATTTATAAAATCGTTGCCGTCACGTGAACTTTACAATTATGAACGGTTTTGGGACAAGCATCTGTTCATCTTTCAGGTTTTCTTTAATTTTAATTTATGTAGTTGCCTGTTGTCTCTTCTAATTACCATAATGTCTATTTTAATATTGCTTCTCTTCATACGAACGCGCCCCAACTTGCAACTTGCAAAATTAGACAACAGGAATTGGCAACACCAAATTTCTTTTTGTGACTAGGATTGGCTGTGATTATATCAGCGGGAACATAGTTACGTGACGTCATCCGACTAACAATTTACATTTTCATTTTTTTTTAAATAACTTTCTCAATTTCAAAAAAAATTGACAATCCTATAATGTTTTTCTAATTTAAAAATACTATCCAAAGCAATAATAAAAAATATTAGTAGGAATACCTCATTATGGAGCAATATGCCAGCAATCAGTAATTTCTAAGACGTTCGACAGTTTGATTACTAAACAATTGCAGTGGCCATCTGCTAACACCTTGTGGTTTTCGTTCTAATAAATCTACATTGATCACAGTCTTCTGATTTGTAAACTTAAATCTATTGGATTTTATGATTCTATTGTGAATTGGTTAGTCTTTCTTATCCAACAGAATTTTATATCTACTCCTTTTGCTTCGAAAGTATCTTAAGAGTCTCATTGTGGACCTATTTTATTTATTTTATTCATTCTTTGTTATTCGAACTTTCTTCTTCTTTTCTTTTCTGATGATCATAAACTTTTTTAAATGAATTGAATGTTTATATAACGCCAAACAATTCCAACTAGGCTTGAACGCTTGAACATAATTGGGGCAGTAAAAGTTGACTTTTCTTAAATACTGATAAATATTGCTTTATCAGTTTCAACAAGAAGAAATCACCGACCTGTTTTGATTATTACATATTACTTATTCTAGATTCTAGTCATACATTTAAAGATTATTATTAGCATATATCGTCTAAAAGTTTCTTCAATGTGGTAACCTTAGTCCTTTGGTGTTAAAAACTCTTTTTGCTCCCTAGTGAGGTCTCACTTAGAATATTGTTTAGTATCCTATTTATAAGCAAGAATGCTAACTTAAAAAAAAAGAGCTATGGAATATAAATTTGGTATAGTTCACCAAATGGGTCATTATTCGTTTATAATGGATAAGCTGAACTTAAAATATCTGGAATAGCGTTGCGTGCCCAATGATGTCATTGTTTTGTATGGTATTTTGCACTGTCACATAGATAGCTTTAATCTGACTGACTGTTTTATCTTCCGAAGGTCTTCACAAATGTGAACAGCAACAAACCCATTGTGCGAATTATGGAAACTTGTAACGCAGTATCTCCCAACTTTAATTCGTATGGCTTATCTCAAATACCACTTAAATATTGTTGTAAGTTCTTGTGAAATCTAAGTTTTTTTAAATTTAATTTAATTTAATTAATTTTGTAATATTTATTTGTATTTCTATTTTTATAATTGTAGAAACTGTATTAAACATTAAACAAAGGTGTGAAAATGGTCCACCTTTTCTAACTATAGTTATGAATGTAGTTAATATTGGAAGTCTCCTTAAAATTTCTAATAGTTCAATTTCCACGTAGTGAGCCTTCAAGAGGAGTCAAGGTTCGATTGCTCAATAGAAACCACAGCTATTCTTTCGACCAACGTTTCGACCAATTCCTGGGTCTTTTAAAGGTATCTGTGCATTAACTTAATATTACTGCGATCGTAGTGGTGTTGTAGACTAGATCTCTACGACGATACGGTTGTTCCGGGCATGTTGAAGGTATGTAGTTAATATTGAAAGTCTTCTTAAAATTTCTAATAGTTCAATTTCCACGTAGTGGGCCTTCAAGAGGAGTCAAGGTTCGATTGCTCAATAGAAACGACAGCTATTCTTTCGACCAACGTTTCGACCAATTCCTGGGTCTTTTTCAAGGTATCTGTGCATTAACTTAATATTACTGCAATCGTAGTGGTGTTGTAGACTAGACCTCTACGACGATACGGTTGTTCCGGGCATGTTGAAGGTATGTAGTTAATATTGAAAGTCTTCTTAAAATTTCAATAGTTCAATTTCACGTAGTAGGAATATGAGTCAAGGTTCGATTGCTCAATCAAAACGTTGGTCGAAAGAATAGCTGTCGTTTCTATTGAGCAATCAAACCTTGACTCCTCTTGGAGGCCCACCACGTGGAAATTGAGCTATTACAGTTACGAAATTTTCGCAATTATCACATTCGTTACAAAAATCATGCACTTCGTCATTGGTAACATTTCCATTTTATTATGAATATATTTTGAAAACGTACTAAACCTTATATGTGTCAGAAAGATACGTTGTGTCAAAATAATGTAACAGATCCTCAGCATCTAAAGGTGTATGTTCTTTAAAGTACTCCCTTACGCATCCCTCGTGTCGCCTGTTCTTTGTAGGAGCATCACCTCCTTATATTAGGGGAGTTTGGCTTTACACTTCCACCCTGGCCAGACGGGTTGGAAGTGGCTGTGAGGTATTGTTACGTTACGTTACGTTTACCAAACGTGTTAGTATGGTAACCGGGACCGACGGCTTAACGTGTCCTCCGAAGCACGGTGGAAGCGGACTATCTAAATTGCTTCGAAAAGATTTTTCGCCGCTTTTTGGAATCGAACTCCTACATAATTTGCTGATTCTTGGTTATTCCTAGGTCTTAGTTGAAAACCTGGTCTCTGATTTTTTTAATATTTTTTGACGTGATTGATAAAACCTAAAATATCGACTTGGTTACCAAAAACTTTTTTAAAATCCATTTTAAAATAAGCAACCAGACACTCGAGCCCATCTTAAGGGTTATCCGTTATTTTAATTAATTATATTTTTTACCTTTTCTATCAAAATCGAGCAAGTTAGACACTCTTGCTATACTGTTGGAGATTTATTTTACTATTTGAGAAAATATTTTATGACGTTGCGCACTTCGCTACTATTTTACATGTTTATTTGTAACGACCTCTGTTTATATTAGAGATCATTCAAATGCAGAGAGGGAATAGAGAGAGAGAAAGAGAGTAATGTTCCTCTCATTTCAAATTGGCACGGCAAATAGTCATTTTTTTTTGTGTTTTTTGTTTGGTAATAAAGAGAGAGAGACGTACCCATACTATAAACCAAAATTAACCACCCGTAATTGGAGATACGGAGGAACAATTATAATCGTCCACTTGTCGAAACGTCAAAATGAAATGATACAGCTTCTCTTTATAAATGGTAAATATATCCAAAACCAAGCTCCTTAAAATGAGTATGCCAACGTTGTGACAAACTTGCTACATGCTGTTGGAGGTTTATTTTACTATGCGGGCAAAATAATTTTTAACGTGGCACACTTTTGCTACTCTTTACACCTTTGTTAATATTGATTTGTTTTTATATTACAAATCATTCACATGCAGAGAAAGAGATAGGGAGAGAGAGAGAGAAAGAAAGACGTAATTCGTTCCTTGTTGCATTTGAAATTGGCAACGGCAATAGCTCATAGTATATCTGGTGAGAGTATCGGTTCGAGCAATATAATTGATTAAATAAGAAAGCATTACCCAAACTATAAAATGAAATTAACCATCAGTAATTGAAGATACGCAAGAAGAATTATAATTGACCACCTGACGAAATGTCCTTATAAATGGTTAATAATATCTAAAATCAGGCTTCTTAAAATGAGTATGCCAACGTCAGCTCAAGGAGGGCAAAAGGGTCCATATTTGCATTGAGTATTTACCAAATGTTAGACTAAATTGTGCATAATTCGTTAATCACTGGTTTGCATTGATTTATTAAGGCGTACTGTGCTTTCAGTGGCGTCACATAAAATTATACACACCCATACAATTGGAAATTTAACTAACAACTGAAACAAACTTGACGTTTGTTGAAATTGAAATATATCTTTTTTTTTCTATAGCTAACTCTAGATGGTAATTCTTTACAAGATGCAGATCTTGATATATCTTTTAATTTGCCGTGTTTAAAAAGTTACAACGCTGTGAGATGGTATATTAAAATAATCGATTTATACATGGGTCTACCAAATTCAGTGTTACAGTTATTTTAAGATAACTTGGTTTTGACTAGAAAAAAAAATAAAAATCTTTTCAAATTTTTCCATAAATGTGTTTTCTTCCATCTACACCATGTACGACGATTCTCGTCAGTTGATTCTAAGATGACATAATTAAAAAATTCTAATTTTGCTAGAACGATCTTATTCACTGACGAAACGTGCTTTATACAGTTTGGGAGTAACTCAGCATATTTATGCTGAAGAAAATTCTGATGCAACGTTAGTAATCCATCATCAATATGACTGATACCATTCATAGATTTATTATTTTATTTATTTATTATGGTACATAATCCATAATATTTACTCCTACGAACTGGAAGGAGGATTTTAAAACAAATAAGTCTTTGCATCTAAGAAAATCCCATCTGTTTTGAAAAATTATTATACAAATACAATAGTATTCAATTGTTTGTTTATCTGCAATGACTATTTGGATCATCTTCAAGCGGTGAAGTTCACTTGAGTATAGTTAAAAAGTTTTACGTTTGTACAAAAAAAATTTGCCAAGAGGGACTAGTCCGTAGACTTAAGTAAACAATAACCTCGATCACGTTACAATAATAATGTGTCTGTTTATTTACTATTAAACCGAAATTGGGAATAATATCATTTTTTTCAAACTCAAGTCAAAAAGAATTTGGATTTTAAAAAATTAGGGTTGGGCGTTTAAAAGATTAAGTTGTTTATTCAAATTTTTCTACCTGTAATTCATTATCTTATTTATGTAAAGGTATGAGTGGTGCTATATGAAGTATAGCCAGGCTCTGTCAAAAAATATTTATGTATTTACATAGAGTAAATAAATACCTTTATTTACAGACAGCATATTATTTAGGACATTTCTGTTCTTGTAAACCTAGAAGTTTAAAAAGCTTCCTAATCTTTAAAATGGCCCAAACTGATTAACAAAATTTCAAAATATCAAAAAAATTATTATAAAGCCCTTGTGGGCAGAGTGGCCTTGTTTTGTTTTGAGTCACGATTAAATAACTTTTTTAAATTCAGTTTTGCAAGGTCAACTTATAGAATCGACTAAAATAACTGGGATAAATAATGATGACTGTTGCACTATATAATTAATATGTATGGCAACGAATTTTCACGTAATCAAATTAATTTAACTAATTATATGTTTGGAGAATTGATTGAAAGATGCGTGTGCGTTCGCAAAGAGCTAATTACTATAAAAATTGTGTGGTAATAAAGTGAAAGAGAGCATAATCAACAAGGTCATAAACAAAGTACATCATTGTTAAAACAGAATTGTTTTAATTATTATAACAGAATACATAGTTGCACTTTTAATACCACAAGGTAAAGCGTTTCGGAGATATTATAATCCATAAAATTCCATAATTAATACAATCGATCAATCAAATCAATCAAAAACAGCTTTATTGTCACTGAAATTTACAACATTTCTTGGACAAAGCATAATAACAAAAAACATAAAATAGAAATAAGATGCATTATCACATATATATTTATCACAGAAATTCTTAGTTTAAAATAAACACAACTAAAAAAGTTAATAATCCAACAAATGTAGGAACCTTTCTTTAAAAATCGAGGTATCTTTCTAACAACTCCATAGATTAGTCTACACACACACTCGGTCTCTACACGATCGTTTACTTGGAGTCCCTCGGTTAGTTTGAATTCACCCAGTTCTAGTTAATAGAATTCAGATGTGACGAGAAGATTAAAGGCATATATCCACATATGAAGGAAGGTATAAAAAAGGTAGAATCGTTGGTAGAAATAGAAATATAAGAAAAGTCTCCCGAATATAAATGAAACTTAAGTGACAGTATAGCACAGTATAGAAGAAAAAATTTCAAAGTAACGAATGGGAAGAAATATGATATGTATAAACTACTATTTAGCAGAAAGAAAAACTCTGAAGTATGGAATATAAATAAAACAATGAAAACAAACAGAAAAGAGAAAGTATACCTATACCACATAGAAACAGATGCATGGGAGAAAAATTGCTAACAGAACAAAGGAATGAATTTTTAAGGTTCACAGTAAAATTAGAAACAACATACAGAAAGGAAGAATTAAAGTAAAAAAAGCAATGAAGGCAGTTAATAATAACTAATAAATCCGTAAATTCAAGAGGAATGGTACCGGAGCTTAACCCATTAACGTTTAAAACTTTAAAAATTAAATTTAATTGAAAAATCTTATAATACAGCAAAAGATGTTAGTAAAAGATAATTTAAAATTAATTAATACTTAATTTATGGAGGTGTACTCAATTCAATACACCAAGCTAATCTCATATATGAACATTAAACATTATTTGGTGTGAAATAGTTTTTTTCCGTACACATGATAACATTGAAGCAGTTTGTCTAGATTCCTTGGAAAATGTCCAATAGAGTCCAACTGCATTCTCGTAGGTACTAAGCTTGGTGGTCACCGATTTTTAGGTTTGCTTGTACTTTCCCACAAATAAGACCGAGTGATGTTCCTCCTAAACAACTTCAAAGTCATAAAATTTTCCACAGATAACCTATGAAGTTTCCATGCATTCACTACAACTATACCTATGAAGTAAGTAAAATGAGCCTACTACCACGTTGTTGCCCCTGATGGCAATCCAATAATTTGAAATTGAGTAATCAAGAAGATCTACACCTCCCATATTAGCATTGTATGCACTAAACAAACAAGGTTGATCAACATCTATCTTCTGTTTAGTTTGGACCATTATAATTAGTAATTATATTGCAGGCATTATTGTCTTTCCACTTGACACATAGAATTTTATTATATGTATCAAAGATCCAGTCGTATATTTCACGTTTCGGTTTGGCTCGTAATGAGAGGACAGGACTTTATTATGTTCTCTCTTATTGTACCCGTAGCTCTAAAACCTTTCTGTTTTAGGATAACTAAGAGCATACGTAAAGAAATAATTATCAAAAACTACTGTGTGCTTTGAAGGATCAGGAACATTATCTAATAATTTTAGCACTACACTAGCGCCAAATGGAATTTTTCTTTCTTAGTACGAATATCAGATAAAGAAACATTAAAGTTGTGATAGTTTTTTGTCTAGTATAAACTATTGATTGTTCCACAATTAACTGAATAACTTTCTCGTCAAAAATTACTTACTTTGGAATAACTACCGACATATGCGAAATCATTACCAGTGTCTACTGAAGGTGTTTTTGACCATTTTGGTTCCTCAAAGTCACTGTAAGAAATTGTGGTCATAGGAGAGGATGGATCTACAGCTGAATTATTATTTGTAGTAAACGGAAAATGCGATTTTTTTTCGCATTGAGTTGGAGTTTTTGTGAAGAAGTACTTGACTCACGTCTAAACCTCTCTCTAACTAGACTCAGTGGTTCATCATCGGAGTCACTTTAGCAGGCAATTTATTTGTTGTAAGATCGTTCTCGTCTGTATCTTCTTCATCGATCAATACATTAAGAGTCGGAGGTATTATACTTTTACAAATGTCGTCTAGACCACTAACTAAAGAATTATAGTCATCTAAAGCATCTGCTGCATCTTCCAACCTTTCAAACCATTGCCCACCATAAAACGGTTTTGTAGGAATTTCCATTTTCAAAATCTACAAATAAGATAATTTCACTTGGTTTATATTTTTAACTAAACCTATATTCGCCTGTGTACTCATTCGAGTACATTTATTATCATTGTTATCAAAAACACCGTAATTGAACTAAAAATCATTAAAATTATTACTTACCTTAAATGTTCCTTTCTTGTTACTAAATAAACAAATCACGTTATCAACAACACCCAATAACAACCATAATAATAAAAATGTGAACACGTGGCACGTTACTAACAGCTACGCTAGTTTTTGAAGTGTCTAGCACCCTGTCAATACAATCGAAAATTGCAACTATCTTGTCAAAACGATGCAGAGACATCTAGTGATAATCATCATACTACTAGCATACGTAAGATTTAAATCTGCTTGGAATAATAGCTAAAATAGTAGGTGTACTCAAACGAGTACGCCCGGCGTTAATCCGTTAATAAATACAGCACAGAGAAGCTGCTAAGAATGCTACTTACATGTTAGGAAAAGTAATAAAACAAATTTAAAATGTTTTCATTTTACCGAATTGGTAACTTTTTTTTTACACTATTTACAAGAGATACAGGATGGAACAAGCGATACAATAATGAACAAAGCCTTAAAGAAAAAACTGAACTAGTATATTGTGCAATAAGTAGGAAAAGTGTTGTTGAAATCACTAATTTTTAGAAAAACAGTTTAGTCGTATATGATTGTATCTTCCTTTTGGTAATAAGTCGACAGAGTTTCCTCACTTCTGAAGAGTCCCAGATAGAAGAAACAGCAGTCGAGTGATACTCGGTGCTTGTTTGCAATATTGCAATCTTTTGCGAACTTACAGCAGGCGATTTGGATTTTTTTTGTGCTAACGTTTAGTTGGCAATAATAATCGAAGAGTCCTACAATAGCACGAGGCGGTACTAGATGTCGCAACATCTTATTAGTCGGAAAAATGATTTTTGAGGTACGGATAATGAATAAAAAACACATGAGAAAAATTGTAGCAACAGAGATGGAGATGCTACGGATTAACTAAAACCGATAGGGTAACTAACAAAAAAATTAGGCGTAGCAGCAAACATAACACAACATATCAAAAGCAAAAATCGCCGTGGAACGTTTTGGTTAGAAAAACAAGTGTGTTTATTAGAAAGTATTAATTGTAACAGGATGTTTTATTGATATGGTCAGTTGGTTCCGTCGTTTCATTCTAAATATCTTTGTTTTGTCTGTTCCATTAATTACCCGGACTAAGAGAAACTCTTCTTTCGTGTGGTAATCGTAATGTCACAACCCTATTCTTGCTTTAGAGACACAATTGACTTCTGTTTCGATACTATCTTCCCCGGAATTTTTACAACATTTCGTTATTTGACTGATGCTTCTATTGAGAAAGTTTGTTCTTATGTCGAGGGGTTTCATTTTACAGTGAGTTTCATGGAGAGTTAAAAAAATCAAGAATAGAAGACGCGATTGCTTGGTGCAGGGAGAAAAAAGGGGGTTGGATTTCGTAGAGGAAAGCTTGAGACTTTAAACATGGATAAGACGTATTCATGGTCGCGTATTGTGGAAGAAACCCAAACCGTTCTCTGAAAAATTTTTAAATGAAAATGTAGATATTTTATGCAAAAATTTATACAAATCAATGGAAACAAAATATCGAAAAATAAATGATTAACAAATTTTACTACGACGGTAAAACTACGCACGCTTCACGCATTGTTGAAAGAACTTTATTTTGGAAACTGCAAGCCAGACGTGACAATGTTGTGTAGTTTTGCTCCTCCTACATTATTTGACCTCAAAGTGAACTACCGCATTTTTGGATCACCAAAAACCGTTTATGGTAGTTATTATTATTTTTTTTATTATTAAGAATGGGGTGAGTGTCATAGAAAGAACCTCCTGCACTGCGACCAGATTAGATCTCTTGTGCCCCCTCTAGTTGGACTTAGGAAAGATCTATGTATTTGACAAATTCGATTAGATCCTTAGTCGGGAGTTTTAGTAGATCTTCTTCTAAAATGAAGATGAGCTCTAAGTGTTTGTATCTCTTTAGGCACAGGGCCGGGTACCTCATAATGATATAGTCCATACGCTCCACCTCTTCACCACAGTACCAGCATGTATCACCATCCACCAGTCCCATCTTTTTCAAGTGATACATGCAATGGATGTGTCTTGTTAGTACAACACAGAGTTGTTTTAAGTCTCTTCTGGGCAAGTTTAACACTTCCTTCTCCCTCTTTTGATTGGGTCCAAGAAATTTCTTAGAATGTTTGAAACCTGGCAAATTACTCCAGGTTCTGTTGACTTGTTTGTTGGCCCAGTTGGTAATAACCCCTTGATAATCCCTCTAGCTAAAGCCGTACATAGGTGACGGCCCTATAAAAGGTTTTGCTGCTTCTAGCTTTGCTTGCTGATCTGCTTCCTCGTTGCCTCCTATTCTCTGATGCCCCGGCACCTAGACAAGTTCAACTTTGTTCTTGTCCGCCAGTTGATTTAGTGCTTGATGGCACTCGTGTAGCATGTGTGATCTCAATCTATTACTTTGTAGCGCTTTTAATGCCGTTTGACTATCCGACATGATGTTTATGTGCTGTGTGCATCGGTTTTTGGTGAGGAGATGTTCTGCCACCATGTGGACGGCGTGTACTTCTGGTTGAAAAATGGTAACGTCAGCACTGAGGGACTCGTATCTTTTAAACTTTGGTCCTACCACTCCTGCCCCCACACCATTTCCTATTTTAGATTCGTCTGTAAACGTAAACCATTTTTGGGAAAATCCCGGCACGCAATCCGTGTCTTTTATGGTACTTCAGTGAACACCATTAAAAAATTCATAGTAAGTTTGGAAAAATAAAGCAATTAGAAATGAATTAAATTAGGTTTAGTAGTTTTTTTTTTATTTTTTGTAATATAAATCCAGACTACCTAGCATGATACCCATCGTGACAATTTTTGTGGCGCACGCAGTAAAAATTCGGAAGTGTTTAAAAATTCAAAACATCATTCCTACACCCAACGATGACATAATATAGCACATAAACTTTCTTTATTCTTTATCAGTAAGATCTTTTTCTAAAAACATACATGGAAATTAATAGTTTCTTCAAAGCAGCGGAAAAATTTTATGATCATACAAGCCATCAGTAGCAAAACATTGTGGCGCTTACAAAACTACGTCTTAAATTATGCTATGTTTATATTAACTCAAGCTTTGGCTGTTTGGCCCATAAGGTAAATCTGATCGGTTCTCCGAATAATGCAAAACCGCTACCGCAAGTATTGTCACTAAACTACTGAATAAATAAGTATTTCGTTTCTTTAACGCACCTTAGTACTTAATAACTGATAATAGGGTCCAGATTGAAAGTAAATATTTTTCTAAGCTTTGTGCCTAGTAACCCAGCTGTGTTTTCCAATAAGTATGGTATTTTAGATGCACTTCGGGTCACTAATTCACCGGATGGTTTCTAATTCACATTTAGATTTTAATTTACTTTTGTGTTTTTAATTCACCGCAACATTTTCAATATTTTACCATCGAGTTTATGTATGGGCTTCCAGTGAGTAACTGGCGTAATCTGGTGCTGGTTTGATGATATCTGATGATGCAATATCTGTGATATTTACAACCTTCGAATACTTTGATAATTTTATGCGGCTGTAAGTAAGTAAGTAAGTAGTATTTATTTCGTGACCAGTGGTATTAAAATGCATACATTATAAATACACGTATATACATAAAATTAATATAAATAAATAAATATATAAAAAGTACAGGTAGATTAAGTTAAATGAATATAAATGTCAAAAATATAAATAACAAACGTATTAACAAGAAACTATAGGACAAACTTAAAAATACAAATCATCTTAAAATATTAAAATTGTTTATTATAATTTTAATTATGTAAAATTTTAATTAAATAAATAAAAATAATAATAGTATATTAAAAGCTAAACCTATAAAGTGGTTAGGTACATACGATAATGACTAGATTTTGATAGTTTCCATATTTTAAACAAAAATGAAAAATAAAACGTAATTATTGCATTATTGTTCAAGGTACTCGTTAATAGAATAAAAACAAGATTTTGTTAGGAATTTTTTTTAATGATTTTTTATTACTAAACATAAATAAGCAGCATTCATAGAAAAGTAAACTGTAAACTGTCATAATATTGTGTTGTATAAAATTGGTCGACAACTATCCTGTTTATTTAGCCCGAATATTATTCGTACAGCTTTTTTTTTTTAATTTTTAATATATTTAGCATAGAGGGAGTATGTCTCCAAAAAATTTAACAATATCGTAATATTGATTCAAAGTAAGCGTAATAAACATTTAATATGGTTTTACGATTACAGATTGACTTTAATCTACGTAAACAAAAAAGTGCTTTATTTAATTTCTTTACGATCATTTCAGTCTGACAAACCCATTGTAATTGATTGTCAATTGTAACTCATAAGAGCATTGTTGACGTGACATAATTTATTGTTATCCGATTTACAACACTTTGCATAATTTTTTCATGTTGTGTATTGTTTAAAAATGAAATAAAATATGATTTGTTTATATTTAGAACCAAATCGTTAGAAGAGAACCAATGTTGTAACCTTACTAAAGTTTGTTCGGTGTTTAGTGCTTATCCCGAGACAGAATTCGCAATTATATTAACACTAATGTCATCAGCATACATTGTAGTAGGGTAGTATATAAAAGTTGGGAAGATCATTCATAAAAATTACAAAGAGTAATGGTCCAAGTATAGAACCTTAAGGTACTCCATGATTCATTATAATTTCCTTAGATTGACAACGCCTAATTTCATTATTATTTAAGTAATTAATTTCAACAAGTTGTTTTCGGTCTGATAAGTATGATCTGAAAAGTGATAAAGTGTTGAAACGAATGCCATAGTATTCCATTTTTGCCAATAGTAAATCACGATCGATAAGGTCAAAGGCTTTGGATAGATCTAAATTAACGCAAATGACTAATTGTTTTCTATTTAAAGCATTTAATATTACACTGAGAGTATTATGTAAAGCAGTGCTTGTTGACCTATTGCTTAAGAATTCATGTTGGCTGTCAGTAAATAAATTACGTTTTTCAAAGTATGATAATATTCTTTGCTTAATGGCAATTTCAATAGTTTTCGTAAATGTTGTTTGCACTGATATTAGTCGAAAATTTTGAATATTATCCTTTTCTTTGTTTTTATGTAGTGGCACAACTTTGGATTTTTTGAATTCTTTAGGATAATAGCCAACTTCAAAACAAGAATTAATAAGATATGATGAAACCTCAGAAATGATGTTAGAACATGCTTTTATTGTTGCAACGGGAATATCATCAATACCAATAGATGCAGTATTCTTTAGTTTTTTAATTATATTCTCTATTTCGTCAGAAGTGGTTGGTGGTAATATTTATTTATTCGTATGGTACATTATATAATTTTTGTTATTGAATTGTGAAGTAAGTGTAACATATGGTTCCCTAGAAGATCGGTTTAAACCTGTAGCGCGTGGTGACAAAGTTTACGAAAACCACTAACCCTGATCCACCTTAGCATTCATATGAGTGAAATAAATAATACTGATATGTTTTATTTGCTATGTTTTAGTATAACAAATCGTTAAATACAGGGTATCCCAACGAAAACTTGACCCCTCTATAATGTGAAAACTATAAAGTATTTCGAAATTCGCCGAGACACGTCGATTTTCGTTTTTATAAATCGGTTGAGATTTGACTGAATTATTGGTACAAACGAAAAGTTAACAAACCCAAATACTCGCCACTAAACAGTTTTTTATCGGCTACACACGACCACATTACTTACATATTTTTATTGAAATGTCTATCAGGTTACAAAAAAAGTCAGAAATGAAAGAAAAAAGCTAAAGCAAATAATAGTCATATTTATTTGATGAATTGCTCAAAATGACCCCCGTTAGTTTGCAAACAATAATACAGTCTGTTTTCAAATTCTTTTCGAACATTATTGAAGACATTTGCAGTTATTAATTGGCATTCTTCTACAATTCTCTGACGTAACACTTGTAATGTTTCAGGCTGCGTGGCGTACACTCGTGATTTTAAATGGCGCCACAAAAAAAGTCTAAAGGGGATAGATCCGGAGATCTTGGTGGCCATTCGACAGGACCTCGTCTGCCAATCCAATGTCCTGAGAAATGGTTATTCAGAAATTGTCGCACAGCCACAGTATAATGCGGGGGCGCACCATCTTGTTGGAAGGTTATTTCATTTTCTAGTAGATTGTCGTCACTTTCTAAAATCTCTGTTATTCTAGAATCAATTGTATCTTCTAATAGTTCTAGATAAATGTTTCCATTGAGATTACCTTGAATGAAAAATGGTCCAACAATATGGTCGCCCAAAATTCCAGCCCAAACATTTAATTTTTGAGGAGTCTGAGTATGAAATTCCCTAATTAAATGAGGATTAACATCACTCCAATAACGACAATTGTGTCTATTTACTTTGCCATTCAACATAAATGTGCATTCGTCGGAAAACGTGTATTGTAGAGAAGATTTGGATTCTGTAGAAGTTGTTCACTAAAGTATTCGCAAAATTGGTTACGGCGATCAAAGTCATCTTCATGTAACTCTTGAACCAGCATCGTCTTAAATGGATGAAACTTGTATTTTTTCAAAATTCGATGAACACTGGAACGGGATACGCCGGAAGCTTGAGATACAGTTGTAATCGATTACTTATTGTTCATCTGTACATGACCCAAAACTGCCACTTCAAGTGCTTCATTTTGAACTGGACCAAGTACTTCACGTTTCTTGTTTAAAAGCGAACCAGTTGCAACAAACTTGTCAATCAGTTATTTAACGTACTGGGGGCTTACATTTTTTTTAGGATGATTTGCGTTAAAAATTCGTGCTGTAGCTTTAGCGCAATCATTATTTCGATAATAAATTGCAACAATTTCTACTCTTTCCGCGACTAAATAAACCATTTTTAAAACACGTTAAAACTTTCTAGATTAAGCTGAAATTAACGATTTTTTCACAACCAAAAAACGGCGACTTTTTTGTGACAGTGTTTTGTTATTCAGAGAAGATCTGATTTTCTATACACTTATTATAAACAAAAAAACAATTAGTATCTGACTTATTATTTGCTTCAGCTTTTTGTCCTCTTTCTGATTTTTATTGTGAACTGTAGACACATCAACAAAAATAGGTAAATGTGGTCGTGTGTAGTCGATAAGAAACTTATGAGTGGCGAGTATTCCCGTAGAAATTACTACGCGTAAGTTGGTTTGTCAACTATTCGTTTGTACCAATAATTCAGTCAAATCTCAACCGATTTCTAAAAACGAAGTGTCATTGTATTTGCAATGAAAACGGCTTTGAAATGATACCACAAACGGGGTAGTCTCGTTTGAAATTTTAAAGTTGGGGTTACTAGGCATTAGGGGGATGAACATATCGAGTTAGCTTGACTGTCAAAAAGACTCCCCTTAAGAACAAAAATCAACGTGTCTCGGCGAATTTTGAAATATTTTTTAGTTTTCACGTTATAGGGGGGGTCAAGTTTTCGTTGGGATACCCTATATATGTTCCTCGTTGCATTAATTAAACACATTTCGAATTTTTTAACTGTTCCTTAACTATTTTATTTTAATTTTAATTTTTTTTTAATTAATCTATTGCTACTATCTATTAAAGATTAAACCACAACATTCTTTCGAATAATAGTGCAACCGGGTGTAGATTAAATTGAAGCAGGTAAGTAAGTAGACAACAACAATCTTGTGTGTAATTTATTACACCCATCGAGGTGGTCAACGAGACATTTGCACCTTACTTAATAAGTTCATAGTTTAAACCTGAGACGAGGAGATTGTAAACAATTCGATCACCTTAATAATGCGAAAAAATGTAAAACTTTCTATTGAACATTTTTTTGCTTCTTAAATTTCTTATTACTAATTTAAAAGTTTTACGGATTAGTTCAGCAAACTTTTTGATTAGATATTATTTTGCCGAAGTTAAGGTAAGAATTTGAAGATGTTTAATTAATGATATAAACAAACTAATTTTGTAATATTAACAATTTAGGCGTAGACGGTGCAGAAAAATTATGAAATCTGAACACAAATTAAACAAGTCAAAATACATAATCATTAACTTAAATCGCAACAGACAGCCTCGTAATAATACGTTCCAACAACTTTTCGGTAGATTTAAGTAATAATACCCGCATATTTTATAAATTAAAAAAAATGTAAATCTTTTATTACGCCAACGAAGTTTAATCAATAATAATTAAAAAGAGGTATAATTTTTGTACAGTAATTGCGTTTAATAAAACAACAAAAGTAAGTAAGATAATTAATGATTATCTGGAGAAGTGTGAATATCGCTTTTTATAATTTGGATCGAGCGTAATTAATCAAAAATTTAATTTCGATTTATTCTTTGTTCGAGTTTAATTTTAAATTTTAGAATAGAGCGTCGGAGGTGTACAACAAAAACTTGCAAGAAAAGTCATTCTTTCAATTAAAAAATTGTTCAGAGAAATATATATCAAGATAGGATCCACTGTCAGAACTGCCTTCCTCATGCACATTAATAACCGAAGTGAAAATGAGTTTTGAGTTGCGAGCTTCCATTAACAAAAACCAGTAGCACAATGTTAATTTGAAAGAGATTTTCTTTTTTGTAGCTTTATAATGTGAAACTGCCGGCTAATGTACAGCGGACCAGTTGTATTTGATGGAATTACATTTCGTTCTTCATTAAAACAGATGAGCTGGCAGAAGAAACCCAACGCGACGCAAAAATATACAATATTTTAATACAAAATAATTTGGGGGGTGTTTTCGAACGTCCAAAGTAGGTGTTTTTATGACTTATTTAGGACACATAGTTATTAATCTTTTTAGAGGCTAAAGAATTGACGTTTCTACGTGGGCAAAGCGTGCGCTTAGATCTAAGCACGTTTTTAATTTCTCTTCCCTTCTCACAAATATTGTCATTTAACTTATTTTCCGGTGCCATATTTTAGGGTCTAATTTAACGAAATGTTGGCTTTGATTTACCCTCATCTAGATTTATCGAACAAACATGCCTAACCGTCTTTAATAGAATTAATATTGACTTGTCTATAAGATGGATTTTATTTGCTTTTTTTTCTGTAGTCGAAAGAGTTTTTTTCCTAAAAAAATTCCACTACACCAAATTAGGAAAATATTAGTAGTGCCGTAGAGCTCGGGTTAATTGTAATATACTACCAGAATCCTGTATAGATACATATGTGCCCAGCCGGCCAGACGTACATTGAAGTGGTGATGTTGCGGTGGTAGTTTGCGAGCTTTTCGGCATAGCTGGGGGGATGCTACCCGTTAGCACGTACCCAGGGACAATTAGAAATAATGAGGATTACTGCGCGGCCTTAACATGATCTATGACCACGAAACGTATCTGTTGATATGTGCAGAAAATTAATCTTTTTAATGCTCGAGAGTTTTTCCTTCGAGAAAATATAATTACGTTTCCCGTTCGTATTTGATTTTCCTGATTTAATTATAAGATTATATAAAAATTTATTTGTTGTAGTTTGAATCAGGTGGTAATCGAGATGGATCAAAGGTATCAATTATGCATCCGTTAAAAAGATTTAAGGATAACTTAAAAGAACGAAGCGGTTCTTTGCCAATAAAGTAAATTTAATAGCCCAATTTCCCAATGCTCAATTATCCCAGACTAAAAACAACATATAATTAGAACAGTTGTGGCTCAGCGGTAATCATTGAGAGAATTAAAAATTAATCAACGCTACCTTGCAATTAAGAACGAAATGAATACAGTGTAGACGCTTTTTGTTCGCCGAATTTTAACCTTAATTAAAATTACAAAACCTTGTAATAATTACTTTGTCACTTGACTTGAACATTCTTTAAAAGTAACTTAATGAGTATCTTTTTGTTAAAAAAATGTATTACAAAATTTTTCGTCAATTTTAAACTTAATTATCTCGGATGATATTTTGAAAAAAATTCTGGTGTTTTTTTCCTATATTGTTCATTTCAATTAAAACGTTCATTATTTATTGGTATTAATTCACCGTTACATTACGACGCAATAGTAAATTAATTTTACCAAAAAAAGAAAAATCTTAACATTAGAATAACACCACCTTTGGGTTTTTTTTACTCCCTGATATTACACAATTATTTTAGTTTTAGCTAGAGTGATTTGTTTTTGGTGATTTCAGATTCTAAAAATGAAGTCCATTCATTTGAAATACTCAAAAATTTTACGAAGAAAACAAAAGTCGTCGCGTATCTATTAAGCAAATGGATTGAATAATAATGCACGACCTTTTTTTTAAGTTTCTCCAATTTATATTCATTTCAATACTGAGCAAATGTGAAGATATTTACCATTACCTCTTAACATGTCAGAAGCGAATAGACAGATACCAGCTTTTGTTGTGACTCAAAAAAGATCATATATCTTCAGTTTTTCTCAACCTTATATGGAGTGATTGCGAAGGTAATTTTAGGTAAACAGCATAGATGTTATTTAGCCAACGTTTCGAGTGCTGTTGGTGCAGAACCTACGCAGATATACTCTCCTATGTACAATAAAGGGTTGTCTAGGGGCTGAAGCTAAAGCAGATTTTGTGTAGTATCTACACCAATGAATACTTGGATGCATTGATAAAGACTTATAACATCAGTCAAATAACATCTATGGTATTTGCATGAAATTACCTTAATCATTCTTATAGAAGGCTCAACAATATTGAGAAAAACTGATAATTAAATCTAATCACAAAAGAGATACTGTATTATAAATGGATCTAATTCTAATTTTAAAATCGAAGAACTAAAAAACAAATTGAAGGAAGAAATAAAGAAGAACCACGAAGAAATGAGAGAAGAATTTAGATTATTAAAGGAAGAATGGGAAGAGAAAAAATAGTACTGGAAAACAGAATCACTAACCTGGAAGAAAAACTAGAACGACAAGAAAAAGAAAAGAAAAAATTGAACATGGTAATAAAAGACCTGGATGATAGAATTAAAGAAAGTAAGGACAAAATAGAAAAATGGATTGAAGAAACGCTACAAATACAACCGAAAATAGAAGAAACCTTTACGGTAGGAAAAAACAAACATAAGCAAGCAGTAATTGTGAAAATGTAGAACTGGATATCAAAACAAGAGATTATGAAACAAAAGAAAAACTATACGGGACAAAGGTAGTGATCGAAAACGACTTAACCCTAAAAGAAAGAGCAACACAAATAAAGTTGAAAGAAACAGCTCATAAACTAAAAGAAGAAGGAAAGCGAGTTAAAGTAGGATATAAAAACCTTATCATAAATAACGTTATACATATATGGGATGAAAAAAAATTAATGAAGATGCATGAATCAAAAAAGGGGTAAGAGGAAAACAACCGGATGGACAAATGACGACGACACAGAGCGGTGACTTGACAAAAGAGATGAAAACAATAATAAACAAAGAAAAACAATACAGAAAAGAAAACATGAATAGATTGTACTTAGTGAAGAATGGCAAGAAAATAAACAAGAGTAATAGACAAAAGGATTGAATAGAAAATAAGATGATACAAAAACCTTGGAAAAACAAATATGGAAAATAAGAACCTGGAATGTTAGGAGTATAACAGCAAAAGAACAAGATTTAATGTACAAATTTGAAAAGACTAAACTAGACGTATTAATAATCACGGAAACAAAGAAGAAAGGCCATGGCATAAAAGAAATGCAAAACGAAGATACCCTTATATACAGTAGAGTAAAAGAAAATAAAAGAGCAATGGCAGGAGTAGGTTGTCTGATCAAAAAGGAAATAGCAACGACGATACATACATACAAATGCTGTAGTGAAACGATGTCGGTAGTATTAAAGGATAGAAATGAGAATAAAGTAACAATAACCGCAGTATATGGCTCGGATGAGAATGACACAAAAGAAAATAAAACTAAGTTTTGGGATGAGTTAACGGAAGCAACTGAAAACAGCGAAGGAAAAATATATGTAGCAGGGGACTTAAACGCCAGAGTTGGAAACCAAGAAAATAGAAATAGAGGAGTTGTAGGAAAATCTGGAGAAAACATTAAAAACAATAATGAAAAACGCTTAATCGATTTTTTGTAAAATAAATAACTTGTTAATAACAAACACATTCTATCAACATAAAGATATTCACAAATATACAAGGGAAATGCCGAGTAGAAATGAAAAGTCAATAATTGATTACATACTGATACAAAAAACAATGCAGAAGAGATGTACTAGACGTTAAAGTCAATAGAGAATCAGAAATAGGTAGTGATCATTATCTACTAATTGCAAAAATATGGAAAGAACTAGAAAACTGAAAAGAACAGATAAGTATGGAATAAAGAAAGTAAAATACGAAATAATCAGAACTTACAAATTAAATATAGACGAAAAATGTAACCGATACCAAGAAGTAATAAAATAAGAACAGCAAGAAAAAATCTAGACGAAACAAGCATAGAAAAAGTATGGAATTTTTTTAAAATACTATAACTACTGCTGGAAAGGAAGAGACAAGAGTACAGATAAAGAAATTAATGTGGAGGAAGTATCTTTGTATGAGAAATGAAGAAACCTATATCAATTATAAACAACAAAGGACAAAGGTTAAACATTTAATAATAAAAGTAAAACAAGAAGCATGGAAAGAATTTGGCGAAAAACTAGAAGCAAGTAAAAAAGGAAACCAAAAATTATTCTACAAATGATAAAATAGCTAAAAAATGATACAACATCACATAATGGCAAGATAAAAAACATAACTGGAAAACTGCTAACGAAAGATATAGAAATTATAGAAAGGTGGAAAGAATACTTCGAGCTACTACTAAATCCAGTAATAAAAGATAAGAATAGAACAGAGAAGATTACGACAAGTGATGTAAACGACGACGAAAGTAACGGCGTAGTAGAAAAGAGGCGAAGTGTAGAGAAAATAAAAATTGAAGAATTAAAAGAGGCAATCAATAATATTAAAAATGGTAAAGCACCTGGCTACGATCAAATAAGAACAGAAATGATAAAAAACTTAGGGAGTGATGGAGAAAACTTACTACTCAATATCTATAACAAAGCGTAGGATGAGAAATTCATACCAAAAGATTGGGAAATAGGTTTAATAATATATATATAAAAAAGGGGACAAAACCAACGGCAGTAATTACAGAGAAATTACATTATTAAGCACACCGATGAAAATTTACGAGAGAATACTGGTAGAAAGATTAACAGAAAAAATTGGAGTAACGATGGCTCAATCTCAAAGCGGATTTAGAAAAAGCTATAGTGTACAGGACCACATAAACACAATTAAAAACTTAATAAGTAACACACTACAAGGAAACGAAAAACTATTCATTGCGTTTATTGACCTAGATAAAGCTTTTGACCGAATCAATAGAAAAGTAGTATGGGAAAGTTTACAGAAAAGACAAGTAGATGATGAATTGATTACACCCATCAAAAGTATATACAACAATAACGACAACTACGTAATTAGTAAAAACATGATGTCAAAAAATTTTAAAACAAACGAAGGGATACGACAAGGGGGAGTGATGAGCCCAGTGCTTTTCACCGTATTTATGGATGACATTATAAAGGAATGTCAAAATAAAGTAAAAAAAACAATAGTAGGATATAGAAATTTACAAGCTCTATATATAACAGAATGTGCTTTTGCCGATGATGTAGCAATTTTCGCAAAAACTGAAGAAGATCTACAATGGAACCTTCATGTATGGAACCAAGTACTCAAAAAGCACCAAATGCAAATCAACATAAACAAGACAAAGGTGATGACAGTGTCAAAAACGAACTAGCAAATGAATGTTACAATAGTAGGGCAAGTTATACAACAAGTAAAACAATTTGAATATTTGGAAGTAACAATAGACGACTCAGGGAAACAAGAACCGGAAATTATTAAAAGAGTGGACAAAGCAAACAAATTATTTTATGCATTAAAAGACAAATTTATTAATAAAAGAGAAGTAACGATGCTAACCAAATTAAATGTATATAAAACTATATATCGCTCTGTTTTATTATATGGTTGTGAATCATGGGTAACACCAGATAATGTAAAGAATAAAATAGTAGCATGCGAAATGAAATACCTACGAAGAGTAAAAGGAATTACAATGCGAGATAGAATAAGAAATGAGTATGTAAGAGAAGAACTTGGCATAGAAACAATACTACAATACATAGAAAAGAGGCAACTGAGCTGGTGGGGACATGTGCAAAGAATGGCAAGTAATAGACAGGTGAAACAAGTATTGGAAGCAAAAACGACAAGCAAAAGAGCAAGGGAAAGGCCGCCAGAAACGTGGAATAATATAGTGGCAAAGACATTGACAACTGAAGGACTAACATGGCAAGAAGCAAAATCTTTGACAAATAATAAAAAGAGTGGTGCAAGTTTATATACAAAAGTAATAAAAGTGAAAGTATCTGAATTAAAACAATGAAACAGTTAATAAAGAGTAGAAGTTATGTTTGATTTTATAGAGTAAAAGTTTATTAAGCATGTGAATTATTATATATAGGTATGTAATTAGTTAACGAAAAAAAATGTAATTTGCCACACCCTACACCATTAAGGTAAACGATTCTAAACAAACAAGATTATACTGTTACGGTAGAGCTTCAGAGATGAACAAAATGCACCAACGAATGTGTCCAGTAGCGAGGTTGCAAGGTTTAATAAGTTCAAGTCAGTCGGTAAATAATCATAATCTTTATCACCTACTAGTTTTTACATTAGCAGTTGGAACGTTTACTGAAATAAAGTTTAGGCCCACTGTCTTTTTGTGACATTCTGGTTGTCTCTTGGTGAGAGATTTCAGTTAACTAATTTACTTTTCGTCGACCATGTCTTTATGACTTATATTAATGTAAACAAAATTGATCGTTAATGACACCTATTAATTAATGATTTTCTATTAATAAAATATTTTAGTATAGGCAACTAAACATACATATCAGTAAAGAAAGTTGCCATAATTGAAAAATCTGTGTAGCGGAACTATGTAACGTGATAGAGAGAATCGTTCTTTCTACCGTTGATTGAAATATTGGTAAAGATAATCAACCGCTTGTATTTGCTTGTATCACGGATGCAATTCACATATGCATGTTGGGTTGCGTTTTTGTTTACTTTTTTCACCTGTACTGAAGCGCTAAGTTATAATGTGTACGATTCTTGAAATAGAATAGTTCAATTTATTCCACCGTTGTAAAATGGCGCAACATACAATCCGTAAAATTTACTTTTGTCAATACAATGTTGCAACGTTTTCAAATATTTAGTAAACGTATTAACTAGTAATTAAAAGTGACGAATTTTTCATTTATGAATAATACCATTGATGATACATATCTTGGATTTTAATGACAATGTTTTTTTAATAATTTACTAAAATACATGCGAAGCGTTATTTGTTAAAACAGTTTGGTTTGGTCGGTGTTAGATAAATAAGAAACAATTATTTTACAAATTATGCTTGCACTTTATTTTTTAACTTGCAAATAATAATGTTGACATTTGTTTGTCATTTAATAACTTCGTTAGGAATAAAGTAGAACATACTGGGAGAAATACCACTAGAGTTCAGAAACGCAAAATTATTGGTTTTTGTATCTACTTGTTTTTACGTGTTCAGTTGAAAAGGATTTTAAATAAAAATTGGTTTTCAAATTTTTCAATTCAAAAGGCAACAAGTTACCGTGTTTTTAGGGAAAGTGGGTTCCACTAGACCTTCAAATTTAAATTCACTTGGTAATAAAACCTATTCCTATTACTTCTAAAAATAAAAGTACTAGATTTTAGCTTGAGGTGTGTTGTCTCCCGACGCGGTGCGGATAATACGTGTATAATACACTATTCTTTTCTGTGACGAAATAAATGACGATTTAATATTGAAAATCATATTACAATAGAATTAGAAAATTATTGAGGGAAATTTGGTGTTAAAAATAGTACTCACTTTTTTCCCGAGGGAAAAAATAATTTACGAAAAGTGACACTTTGTTATCTGTTAGTAGAGATAAAAGTTAGGATTTTACTCTTTGAAACTGTATCAAAATATCATGGTTTCGAATTAAAATAGTTTAATTAAAGTAAAAATAGCTCATTAATTATAAACATTGTTTCAAAAATTACAATTCCAACTGATCTAAAATAATAGTAATAATTTACAAACAATTTACACATAAATAATAACGTACCTAATACAATGCTATACATAAAACATATCCAAACATTTACACTTATTTATGCAGATAATATTCTTATTTTACGGTGTGGTTTTGTGACATCACTGTAATTATAGCTATTAGAAATATGTTTATTAGCCTCCCACTTTAAGGTTCGATATAGTTTTATTTTAACCAACTGATCGATAATTAACAGTTTATGAGTGTCGCATTCTCTGAACCATGAATTCACACTGCTGTTGAGACATTTTTTATACGGAGTTTAATTTTTTCCAATAAACCATAATCTGTTTTAAAAGATGAAATTCTTCAGTAAAAAGTTTCAATAAAAAAACACAAATTTTGAGAATTCGGGTGATGGTCTGTGTAAGTATTTAATTCCATCAGATTTGCTGTAATCTTTATATAGAATTAATGATTCGTTCACATTGAAAACACTTGAGTCGTTAACTGTTAGCATTTCCTTACACGTATTACAATGTACTTTTTATATATGTAGTGACTTAAATAACCCGCAACATACGACACTGAACAAGATTCTAAAGAACTATTAATTACGACATTGTCTTCATTGATTTTGTTCTCCAGACAGGTTCTAGACGATCTCTTTGTTTCATTATTTTCTACACTTTCATTTGTCCCAATTTTGTTATCCTCTTCCTCATAGTTAGTGTTAAATTGTTCATCTATACCATATAGTATCTCGTCGTTATCTTTTTCACAATTCCCTTGTTCTATTGGTATTTGCAAGCGAATGTGCATGTTATGTTGTAATGCAAGCCTAAATTCGCGGGCAGACGGTTGGGCATTATAACCTCCTCTAGCACGAATCATTGAAAAGCATTTTCTAGAGGATCTTGATTTATTCGTGACGTTAAAAAGTACAAAGTTCCTTCTCCCTTTAAGTCCTCCCACAGACTTAAAATTGAATTTATAGTCCATTGGAAACCTGCGATACAGTATATATTTTTTCTTTCTACACCGTTCTCATAAAACTTGATGGAATTGAAGTATTGTACAGAACGTTTCAACGTTTCGCATGGCATGTCTTTAAAAACTGAAAGACCACGCTTGTAGGGATTCGGATCATTTACTGAAAAACTATTTAAACAGTCAAAAATGTTGTTAATTGTTTTAAAAAAGATGCAGTATCTAACGCCGTATTACTTGTTAATTGACCCGTCATCACAGCACTGCTAATTGCTGCAGATACAGAATTGCTAAATACCTGAGCGGCGTATTTAACACGCATCTTTTGAAAATTTGATGGGTTAATATGTTTGTCCGTAATTTTTAACATGGATCTTGCTACACTGCTACACTGATCAATATAAAAGTGTTGACAAAATCGGTCCACTGAATTTTTTATTGTTGACGACTATTTCCAGTTTGCTGTTCATGACATTGTTCCTTAAGCTTTTTAGTAAATGAGGAGGATCATACGCTACATATATTTTGTTATTGTCGATTTGAATTGTTGGATTTTCTTTTGTGGCGCCTAGACAAGATAGAGCACTTCTGTTATTAGATCCTTGGTCGCAAACTAACGCTCGAGGTTTCAATCCAATTTGAAACAACTTATGCATCACTTGCTTTATAAGAGTACATAATATTTCGCTTTTAACTGAACCACTACTGAGAAAATAACAAAATGGAATTTTCCAATTATACAATATTCCTCTCAAATAAAAAACCAATCCATGGTTACTTAAAAACGGTTTACGTCCTAATTCCCCTAAATCTTGATATCCTTCGACGTAGTCCCAATATTGGTTATAATTTAAATTTCGTTTTAAAGTAATTTCGTCACACATTACCACGCACTGCTTTTCTTTGTCTGTCATTCCTTCAACTTTTTTTTAATTTTTGTATAAGAACATTATTTGTCCCCGATCTTAAATTAACAATTTTCAACCACGACTTGATTGTTGAAATTGCTGGCAAAACAAATCCTAAATGGTTCAACATAAATTTGTAAGCGGTAGGCGATTTATAATACAATGATAATGCCAGTTGTTTTTCTGAATCCTTCCATGGAGTTCGTGTTCGATGAAAACATTGCATATTAATAAATGTCTTCAAAGCCGGTTTTTTGTTTTTAAAAGACCCGAAATTGTGCTGTTTTGAAGTTTGCGCTTCAATCTAAATATTTCACACTTTTGACTATTCAATTTATTTTTAAACTTTTTAATTTTAAAAGAAACGGTTGTCTGTATAGGTTTATCAGAACTTATACTTGCACTGATTGTTGCACTTTGAAGAACATTCACAAAGGAGGCATCACTAACTGAATCGGCGTTGTTCTCAATTTTTTCTTATTGGCTGACAGAAAATAGTTGTAATTACGTTGCAAATACTTTCCGCTAGAAAATATATTTTCATAAGTTCGCACATTATCAGATTTATAAACTGTCAGAACTTCTGGTGATTTCTGAGTAGGATTTCTTTCTAATCGCAAAGACTTCGATGTATCCTGTTTAGGTTCATCTGCAATCAAAGCAAATAATTGTATTTCTTGAAATTTGGGCTTTTTAAAAGAACTTTATTTATGTATTGGCAAAATTTTTAATAAAAATGAAAGTATTTCTTGAAATTGATTTTGTAATTTGTACTTTGCGATACCAGTAGTGGTGAGAAGATTGAAGACATGAAAGTGGTTAAAAGTGTTATGTAAAAAATTGAGTTTTGAGAACGTTAAGATACTTCTCACCACTGGGTACCTACCAGACCGCTACCAATAAGTATTAGCAAATTGTCATTGCTGAACAAAAATTATTACTTACCCGAAACAAACTTCTTAGGAACTGCAGTAATATTAAGTTTCTTCTTCGCAGCGGAAGGATCTCGAAAACTACTAGATTCAAAATGCTTCTCACAGATTAATTTATTTCGTAATAAATTAAGATCATCTAGTAGTACTAGCTTTGAATTACCACAATTCATCACCCAATTTTTGCATCTATTTAGACAATTAGTAGGAAACCGATAAAAGCTGATCGTCGGGCAATTTTTTCTCGAATTATTGCAACCGTGATATACACAGCGATGACACGCAATAGTATTACTCATTTTAATGGATAAGTTTTTAAACCAGCAATCCGATCTTACATGTAAATAATAACTACCGAAATGTTTTAAAAATCAAAATCAAACTCGAACCGAAAACCTCTTAAACTGAGCACAACAGGAAGACTAATTAATTTTCGGTTTTGTTGTTAAACTAAAAGTGGTGGGGTATTATTACTTTCGATTATTTTGTGTTCTTTTGATATTATTTTGTAAATGTTATTACCATTGTTATTAGTAAAGTAAGTAAAGTAATTGAAACAAATGTATTACGAGGAGTCTTCCGGATTATCGTTTATGAGTCACATTCCTTATCGGCTTAGTCAGAAATTCTACAATTGCATACTTTTAGCAACACCTTTAGTAAATGAGTAGGCTTGTTATAATATTGTTTAGATGCAAACAGTTGAGTACGTTAGATTGTAATATAAGAAAATTCAACATTCGTTCCAACATAAAAAGGCGTTTCTATGTTAAAAAATTTTAATTTCAATGACCAAAATTTAGAAATTTACTTGCGTAAGCCTAATAGATTTTAAAACATTTTCAACGGATAAACGATGTTAATGTAATAAATATATGAGTATGGAATTTTCAAAAGTATTTAAAGAAATTGTTTTTTTTGGGAGAACGTTTTTCAACGATTTCTTTACGAAATTAATACTTTTAAATCTGCAGGTTTTTTTTCATAATAATAAACTTTATTCACATGTGTATGTATACAATCTTTGTACATATATGTGTTTGTCATGATGGTATAACCATTGTTATAACCTTACGTAAGAAAGATACAAATAAATATTATTACATTGAACAATTAACAGACAATAGAAAAAAATATATAACAAAGGACACACATTTAATTAGTACGTCGACAAAAATCAATAAATTCTTGTATATTGTAGAACGCATGTTTTTGTTTGTTTGTCAACATTGACTCAATGCACCAATATTTCAATCAACGGCATGATGCATTGGCAACAATGTCGTGCCTTAGCATAAACTATCAGCAAAATTACAGTTTTCTATTTCACATTTATCGGCAATACTGTTCTGTAAATTCTACAATACAATTGACGTATTTTCTTAGCACAAAGCGATACTACCGACCTCTGATGTTTAGAACAAATTTCAGGGTCGCATAATCCCGTAAGGTTGACTATCTTTACCAATATTTCAATCAACGTTTCTACATAGAGGCGATATTGTGTTTTGTGTATACAGGGTGTTACACGATGTTTTGACAGTCCAATTTCTCGAAAAATGTTTATATGACATACATGAAATTTGGCAGCTATAAACTTTGAAAACTAATGCTTATGTTTATGATAAAATGACTTTCGTTTTTCTTGTCATTTCCGGTCAGGTAACCCCAAAAAAATTTTTTTAAATGGGACAACCGGTATAATTCAACAAATTCAATAATACCACACTTGCCAACATTGTATTGTGCAGTAATGATAATAAGGTCTAAAAAGAACATCTGTATTGTTTCAAATAGCTACCAAAAATAACTTATTTTATTGGATAATAGAGAATTAAAAAGAACAAGTAATTAAGAAAATGTTCAAATTGATGACCATGTACATTGACACAATGTTCAAACCTTGTCAACAGATTTCTTGTACATGCTGCTGCAATCATTTCGGGTGTTACGGTCCGACATGCCGGTCTTATTTTATCCCTTAAATTATCAAAATCAGTCGGTGGTGTGACATAAACTAGACCTTGTAAGTAACCCGAGAGAAATAAATGTAACGATGTAATATCCGGAGAACGGGGTGGTCACAGAATTGCACCATTTCGACCAATCTATTTTTCAGGAAATGTGTTATCAAGATCTAACTAGCCCAAAAAAAGTGAGGAGATGCTGCCACCACATTGTTTGTCTTTCTTATAGGGGAATATCATCAAGTAACTTTAGTAGAGTATTTTGAAGAAAATGTAAGTATCTTGGCCCCGTTAATGTTCCTTCATAAAAATAGAGACCAATCAACCTACCGTTAAATAAACCGCACCAAACATTGATTCCCCATATTGTTTGAAAATTGGTCTCGTGCATCCCCTTTGGATTCTTCTGTGACCAACAATAACAATAATGGCGATTAACAATACCATTGTTATGAAATCTAGTTTCATCACTCCATAATATTTTTTTCAAAAAAAGAAGGGTAATTATTACATTGTACTAACGTTTTAACAATAAAATTTAATCTTCTCTCATTATCTGCATTATCTTGTGAATGTATTTCATAAGGATGGTACTTGTGATTTTTTAATAATCTTTGTATTCAACTTTTACTTATTTGTAATTTTTGTTCAAAAAATCGTATTGAGGTGTGTGGATTTACCTAACAATACGCCAAAATATTTATCACATCTGCCTGAGCGGTCTTTTGACAAGAATAATGATTTTTACCGCTTAGAAAAGAACCAGTTCTTAGCTTTTTCAATTTTCAAAATCTAAGGTCAAATTCGTAATCAGCGACCCCAAAAACCCCCGAGCAACAAGTTTAAAGTAAATTCGTCAATATTAAAAAAAGACTTAAAATTCACCATGTTTTTGAGGTTAGGTAACAAACATGACGTGATGGGGCAAACGGACTTTGAATTCGTGTTCAGCGACCCAAAAACATATAATACACCAGGTTTGGTGAAAGAACCCCCTCATCGATTTTTTTTGTGGACCTGTGTAATTAATGGCAGTTCTTGAATAAACTTCACTTAATAATACTGAATGGCAACCTATATTGTTGCTGCAATAGTTATTTGTTTTATAGCCACCTAAATTTTTGAGTGCAAAATATTGCTTTAATAAATTAAGTAAAAATTAATAGCCCTTATTATTAATACTGCACAATACAATATTAACAAGTGTGGTATCGTTGAATTTGTTTTTAAATGATGCCTTTCAACATATAATATTATAGTGGTGGTTTTATAATAAATATAAGCATTAGTTTTTACAGTTTATAGCTGCCAAATTTTATACATGTCATATGAACAGTTTTCGAGAAATTGGACTGTCAAAACGTCATAGAACACAAGTTTTCGTATGTATTTGGTCATTTCTTGTTAGAAACACCATTAACCTCAAATACCCATATTGTACTTGTCAAAATACGAAGGTAAGAAGGATTAATAGTTGACTGGTTTGGGTTATCAGTTAAAAGATGGGTAAGTTCACATAAGTCTAATGGGACGCTGAATAATAAATATGCCCATTACTCGTGGGTTATTTTGGTGCTGATGATAAGGTTGAATGAGGAAGTTTACGGGATTTAAACAACCATCGAACATTGGAACTGCATTGTCACAATGATGGTGACAATATACAAAAGAAGAATAAGTGGCAAGAATTGACTACGCAATTTGAGCTATGGTCAGAACAGTGTTCAAAAATTGCCAAAAACAATTACTCCTTAGCTACGCCAAGTAAAAAGTAGAACCACTTTGGCTGGTGCAGGGCCAGCAACAACTACCCCACTAACAACGGTTGAAGAATGTTTAATGGCCATAATGTGGTGGAAATATGTAACAGAAGATGATAACGTTGATTTGGGTCTTCCAGCAACCAGAGAAATACCAAGGAATAAAGTACCACTATTAAGTACTTATACGCCCTATTGCAAGTGAACCAACGCCCCTACTAAGATCACTTGATCAGAGAGGCACCTAAGCAAATAAGACTGTACTACCGAGGAAAAGAAAAGCCACAACTCAACAACCCCGCACAGCTCAAAATGTTGTTCAAATATCAACGAAAACGAGAGGTACGCGACTATGCACCAAGAAACATTAAATGTTATTAAAACCGTTGACAGACGGTGGGCAAAGCTCACTGAAACTATGGATGAAACTAAAGACCAATTTTTGTGATTTACAAACAGTGTGATTTTAAAAACAAAGAAAATAGTGACTATAGCTATTAACATACCGTGAAATATAATGACACAGCTGCAGATGGTTGAAATCCAAGTTCGAAGACCGGGGATTTTAAGACATCTAAGGATATAATGTGTCATAACATCAAGGTTTGTTCAGTAGTTTATCGGTTTTAGGCAACTACCTCTGCATTTTGATTATTATAACTTCAATCTAAAAATTAATAAATCAAAGATTCATTCACAACTTTTTTCGTAAAAATCAAAGTTGTCATACAATACATATCACTTTAATATGGGTTAATACTATCTGACACAGTTTCAGAAGAATTACGGATGGTGGAGAAGCAGGCAATTTTACATACGGAAAAAATCTGTTTCTCTAACTGAATTTTGAAAATTGATTCGAGAAAATCACGATTATCATTTCAAAACCAGACGCAATTTCTCTACTTCTGGAGGATTCAATGTTGTAAAATGTGCTTTGTAACTTGATATTATTCAGCTTATAAGTGTTTGTTTACTACCACCTATTATAAATTCTGGTAACGCACGGAATGGTAACAAAATTTAGACAAAAATCGATTGTGGGCCACAGTTGTTTTAAGATCTTAAGTTGATATCTTGGGAGTGTAAATTTCCATTCACAAAAGTTCAAGAAACTAGCTTTTCGTACAAATACAATAAATAAGGGACTGTCAATCTATACGCTGAAAGTAATAAATTACAATTTATTTGTTGACAAACATTATAGCTAGAACAAGATTAATTTAAATATAATCCACGTAAACAACGCAATACAAACTTATTGATTATCACTATAAAAATTGTAACATGATTAAAGTAAACATATTTGATTTAAATCTAGATCGGGAGGTAACGACTTTATAATACAAGCTGCATTTCCCCAGTGGATTACAAGGCTTATCTTTTGAGTTAAGAAAAGTTTTGATCTAGGTTTCCCGTGATTAATTTTATATTTCGACCTAGAGTAGTGATAAAATCTTTAGTGTTTTGAGACCATGGACAAAGGATTTCCACCGAGAACGAAACGAAACTAAAATCATTGAACAACAAATTGTATTTTGTCAATTTTTGTTTACCTGCCAGTTCCGCTACTGCCCAAGAGTCATGCTTAAATTTTTGAAGGTTAGGGCTAATGTGTGATTAACAGTAGAGTCTCATAAAAGAGGCGTCTAGATGCCCAAGGTATTAAAGTTACACCATCCGACAGTTTATCATCACTTCTGCTAATTGGTTGAAGTACCGAACAAATCTCGGCCAATTGCTTTTGAACAAATAAAGCTATGGTTTCCAAACTCATCAGCCGTAACACAACCGCGGCAAATGTGGGCGAAATAGAGCTTAGATCCCATCCTCAGAAAAATGGATATTCTAAATATGTTGTTTTCCAATAAAGTTTTTACAGGGTAAAGCAGTAAGTCAAGCACTTGCTTCTTTTTCACAAGCTGAAATATGCCTTATATACGCTTCCGGTCAGGAAAAGATAAGGCTCGACCTAATTTTTTTAACAGCAATTTCGTCCCAGTTCTTTTGAAAATAAGGAATTTGAGGAACAACTCCATAAACACCCTTCCACAATTCGTTTGCTTTAAAAAAATAGCTAATCGACGACTTGTCATCAATTTTAGGATATGCGTTATGCTGTTTAGTGTCAAAAAAGATGCGGGTAAACAAATATCATTTGCGCTGCGTATGCTTAGTCCTCTTGAACTGCATGGTAGGGTAGAAATTGTTCATTCATTATTGTCCAGTTTTACACTTATTAGTTTTTCCAGTGTAGATTCCATGCATAGGTCCCAATTTAACAGGAGAAGAACGAAGCAGGTAAACCGACTGTTTAGAAGTTCCAAACGATCACACAAAACGTTGATTTCTTCAAGCATACTATCGAAAGCGTTAGAAACTGGTCAAACCGATAGAGGAGATTTAAGTAAATTCGTCTGAAGATACGACTTTTATTTCCGGACAAATAATTTCAAATTGTTGCGTTATTGACTTATCTTCTTCTAAGTAGCAAAAAAGTTTGCATTTAGCAGGGTTAATTTCAAGACCAATCTGTTTGCTCCTTGTTTAAAACTGTTGCAGGATCGCCTCCTAAGGTTCCGTCATCTGAATAAAATACGTTAAGTTCAGTTGATAGGTTTCAAAGAATGGGATGAAGAGCAAGGCAAAGTCCACAAGAATCGCTTTGCTGACAACCTACTTCTCAGAGGATGACTGATTAATGATTTAATCAGGTGTCCTCCTTCTCCGGTCGATTTTGATATCATACCTTTAAGGTATTGTGGACCTGCTAAAGATCCTTTCGGAAAAGTGTTGATAGCATATACTCTGACTATTGAAAGCACTAAAAGGCAAACTGGAACATTAGGATCAACAGGGAAGCATAAAACTCTAGAAGGAGCAGAGTGTTTTTTTTTAATTTCGCGAATCCATTGAAGTTAGCTTTTCCGAGTTAGATAAGAGTTTGACTGCCCACTAATATCCCCTTCCTTAGATTCGATGACTTGAACAAAAGGATCTAGAAATGATTTACTGGTTCTTGGAGGTAGTTGTTTATAAACTACGGAGAACTTTGAAATATTATTTTCCATTTTGGCAGTCAAACATTTTTTTTCTGAGGGAACTTTCAGTGCAATGAAGGCATGTGCTTCTATGATTCTTTATCATTCAGCTTGACGACATCGTTAAGTAGTTGCGAGAATATTAAGACAGCCCTATAACAAGCACTTTTTAAAATCCTTTTCAAAATATGAGTGGTGGTTTTTAATTGTATTAACTTTGCTGAAAGGCTTGGCTCTTTTTGTGATGGTGGTGGTTGAGATTTAAAATCCAGCAGCTCCGATAATTTGTCAGGATGAGCAAATAAATACTACAATAATTTATTTGTCAAGTTTAAAATAAGTTTTTGGTCCTACGTCCATAATTACTGATTTTGAATCACTCGAAAGCTCCCAGAAACCACTTGTTTCTTGGACTCGGCCGGTAAAAAACTTACAGAATGTTGCCAATGTCACATACTCATGACACTGAAATCAGTACAATCCTCATGCTGGAATACGTAAATAATACGTTGCAGTACAGTACTCTTTTACATCTTATTTTAAAGGCCTTTTAAACGCAAACATTGAAAAACAAACACATATTTTAATATATGCAAAAATGACACCGTGTTGACAGCTGCCGAATGGCATTACCAACCGAAAATGTTTGGGCATATAGTAATATTTGAAAATTTAAATTTCAACAAATTTGACCATTTGTCGGCCCAAAAAATCGGGTGGATCACGCGGCCAGAAAGGTCAGTTTTTGGCCTAGTGCTACAAATAACTATTGAGTAATAAAACTTTGTTTTATAAATTTTCTCCCATTTTTTGATCTATTTCTCCTAATATGAATAAATGTTTAAATTAAGCATTGTATTAGAAGGTGTCACTTTCATTAAATTTTAAACACGTTTACAATAAATAACGGCACCTTAATGATCTAATCAGTCAGCGGCAACGCCTTCAATTCAAAAACTATAAATACATTGACAATAAATTTCTTTTTTAATTATATTGAGCTTTTTTTAAATATATCTCTTAACTTAAATTTAAACTGTTTCCTGTTACAATCTGCTCATTTTAAAGATAATCGGTCAATACTTGGATGGGTGACCTTAAGTAGGATACATCAAGCAATTAGAAGTTCCGTTGCCTACTCGGAGGTGTTAACCACCGCTGTCAGCGAAACTACAGTTGCAAATACTTCCTATCAAACATATACTTGATGTTTCAGATTAGAGCATTAATCGTAAAATTTTAATTTGGCACATAAATTGACTATACTATACGTAACGTTATGTTTGTTGATGTTAAAGAAGTTGCAGATATATTTAAACTATTGTTTTAGATATGCCTGTATATTATAATTAAAAACTACGAATCTATACATTATTTTATTAATTTTGACATTAAAAATATATTTTTTTGTTATATACATATATTACCTAAGATACATAAACCTGGAAAAGCAATCTGGCCCATTGTTTTAGGTGTTAATGCTCCTACTTATCTCATATCTAAATGTTATGTTAATAAGATATATGTTACTTCAAAATCATTTAGACAACTCAGAAGTAGATAATTTTATTAAATTAGCAAGATTATGTATGAGTCAAACTTACTTTCAAATTAACAATAATATTTATCAATAAAATCATGGTATCAACAATGGGTAACAGCTTATCTCTGTTTATGGCTAACCTGTTAATGGATAAATTTGAAATTGATTTAAAAACAATTTAGATTACTTTTCTAGAATTTGGTTTAGATATTTAGATGATGTTTTGCAGTCATCGACACTAAAGTATAAGTCCGAGAGGCTTTGGACATAGTTCTTTTAGTTCATTATTTAAAGTCTAATTTTTAGAAAACCATATTGGAAAAATTGTGAAGAGTTTGTTGAAAAAGTTGCAACTATTAGAAGGAATATTATAGATTTTAAGATGGACTGCACTGACAATATCACAAATATAAAAAAACCTTGTCATTAATATCAACAAACTGTTTACTTGACAAATTATTTTTATAACCACTACGCTAAACTAAATAACGTGTAAAGAAGACAATGTCTTTTCTTTGATAATAAACTCAAAATATTTATGTTATTTAAAAATTGTTGAAAGGGGGACAACTTAATCATTTAAGCTACTTCTAGTCAAATTCAATCTGAAATCTGCGAGGTCTCCAAAAACTCTTTTAATGAACTATTTTCACTCTACAAAAAAGCATTTAAAATTGTTTCATTGTTTATGAAGAAACTAAAGTCACACACTTATCTAAGAGTCCAGCTAGACTCTAAACTGCAGTTAGTAATATCTGCCTATTATTGGTACAATACATACTTTTACTAAAGTAATGAAACACTAAACTGCAGAGTGTATTTAACAAACGGGAAAACACCAAAAAACGTGAGAGGAATAAACATTGTTAAAATTTTTAAAGAGAAAATTTGTTGTTATCTCAAAGCAGATAAAGGCAATAAAGTAGTTATTTTGGACAAAGAGGATTATTTTGAGTCAGTTCAGGTGATGCTTAATGATGGCCCCTATTCATTAATATCTAAAAATCCGCTTCCCAAAATGATTGCTGATACCCGTAGAATCTTATTAGAATGTGAAAATATTATGCCAAAACAACTTAGGTATAGACTAAGGGTATCTAACCCGGTTCTTCCTAGAATGTATTGTTTACCTAAGATACATAAACCCGGAAAAGCAATGTGGCCCATTGTTTCAGGTATTAATGCTCCTACATACCTGATATCTTAATGGTTGTCAAATAAATTTAACAGTTTTCAATATCAACAATCACATATCAGTGTTCAAAATTCATACGATTTTATTGAAAAAATTAAAAACACTGAGCTAACTGAGAACGAAGTTTCATTCGATGTATGTTCATTGTTTCCAAGCATTCCGATAGATGTCACTTAAGATTATTTAAAAAATATGTTACACCAAAATTATTTAGACAATTAAGAAGTAGATAATTTTATTAAATTGGCAAGATTGTGTATGAGTCAAACCTACTTCCAAATTAACAATAATATTTATCAACAAAATCATGGTACAACAATGGGTAACAGCTTATCTCCGTTTATGGCTAACCTGTTCATGGGTAAATTTGAAACTGATTTAAAAAATAATTTAGATTACTTTCCTAGAATTTGGTTTAGATATGTAGATGATGTTTTTCCAGTCATCGACACTAAAGTTTACAGCCCTCAGCAATTTCTTGAAATTTTAAATTCAAAATTTGAGACGATTAGGCAATCCGAAAGACCCAATAGAAATTTGTGATAAATCGGGAATATATACAATATGTCCCCTAAGTTGGAGTCATATGAAAAACTTTTTTATTATTAATTTAAAAAAAAAGTTATTTTTTATAAAAAGTTCTGCGTGTTTTAAAATCAAAAATACAGTCATCAAATATCAAATTTTTTTAGTCGTATACGAGGTTTGTCAAAAATATGAATTTTACTCAAGAGTAAAGTACCTTTAAATTTAACAATATCGGAAAATGTTATTAAAAAAAGTTGAGTAGAATTAAAAACTACGTTCAAATATCCAATTACAACCATTTACATTGATAAAATTATTATACTAAAAGGTTATCATGTGTTTCGTAATCACAAGAGATAAATGTTCATTCAAAATAGAAATATTATTAAAAAGTAAAATAACCTTAATTTTTAATGTAAATGGATGTAATTGCATATGTAAACGTAATTTTTATTTCTGATCAACTTTTTTGATAACATAACTTTACTCGTGAGTAAAATTCATATTTTTGACAAACCTCGTATACGACTGAAAAAATTTGATATTTGATTACTATATTTTAGATTTTAGAACATGCAGAACTTTTTATAAAAAATATCTTTTTTCTAAAATTAATAATAAAAAGTTTTTCATATGATTCCAACTTAGGGGGACATATTGTATATATAAAATAAATGTTAAAGACTTTAACCAAGTATATATAGGGCAAACCAAAAGACCTAAAACGAACTTGATTCTTGTAAAAGTTTGCAAATTTTTAAAAACAGAAATTTGCTTATGAATTATGATGATAACGGTTCATTAGGATTTTCGGAATTATTTAAGCTTATATAAGAATCAATGAAGTGTAACGATGCGTGACACACAGATAGTATATATAAGCTTCCTATTGTTTTTATTTTTAGTATTGGTTCGCTGATGATGATAGCTTAGCTATTGAAACACGTGTCCGAGTAAAGTTTTTTGGTGTCTTCCCGGTTGTTTTTTTTTACTTTTACTAGTTTTGAAATTTTTCATAATCAAGGCTGGAGTCAAAATGATCGATCTTTCGTAACCACTTACAAAAAGTAAGACATTTCTTCACTTATCAGATTGTTATGATTGTTTTGAAAACGGTAACGTTGGTATAACAGGTAAAGTTTGAATTCATAATATATTTAATTTCACTTTTATGCTTTTTTTTCAAAATTAAAAAAATCTGGCATCTAACACTTAACGATATCTTGCTCGGTTAGATGGAGAAATTGAATACAACTTTTGAAGTTGGAAAAAAAAACAAATTTCCATAGAAACTTTAACAAATAAGGAGACAACAGTCACAATTGACATCAGACGGATTCTTCATATTGCTCAAAGCTATAGTTCAAAAAATCTTCCAACACACGTCAAACTAATTTTAACGTTGAGAGTATTTTTTTCCTCTAATTGAGTTATAATTTAAAGTTGTCAACGTTCTAGGTAGAAGTGGGTTTGAAAATAACAGTCTTAAACTACATAAAAGGCCAACGTTTCGCCCAAACGTATGAGGGCTTTCTCGAGGCGTTCGACGTTTACAACTTTAAGCTAATTTTAATGATTTTAAATAATTTTGACCGTTTAAGTTCTCGTTTTCATTTGGTTCTTGAGACAATTCGACTTCATTTCAATCGTGAGTCATAAAACATTAAAATGGCCCACTAATGATTAAAAAAGATCAATTCACACAAAACCAATAAAGTTTTGTTAAGTTGGAAGATAATTTAGCAAGTTTGGACAAACAGAAAATGAATTTCCATTTCGTTTTTTTTTGCTGTGCAGAGTCAAAGTCAATGTTTCAAAAATTTACAACTCAGTTGTTTAATTGTTTTGATTGATTTTTAGTTTTTTAAATTTGTTTCTGAATAAAATTATCAGTTGTTATATTCCGAGTGCATATATTCTGAAAGGAAGGAAAGGGTCTACAGCTACACACTTAACAAAGACACTTCCGTACCCCATTTTGCAGAAAGAAGGTGTAGTCAAGATTTAGTCGATCAGATTTGCCAAATTACTACAAGAAACATTTTACAAGAAATTTAGAAAAACTTTTGATCTATTTAAAGCCGTGGCATTTAAATGCGCGAGAAGTGCACGAGATGCAAGACGAAGACAACTGGAAGTTTTTGGAGAGAAAAGAAAAAGTAGTGTTTTAATTTTGAGCGAATACAAACAGGAGCAAATCATTGCTATATGGTTTGAAAGGATTACAAAGGATTACAAAGAAAGTTGTATCACATGGTGCCATTGGAACTGGTTTAGCGGGGTGATGACACGACAGATTGTTTGATTTGAAATTTTTGAAATAAAAAAAAGATAATTTTGGTGCACTTACAGGACAAATTGTTTCTAACCCAATATTAAGATGTCCAGTTACGTATTTTTTTATACAACAACTACAAAATCCAGTGTGGAAAAACATGTCGGTTTTTTTTTAATATGCCCATAGAAAAAGCATGATTTTTACAGCCGCTCGACTGGAGATGTTACAAAAAAAATTGATTAATTGTAAAACGTAATAAAATAACTATTTTAACAGATCAAAAGGCCATTCAAATGTCTCTTCTATGAACTCATATTTGAAAGTCAAGGAAAGTCATCACCAGAACTTGATTGCAAGCTACGAGTTGAATCCAAAGGAGACAATGTTTAAAATGTTTCAACAAACATTCCTTCCTGTGTAGCAAATGAATCATATAGCAATTAAACTTTAAGCCCGTTTTTTTTTAATTTATAAAAATCACTATGCACATTTATAAGTAGTAATATGTTAAGTGATCGTAAAGTGACCGATAATTTTGAGTAAATGTTTCATGAGTATCCGATCCAATTTTTATATAGAGGGAAGAAATAAAAACTATTTGAAGAGTATTTGATTTGATTTTTGTTGGATCAGGTAGGAGTGAAATATTTACTCAAAATTATATGGTATACATAACGATCACGAAACATATTTTGTTAGAGAATTTCCTGGATGTATATTTCTATCAAATCAAGTGGGAACTCAATCAAAATATGTATTCTTGACAAAAACAAATAAAAAAATAGTCATTAAATTATTGAACTTTCAATTTTGAAATCGATAATTTGATAGGTACACTAAATTATCGATAATTTAGCGTCTCGCTCAAATCAAACAAAAAAATCTAGAGAATGTGTTTAGTGACAGTTCGAGGAGTTCAGTAAAAACGGTTAAAGAAATTTTAGGCATCTTGAAAAATTGGGCAGATAACATGCGAAAAAAAGATGCATTATAAAGAAATTGTTGTTAAAACAATGGCGAATGTGATCGCAAAACAAATTCAGAAAAAAAAGATTAGGGTTTTAGTGTGAGTTTCAATTTATTTAAAGGCTTAATTTTTAAAGCTGCTACAGATGTTTGGCATTCTATCCGTAGGGTATTGCAAGCTGATCCCCAAAGAAGTTCCACGGCGTTAACTCATGAGGCATATCTGAAAATTCTTCATTTATGAAATGATTTTTTCATATTCTGTCTGCGTGACGAGGAGACGAAGCTTGACAACTTTTTTGAAGAAGACATTTTGCACGTTGAAAGTCTCACATGTTAAGTGATAACAAGTGGCTTATTCCAAGTATTGCTAACGAAGAAGGTATAAGATATTTTTTTTCACGTTTTTGTTTCATGTTGTGTGTTTTTTTATACAGAGTGAGTTGGTATCTACCCGTGGTGCATCCTGATGCAACCATAAATACAGCTCTCTAACCTCTACAAATTAAAAAAAAAAATTCATGATTTACTTTTTCTAAATAAGTCAATCAAACGCGGTTTGGTCAGTGGAATTTGTATTTTTGATAAAGTAATTGTTGAAATGGCAAGTTTTACAGATTAATGGAAAGTCACCTTCAATATTATTTAATCAAAATTCTTGTAGTCGATCACGAAATTTTACTTTTTTTGTCTTCCTATAGAAAAACTATACTATCCACAGACACAATTATTTGTGCAAGATAACAACTGACCATATCTACACTTAAGTACGCACTATTGCTGACTTTGTTATCTTTAGTGCTTCAAAGTCGGTCAAATAAGCAAACTAATATAATTTTTAATGGTGATTACAAATTTCAAAACAGAAAAACAATTGAGGGTTGTGTACGCAAGATAATGGTCAACACAACTTTTTTTTAATTATATTTTGTTTGGAAAAATGTGACATGTTGGAGATGCACCTGTTGTTCAACAAAAATTCAACTATAGAGCTTGAATATTACATTCAACAATTTCCTGAGCGTGATGTGCCGCATTGTCGCTACTTTTCAAAACTTTATCGAAGATTAAGGAGCAACGAAACAGTTTTTATAAAGAAGAAAAGAAGAAATAACGTTGTTCTAACAGATCAGACGGAAATAAATGTACTGGCGTATTTTGAGGCTCATCCTAATAATTCTATAAGGGATTTGTCCAGAGAATCGGATATTTCTCAAAGTACTAACCATAGAATTTTAAATATCGGCCTGTTCAAACTCTACTTTGTGGTGACTATCAAAAACGCTTACATTTTTCTCAATTGTTTATCAAAGGTTGGGAAAAAAATCACAATTTCATTAGACTCATTTCCAATTTTTCTAACCGCGGAATGTTAAATAGAAGAAATAATCATTACTGGAGTGCTGTAAACCCTTTTGTTGTTGATCCTCGTAATCTTCAACATTGTTATAATTCGAATGTTTGGTATGGTATAATCGGAGCCCGAATTGTTGGACCATGTTTTTATCAGGGTACTTTAACAGGGCTAAGATATTTAGCACTAATGACAGAATTATTAGAAAATTTTCTGGATGGAATACATTTGGCAGATAGACAATTTATTTATTTCCAACAATCACCATAACACACGTGAATTATTTGGGAATAGATAGAATAGTACAAATGGTCGTGTTCAGTGGTCTCCGCGGTCACTTGACATTTATTTATTTATTTATTTAAATACAGCCGCACTACAGCAATAGCCAATTATGGGCGCAAACAGCAAAATACAAAACTAAAAACAAATCGATAATATAAACGTAAAAGTAATTAGACGTAGGTAGTACAGATATAGTCCAAAACAAATAAAACTGAGGTAAATAAGGTAAATCGATCAACCAACTAGGGAGTCGTTACTGAATAATTTTATCTCGGTTATGGACGTATGAAAAATATCAAATTTACGTAGAGCACTGCTGCTGCATACAGAGAAAATAGAAAATGACTCCAACACACGCGTACGAGGAGTGGGTAGGTAGAAAGTGGTAGGAAAACGAGACCCAGGTCGAGGAACGGAAAGAGATAATTTTGCCAACAATTCAGGATAATCGACAAGGTACTGAATAATTTGTATAGAAAGAGAAGAGAAGAGGTGGCGCGACAACTACTTAAATCAAAAAGATTAAATCTGGTTAAAGATCAAATAGCGGGAAACCTCTAGGAGGGTAAATCCCATCAACGTGATAAACTAGAAATTTCAAGAATTTGCGCTGAATGTTCTCTAGAGCGTGGATATAAACCTGATACGTAAGGTTCCAAACTACCGAGGCATACTCCAGCCGAGTTCGAATGAGGGTTCTGTACAGTAAGAGAGGTAAGTCAGCGCTTAAAAAATCTCTAGAGTTTCTTATAATAAAACCAAGAGTTTTATGTGAAGATGAAACAATAAATCAAATGTGCAAACTAAAGGACAAAGACGATTCAAAAGTGACACCCAGATCTTTAAAAGCGCTAGAGCGAGTAATGGAGACGTCGGAAAAAGAATAGTTAAAAGGAATTGGGGACTTTGCTCTGGTATAAGAAACGATATGACATTTAGAAACGTTTAGATCTAAGTGGTTAGACCAACACAATTTATCAAAAAGATCAAGTCTTGTCTAAAGTACAAGAGCATCAGACATATCTTCATGTCATCCGAATACAGTAGGCAATGATAATCGAGAGTAGGTGCAACTTCATTGACAAAGATATTGAATAATAGGGTGACAAGAACAGAGCCTTGGGGCACACCTGAAGGGACACTTGAGACACGCGACCGGAAGCCAAGCAGCTCAACAAATTAGTTTCTATCACATAAGTAACTCATGAGTAATTGGACTAAGTTGTTACTCAAACCAAAAGCGTGAAGCTTCGAAATGAGAATCTCATGGTGAAAGCCTTACTAAAATCGGTGTACACAACGTCGACCCGAAAACCAGAATCCAAGGATACAGCAAGAAACTGGTGCATAACAGTTAAATTGGCAATTGTGGAACGCTCTCTAATAAAGTCGTGTTGACAGCTGTGAAGCTTTTGGGAGATTCTAGAAGCGATGTGGTTATATAAGCAAAATTCGAAAAGTTTTGAGAAGTTACAGAGAAGCACGATGGGACGATAGCTACGAACATTGGATCTGTCGCATTTTTTATGAACGGAAACAATTACAGCAGATTTCCAATCAACAGGAATGCATCTCTGTTAAAGGATCAGATTGAATATGTGAAGTAACGGCGTCGACAGCACAGAAATGCAGTCTCGCAAGAAAAAAGCAGGAATGAGATTAATGCCTGTGGTAAGTGTGGACTTAATCTTTTTATAGCGAAAACCAGACTCGACGAAATGTTTAAACAGAGAGATCACGTCAACAACCTGATGTTGAGGTACAAAAGAGTGCTGGGCATGTATGTCGCTAAAGCAGCTACTAAAATAAGAAGCAAAAAGTTGACAACATCATTTTGGCCTTCACTGTGAGCACCAAGATAAGTAATATAGAAGGTATACTGGAGGAATTACGGACTAGATTGATGTAAAACCAGAAATGATTAGAGTTAGACCTAATGTCGGTCTCAATACGTCTCAAGAAGCATTTATGAGAAGTCTGAATATCAGTCTTTATCTTGCTGCGCAGCAGTCTAAACCGATGAAGAGAAGTAAGGTCATTAGATGTGTTATAATTCCGCCAGAGAGAGTACTTCAGCTTAATATCAGAGATGATAGCATTAGAAAACCATGGCGAATATTTTGTTCTAGATTTTGGAGAGGACTTAGGGATAAATCCATTAATTGAATTATAGATAACAGAATATAGTTTTTGTAAAGAGGAATCAACAGAGGAGTCTGTCAAGATAGGGATCCATGATAGGGAAGAAAGATGTTCATATAAGGAGGCGTAGTTACCTTTTCTAAAGTTGTAAGACAAATGAAGATTATTTCCAACAAATTTGTGGAAATTGCCAGGTAAGCTGCGGGAAAATCTTATGAGAAAGGTAGGATGATGGAGGTCTTCGTCAACTATTGGGTTGCAGTTTCTGTCAACCAGACATGGTTTGGATGACAATAGAAGAACAAGTAACCTATTGTGGGAAATGCGGACAAAGTTGAACTACTCAAGAAACAGTAAGTCGCAAAAAATTATTTAATTTTGAACACGTTTAGAGGTACAGCCAGAAAGGGACGAGGCATAGGGACGAAATAAATGACACCAATAGATTTTTTTGTGGGGAAAAGTAAAAAATGAAGTGTATAAACAGAAAGATATGGAACAGTGGATGAACTTCAGGAAAACAATTCCAACATCATTGGCAACGTCGACGGTAGGACCATATTAAAAGCTACCCGTAGTGTTCATTTAAGATTGACTAAATGTTTCGAAAGGGAAGGAGGCCTATTTAAACATTTAATTTGAGTAATCTTCCTGAATAGTTATGTTATTTTGTTGAACTGTTTCTTTAGTTAAAACATGACTTCAGGCAAATAATAAATATTTCCCATAACTATTTATTTTCCATTTTTTCATAATAGTGTGCTGATACTTTTGTGTTCAGTTTGCAATTCTCTTCCAAATCCCAACAACATATACAAGGGTGTTCTATTAAAAAAAAAAGTGTTTTAACCATTATCTTGAAAATACGATCCTCAATTGTTTTTTTGTTTTGAGATTTGTAATCAACATTAAAAATTATACTAGTTTCTTCATTTGACCAACTTTGTAGCTCCAAAGTTAGCAATAGTGCGCGCTTAAGTGTTGGACAGGCTGTATATTATTGAATGAATACATAGAAGTCAGAAATTTTGAGATTAGGCCAAAGTTCCAAACATAATTTGAATAAGAATAATTCTATTCTCTACAAATAAATCTAAACAATACCAGATTTCATTTGTATAAATAGAAGCATTATTTATGAAGTAATTGAATTGAAAACAACATAACCGTGCAAAACAATAGATCAATAGCATTAGATATTTTAAGTTTTTCCATAAATTACTTATATGTGGGTGAAAGTAATAAAAAGAAGTCTTAAGACATAACTTTTGTAACGATTGTGATTGCGTGAAAAGCATCGCAAGGTACGTAAAATTTGGTAGGTACAAAGCATTTGATTTAGTGTATACCTAAAGCATTCAATATTATAATATATTTAGATTAAATGGATAGATAGTATTAAAGTCACAGTATAAAACCAATATTAAAGCAATCACGATAAGTTGGACGATGTCATACATTACTTGATTTGATTGCGAACGACCAAACAAACAACGCGCCTATATATCAAATTCGAACAATACCTGCTTGACTGTTTGCACCGCCCTTAATAATCTTAATGATCGCGGATAAAATCTGTATATAATTTTATACGTATCCGTGAATTCGCTTTAGGCCAAGACTTGTATCACCTCAAACGCAATCGGTCTGTTCGTTTTTCTTATTGTGTAAGATCGATTGTGTCTGGTGCACGTGAGGGCCGATTGTGGTGTGTACCATTGTGGTTAGACATAGCAGAACATCGTAAATGTCGACTCTACTTTTCCATTTTTCTGACACTACTTATTTGACGGACTGTAGTTACAAAGTTAAGGCTATAATTATAATCTCGAACCCGATGTAATAATTATTCTATAGTTCTTGATCTTATATGTAGTTCTGTAGCATAATTTTCTACAATTATGGGCTTAAACAGGGACGCTCAAAATGTGAGACTTACTCGTCACACATTCATTGTGACATTCTTCACTTTCGTTCTTCGTACACACGATCGTGCTCGTTACAAAAACAAGTATAAATAAAAGAAAGTTATAAAAAATACTGTAACAAGTGGATTCGTTTTAAACACGGTGCTTTAAAAACCATAAATTTGGCATTTAAAGAACTAAAACTGGTTTAAGATGATACTGATCACCGCCTACGGATCTGAAAACAATGCCAACTTGAATAATGTAAAGAATTACATTGTTCTTCATTGAGCAAATTAAACCAAACATTATTTTATATTTAATCTAAATATGTATACCATAATCAAACTACTAATTGTTAAAATGTTCCAGTGTTGTAGTAATTTGAAAAACGTTGATGACAGTGTTTTAATTAAAAACCGTTATGGTATAGTAGTTTTCAGCTCAATATTTATTATAAAAATAAACAGGATCAAACCCGATTACGCTTTCAATGCAATTAAACTTTCCGCCAGCTTAAAGTTGAGGAACTAGATCTGGTTTCTAAAGGATGTACCTCAATCATCTTATTTGGTTATCCAAAGTTGACAAATTTAACGGTTATCTCTGACTTCAATGAACACTATTCTTTCTTAAACCCCAAACATTGGTAATTTTGTCGCTAATCTAAAAGAAGCAAGTAAAAGAGAAAGATTCAAAAGACTTTAAAAAATTGAAGTACAATCATGAAATTTAAAAGGACACCACAATTTCTGTAAACAAAAGTTTGCACATTGTGAAGCGGGCTTAAGGGTATCATTTACAATTCTAACAGCAGGTAGTCTCAGCAGGGGTTATCTTATAGAAGGACTGTAGAATGAATCATTACACTAAGCACGTTTTAGAAAATAGGTAATTTACGTTGCTTACTTAATTTTTTCTTTAAAGAATATATTTGAAGGTATCGCTAATTAAACACCATAGCTCGATTAATTATCGAATCAAAATTTTGTTTAGGAAATGTTTACAAAATAAAATTAGAAATAATTTTGATTTAAAAAACGTCTACAAGCAATAACTTTTAAATTAAATCAAAAACTAAACATGGTTATTTGGGTTGACTGATTATTACTTATTTTTAAATAAATCTAACCTACTAATTATTGTAAGTTATTAAAAAAAATCATTAAACTCTCTATTCATAATATTTAGTCCTTACAAAATGTATATTTTATGACGTTTCATTTTTTCTGTAGTTAATATAAAAAGTGAAAATAAAAACTAAGGCAATTCTTATTGTCAACGTATATATTTAGTTTTTTGACAAGAATTTATTACATAATTATAATTAAGATACCAAGTTATAGTTTAAAATTAAATGAAAACTTTTTTTTTAAATAAAGGTATTACTATATAAATAAATATAAGAAATCAATAATGGGTGTGACCTCCATTATTATTGATACATTCTTGGAGGCGTCTGCTCATTGACGCTATCAAGGTATCAATATAATTAATATTAATCGTTTCCCATGCGGTATCAATGGCTGCAATTAGTGCATTACGGTTTACTGGTATAAAATTTGGCCCTTGTTGTCTTCGGATAACAGCAAGTATTCGAGCCCAAACATTTTCGATAATGTTAAAATCTGGGCTTTTGCTGGCCAGGGTAACAGCTCCAAGTTATTTTCTCGTATCCAATTGCGCACAACCCGCGAAGTATGAATAGGGGCGTTGTCCTTTAACAACAAAAATACATTATGAAAATGTTAATTCAACAGATCCCGAACTATTTTTTTGAGAAAGTATAGTGAAATAAGAATACTTACTTGTTGGAAAATATAATCTTCGTCTGGATAAAACACTTCGACTGAAGGTTTCATAATAGTTTCCAAAATATCTAAATACGCAGCAGAATCAAGACGTCCATCGATAGCCCAACAAACTCCTGGACCCCGCGCGCTAACCCAACCCACACATTCACAGAAAAATAACCACTTCGTTTTTTAGGACATATGTGATTATTTTCGTAACGAGTTCCTTCCATTCTAAAAACTTTTAGTGGTCCATCGTTGCGGCTATTGAACGTTTTTTCGTCGCTAAAAATCACTCGATTCCAAAATTCCAAAGGTTCGTTCACATATCGCCTTGCAAATTCCAGACGACGTCTCATATTTTCGTCACTGAGAACTTCTTTCGCAGCAGCATTATACTTCTTTATTCCCATCTCCTTTAATCTTTTTGTGCAGTTATACGGCATCCGGGAAAATGTGTATCTGCTATAGCCCTGGAGTATGTAGCAAATGGTTGTTCTGTTACGTAATGAAACAACTCGAGATCTTGAGCACGTGTAGATACTTTAGGTCTACCACTTCCGATGGCTCTTTCCAAAGTGTGTTCAAGATTCCATTTTACTCGGTAATGCCCTACGGTGCTTTTTGGTATATCTAACATACGTGAAATTTCACGCACGCTACGGCCCGCCGCTAATTCCGAAACAATCCGCGCTTTCAAATCAGCACCGAGATGAGGTGGCATTTTCACAACACTTGAAATTTTAAACTAAAATGGAATTTACATTTCTTACTTTATTTATTGGTTCACACTACCCTTCTCAAACAGTAGGTAATTGTTTATTTATTACATACTTCTAATGACCAATGTAACAACCCTTAGAGCAATATGACTCAAAGGAAGTAAATTAAACAAGCAAGGATATTCTATTGTTATTGAAACTTATTCATAAAGTAAAAGCCATTTCCTTATAATGCTAATGGACAGGATTTTCTTTTAAGTATTAAGATTACAATAGAGGACTTATAAACTTTCGAAAATATCTAATTATAAATATTTACACTGCAATTGCGCTTTTTCCTTAATAATTTCTTAGCAATAACATACACGTTCTTGGTTTTTAAGTTGTCATAAATTTGATATGATATAAATTTGTGTTTCTAATATTACATCACAAACTAATCTTTATTCGCCAAAAATTGTTGCTTAAGTTGTAAAGCTTCGTACACACCTGAACAACAAACCGAGCAACAAACATAACAACGAACCGAAAGTCAAACAGAACGACAAACGATCTTTTATGATTTCCACAATCCGAACAACAAACGGAACGTTTGTGCTGTTCCCATAATTATTTTCAGTAGTTTTCAGTTCATATATATTTATTATTGAGAAGAGAAAATTGCGAAAAACAAGAAGATAGTGCCAACCAAATTTTTACGCACAAAGAAGAGTAAAAATTATAATTTACTTCGCTTTTTTTTATTTTGAAATTTCCCGCCCAAATGATGCTAATAGGGACATCATTTTTTCTTGCATTCTTAAACACTGATTAATTTAAAACATTTTTCTTCTGTCAACTCCATAATATTACCTAAAACACAACAAACCCACAAAAGGGAGGACAAAAATAAATAATTTAATTCTCCCGCATAAGTTTGTTCGCCGTTTTGTTTAGATTCGTCCAAACCTGCAAACGCATTCGCGCGCATTTTCTTTGATGTCGGAGAAAAAACCGACAAGTTGCGGGAACGCCGCAAACCGTTCGTGGAACAATCAGGACTTGCGAATCTGTTCTAAAATTCGTACGTAGCACCGTCCAAATTAATGTTCCGATTGCCGTTCGGTTCGTTGTTCTGTTTGTTCCTCGGTTTGTTGTTCAGGTGTGTACGAAGCTTTACAATAAGCATATTAATATGAACTATATCTTATGAAAGGAGAGTTATGTAACTATAATTAACGACTTAACGTTACGTTAGTAGATTCCATTTACTATTTACACATATTTTCTTGGAACATTCGATAATTAACTATCGGGATATGATGACCCTATACTTCGCAGGTTGTGCGCAACTGGATACAAGCAAATAACTTGGAGCTGTTACCCTGGCCAGCAAAAAGCCCAGATTTTAACATTATCGAAAATGTTTGGGCTCGAATACTTGCTGTTATCCGAAGACAACAAGGGCCAAATTTTATACCAGTAAACCGTAATGCACTAATTGCAGCCATTGATACCGCATGGGAAACGATTAATATTAATTATATTGATACCTTGATAGCGTCAATGAGCAGACGCCTCCAAGAATGTATCAATAATAATGGAGGTCACACCCATTATTGATTTCTTATATTTATTTATATAGTAATACCTTTATTTAAAAAAAAGTTTTCATTTAATTTTAAACTATAACTTGGTATCTTAATTATAATTATGTAATAAATTCTTGTCAAAAACTAAATATATACGTTGACAATAAGAATTGCCTTAGTTTTTATTTTCATTTTTTATATTAACTACAAAAAATGAAACGTCATAAAATATACATTTTGTAAGGACTAAATATTATGAATAGAGAGTTTAATGATTTTTTTTAATAACTTACAATAATTAGTAGGTTAGATTTATTTAAAAATAAGTAATAATCAGTCAACCCAAATAACCATGTTTAGTTTTTGATTTAATTTAAAAGTTATTGCTTGTAGACGTTTTTTAAATCAAAATTATTTCTAATTTTATTTTGTAAACATTTCCTAAACAAAATTTTGATTCGATAATTAATCGAGCTATGGTGTTTAATTAGCGATACCTTCAAATATATTCTTTAAAAAAAAAATTAAGTAAGCAACGTAAATTACCTATTTTCTAAAACGTGCTTAGTGTAATGATTCATTCTACAGTCCTTCTATAAGATAACCCCTGCTGAGACTACCTGCTGTTAGAATTGTAAATGATACCCTTAAGCCCGCTTCACAATGTGCAAACTTTTGTTTACAGAAATTGTGGTGTCCAAGTTTTAAATTTCATGAGTGTACATTGGGTCTTTTTAAGCAAAGTACAGTGTTTATCCATCATTCTGAATAACAAAATTGACGCCCTACAAATACAAAAGAAATAATGTCGCGGCATCTCAAACACTACTGCATAAATACAACAACAAAGAACTATACTAACTGAGGTATATACTTATCCTTCTTCTTTTTAGCTTGCAGTTTTTTTATTGGATAAGTGAAGGTGTGCTTAAACCAGTCAAGTCCATTATGTTTCTCAATCAGTAGTACAGTAAGACCCAGCTTAAACGCGTAGGATACGCTCCATCAAAATAGAGCGTAATGCGAAACAGCGCTAAACGAGGATATCTTAACATGTAAATAATGGGGTCAGGAGAAGATGGATAGAAAATTGGTTAGATATTAAATTTAATAATTATGTTTTTTTAATAAAAATAAAACCACAAGTAAAAACAGTATAAACGAATAGTATATTATAAAAACAAATAAAACAAAAAAAAATCAGTCAGATCGTTTAGTCTATTCTGTGTTTCCAATTTTCTGTCTTCTTGTCAAAAATGCATCTAATGTAGTTTGCGTTTTCCTTTTGCGTTCTGTTAAAAGTTGTTGATAAGTGGATAAATCATTTATCTTGCTTTTGAACTCCTGTCAAAATTTTCAACAAATTGGTCTATAATTTCAGTTATAGTGATCAAACTCTTTTTTACAAACGCCATCGATAGTTATTTTTGCTTTTCTTCGAAATCACTACTATCAATATTTTTGTTTTCTTCTTGCTAAGTTAATTCTTTGACCTCATCATTAGAAAGACTAACTGCTGTTTCTTGAACTATTTCTTTGCCGACTTCCACATTTACCTCTTCTTAACCGGTTTCTCTTGCTAATTCCACTATTTCATCCATATTGACAAAGTGTCCAATGTTTTCGCTCTTACTTAAATCTGGCCAAATGTTCTTCCATACTCCTTTCGAAGATGTTTCTGTTATCTCATTCCAAGAAAGGTTTATGTTTTCTACAGCATTCATGATATTGTAGTTTTTCCAAAATTCTCTTATTAATTGCTTCTCATCTCCGTCTCTTTTTCTAACATCTGATTAAATGTTTGCCGCAAGTAATAAGCCTTAAAATCGGATATAACGCCTTGGTTCATCGGTTGAATTAAGACAGTTGTGTTAGGCGTCAAGAAAAGCACTTTGACTGAAATGCATGTTGTTAAGTCTGATAAATTCTTTGGGTGGCTTGGGGCATTATCAATTAATAGTAGTGCTCTTTATTTAAGTTTCTTAATTCCGCATAATGTTTAACAGACGGGCAGAAATGTTCAGTGAACCAAGTTACAGGTAAAGTTGATTTAGATGTGCCTTTGATCGCTCTTGAGTTTTTAGAGTGGTAAATTAGTAGTGGTTTTAATTTGAAATCTCCACTTGCGTTACCACCCAGCAGAAGTGTTAACCGATCTTTTGCAGCTTTAAATCCTGGTGCTCGTTTCTCTCCATTCCCGTTTTCCCATTTTTTTCCAAAACAAGCCTGTTTCATCAACATTAAGAACCAATTCTGGAGGATAGTATCCTTGTTCAATTATTGTTTTTAATGTCGCTGGGAATTCAGTCGCCGGCGCCGCTTTTGTATCACTACTTGCTGCTTCTCTTGTAATCTTTATGTTGTGGAGATTATTTCGATATTTAAATCTATTAAACTATCCTCGACTATCAACGAAAGTTTCACTTATGTCACTATGTAATTAAAAATTCTTCTAGCTTTTTCCATTATGATAGATTGACTTAATGGCATATTGCGTTCAATTTCGTCGTCAATCCATATAGACAGTCGTTTTTCCATTTCCTCTATAATGTTATTTCTAGAATGGGTAATTCTAGTTGAAGAGCTTGACGTAGTTGCAGTTGCCGATGACAGTATTTTTTTTTATTCTTAAGAATTGTCCTTATTGTTGAAGTTACCAAATTCAATGCAGCCCTAATTTGAGATTGACGTTCACCAAAATCTAATCTTCTAATCATTTGCATTTTAGTTTCCAGTAAAAATCTTGTTTCTACTACTAGCTGTGAAGTGGACAATTATTACGTCTACTAGCTAACTGAGAAGTTGAATTTCTCTATTAGTGGTTAATAATTTTTTCTATTGTTGACCTAGGTTAATAATGGACAATTTCAAATTTTTTGAGAATCTAAGAATAGTTGTTTAACAAAAACGAGTGAAACATAATTTTGTATATCCAGGTGATTATCTTTAACTTATTTGCTGCTTAAAATTACCTAACACGATAAAATTATTTGAATAAAAAAATGCCATTAGTTTAAAATTCGCGCCCCCATTTCATAACCGCAAATACATAACCTGAATTTATTTATTTATTAAATATGATGGTAGAATCAGTTTTTTCAGGTTTCCCAAAGGAGATTTAACCAGGCGAGTTAAGTTACATCAAGAATTTTAAGTAAATTACAAACATTTTGTTGTAGGTATTTTGAATGGTTAACAGAATCTGGAAGGTCCGATCTGTTGCATAAAAATCTCGACTCTAAAAACTTAACGAGTATGTGGTGAACACTTGCCATTCCTAAATGAATTACAAGTGTCAATTTCTGATACCCAATATTCATATGATGCAAGGTATATTGGCGAAGCAATAAATGCCCGTTAACATCTCTAGCTATACCAAAACTACTCAAGCTTGCAGCTCAAATACTCTTAGGTAAAGAAAATTACGGAGGAACATTCTTAAATTGCAACGTGAAAAGAAATCACTTTAGTTGAAGTTAACATCTCCCAACAATTACTTCCCGAAAGCAGAGCACAAATTGTGACAGCCGAAGTGGACTTAAAAAATAAACCACTAAGAAGCAGGAGATAAATAGAGGAATACAAACAATTTTCACTAAAATTATATTTTACGAGCCCCAAAATGTTAATTTTAAAGTAGGTTTTAAATTTTTGCCAGCTCAAACTGCTACGTGATCATGGTTAGAGTTATATATAAAAAGTTAAACAACCTTTGTGTTACATCTTTACAAATACGATATGCAAAGGTGACAAATTGAAGTCGATAGTATTAAACTGCATAGAAAAGCTACAATTACAATGCGGTGCGAATGTTAGGGCAGTAGTAAAATTTTCTAAGCCTAATTAAAGGGATACATGTATCACCTAAAAACCAAACCTTCTCGTAAACGATAAGAAAATCTATTATTTCTACGATGTCTCCTATATATTGAAGTCGGTGCAAAATAACTTGATTAAATACGATATAATCTTTAATAACAAAAAGCATCTTGGAAAGACATAAAAAATTTCTACATGTCAGACAAATCTAAACCGCTGCGATTGGCTCCAAAATCAACTAATTTACATATCACTCCGAATAATTTTCAGAAAATGAAGGTGAAATATGTCACACAAGTGTTTAGTGAATAAGTTGCAGTTGGTTTGTCAACGTATGTAGCTTTTAATGCTTTTGATTTATTTGCATTCCTGTGCTACTTGATTTTTACAAGAAAAATGTTTATTTTTTATTTTTCGCTTAAATTTGGCTAGTAGTAGAAAAATAGTATATACACCATGGTTGTGAAGTCCATTATTGCCTACGCACCCTATTATTATATAAACTGATGCTAAGCCAATAATGACAGACTTCACAACCTTGGTGTATAATATACTATTTTTGGTTGCTTTCTTTTCTTATTTTTCATTATCACCCATGATAAAAACTAAAGATCATAATATTTGTCACTGTAACAAATGTTTCAAATGATAAAAATGGGTCCGCACAGCACCGCATCAAACAAGAAACACAACTACACTGTTTCGGATATGTTATGTACATATTTGGTGCACAATTTCGGGGAATCCCTGGGTTGAAATAAAAGAGCGCTAAACCGAAACGGCGCTAAACGAAACAGCCAGCGTTAAGCTGGGTCTTACTGTATTTACTTTGACTTACACCCGACACCTTTTAATTTTACCTTTTATTATGAGTTTTACAAAATATTGTTCTTACGTATAACATGTCCTAGTCGTTTTTATTTGTTTGATCAGTTGTAGTAGTTCTGTTCTACATTTGACTTTTTTAAGGACTTTGTTATTTGTGCAGTCCACAAAATCTTCAATAATGTTCGATTTACATAGCTTTTAAGGTCCAGACTTCATTACCCTAAATAGGGTAGATGTAGCATTTCACAAACCTATAAGACTAAACTGATTGCGTAGGTCTTCATCAGATCAAAAACAGCTGTTGTTTGTTCGATTTTGGATCTGATCTTGATTTCTGGGTCTCAGTAATTTTTTATCCAGATTTCTAAATATTTAAACTTTTCTACCACTTCTATATTCTTTCCAAATATTCGGATATCTATCGGCAGTTCAGGAGTTCTAGATATTATGAGTATCTTTGTTTTTGCGGTGTTTATTTTGATGCCATATTGATCTCCAACGATAGCGAGGTTGTTCAACAGTCGGTTCTTAACTGTCTGCAATTACCTCAGTGTCGTCCGCGTAACGAAGGTTGTTAATCGTTTAGCCACTCATTTTAACACCGTTCCTTATGTTCTTTATTATTGTGATGTCATTCCTTTAGTATGCAGTATCTTTATTAGTTGAACATATTCACTGGACTAAGGCCTTTTTCGGCGACTGAAATTGAAAGTAGGCTTTTCTACCTGTTATATGACGTTAGAAAGTTAGAATTTGCCGTGTAGCTTTTACGATTTTGCTTGTTTTTATTTTTACCAATAGAAATATAGCTAGTCCAACCGTTTCCAAGCAACGGTTAATAAATAAAGTAAACATTAAAATAAAAATGTGATGTTAACAGATAATTTTTATATTTTCAAAAAATAAGTTTTTATTGTTATAATAGCGTATCAGTAGTATCAGAAATACATCATCTCCCCCGGAATGTATAAGGCCCAGATGATTCTATATTTGCATATGAACTTCCCGAAGTTACCGGTAGGTGGCGATACCTGTTACATTATTATAATATTTTAGTTTTCTGTTATTTTTACACCTAACACTCAATTTAAAATTAAAGATTAATTCAAACAAACTGAATAGTATATCCTAGTAATATGAAATATTAAAACTTACAGCCATCTTTGATGAAATATAATCGCTTCTGAATCAATATCCATCACGACACTATAATCGCAATATTCAATCAATGACGAAACCGGAAAACCAACGCATAACGCTATCTATCGGGGACTGAAGGAAACACTAACACCTATAGAGAATCTACTGCTTGTATCTATGGGACGTTCTACATTCCGGGGTAGATAATGTATTTCTGGATGTATGTATATTTTGAGCCGAAAGTATTCTTGCCGCATTTGCACCAGAGTACTTTCGGCTCGTAATATACAATATACCTGTACTAGTCTACAAAACACGAGTACATCATTTTTAATCTAAGCAATTTTGAAATAGTATAATGTGGCAAGTAGGGCTTCTCGCGTTCCTAATCCAATGCGAAATCCATATTGCGTCTCACTAAGATCTTGTACGCATTTTTTTTTATATTCTTGAATGTATCATTTTAAGGAATACTTTAAGTAAGTGACTCATCAAACAAATAAATCTGTGTTTATTGCACTTTTTACCGTTGCCTTTTTTGGGAATAGGAATGAATTCAGACATCAGACATTCGGAAGAAATTATGCCAGATTTATAAATCTTATTAAAAATTTTGGTTAAAATATCTATAGGTTTTCTTCATCTAATAATTTTTTGAATTCTAGGTAGAGTTGGTCTGGCCCCGGAACTTTGCCATTTTGTAGCTTTTAATTGCTTTCATTACTTCCTCTTGTACGTAATTTTTCTAGTTCGTTAGTGAGATCAAATCCACGTCCTTCATCGCTTCTAAATAGTTTCTGAATATACATTTTTCATTGTATCATATTGTCTTCTGGGTCCGTAATTATCTTGTTGTTATTCTTAACCAATACTTGGAATTTTATGTTTTGATCTGTGACTTCCCTTATTTTTTATAGACGCCAAAGTAATCAATCCTTTCTTGTAATTATCAATTCCTCGCATTTTCTTTTTTTTAATCTATAATTCTTTGGTAGTTTTAATTTTCCAATTTATTTCTTTACGTATTTTTTTGTATTTATCTAAGTTTCGTTGTCCATCATCTTCAACCCTCCCAATTATTTGTTTTATTATTCATCATGTTAGCTAACTCCTTGTTTAGCCACTCTATGAAAGAAAATTTTCTTCTAACCTAGTTAAGACTAGTGACATTTAATGTTCCCATTCTGATCTTGAATACAAATGTGTTTGTTGACCACTTTTAGATGGTGCCTCCTTATAAGCATTCTTCGCACCCCATTGCCATTTAAGATCTGCCGCGGACTATGTTTGCTTCTGCTATGGTTGTTTTTCTTGTAAATATACTGCAGTAGTTTCTCTTGACTTTCTGAACCGTAATGTTATAGCCGTTAATCCCGTTCTGGATTGCGCCTGTGAGTTTGTCGTGCGATACCATTCCCCTAACCTTTAATATTCTATCAGAGACTAATAACAAAACTTCTGCCCTGTGGTCGGTCTTTGAATTTTTGATACCCCTCTATGTTAGGAAGGTTTAACTCAATCTACAATTTAGGGAAGCACGGGATGAGGGAACTAGCAACCCCAAATGGGGTGATATGGACCTAAACAATAAATCCTAAATACATTTCATTTACATGGACCATTTACAAATGTGTTATTATATACGGTAATAGATGAAAGATGTTTACCATAATATCATAACACGGAAGCTCCCGTAACTAAATGAACAATGTTTGGATTTCATACCAGCAGTTCTGTTATTAGTCTCTGGTAGAATATCGTGAATATTGCTACCACTTTTTATTTATTCGTATGGTATCACTGACAACCCGACTGACAATAAATTTTGCCGAAAAATAATCTTAAGCTAAAAGCAGTTGATGAAAAAGGTTTGGTAAAAGTAATCATTCTCCTAGCATTGTGTTGAACCGTCACGGTTTCTGCCCCATATTCAAAAGTTAAGACTATATATTTTCTTTTGGATATTAAATGATATCTAAAGTTTGCACTAATTAAGTAAGATGCTCTTTTACTAAATGAAAAAAATATACATTAACGTTTTTGAATTTTATCCTTGAAGAAATTTAGTGGTTTTTCTTTAAAGACGTCGTAAGGTTTTAGCTATTTAAATTAGTTCACAGGAAACAATACAAAAGAAATATGAAGTAGCCAAATCAGAAAAGTACAGTTTGTGTTGGAGAATTTTCCATTGTAATTCTTGTTATCATGGTGAAAAACGGTACCTATCAATTTACTAGATTTGATATATTGAACATCGAGACGAGTAAACTCTCTGAAGTTTTTTGAACTACCTGAAAGATACTTTCTAAATACTAACTACTGTTTAAGTGACAGTAGTTATAATTGTAGTCAAGAATTAGTCAAAAATTACTTTAGAGAAAACCACTCAATGCTTGTAAACAAAAATTTTAAGATCGTTGAACGTCTGTTGGGTTTTAAATAGGACCTCAGTATTTAGAATTATTATTTCTTTGTTTAAACGAATAGTCACAAAAACTTTCAGTCGTGACTTCTCCCAGTACAGTACAGTTAACAAGAGTGTTAAATAAAAATTCGAAATAAGACACAAATAATTTTAATCAAAAAACGCGTTACCAATCCGAAAAAAAAACAAAAATTTTGTTGGTGAAGATGGGAAGTTTTATGTTTATTAATTGGATGTGACTCAAATATTAGAAAATAATTGACTTTCTGAAATTCTATTAACATGAAATTCGGAAACTAGTCCAAATTAACTAAAATATTTTTAGAATAGTGACACTATCTTTTTTTTTAATGATCGAAACATCCATGTATCATAGGTTTTGACATATGTAACATTTTATACAAAGAATCCAGTTTGCAACACGTGTCAAACTTTGTAAGGTTCCAAACTATTAAATGTTATTGTCACCATAAATCACAAACAAACAAAACTATAAACAAAAATAAATAAATTATTAGTAACTAGTCGTTGTTATTCGTTACTTGCAATTACAAATTTTAAGAACCTACCTGTCATTTAAACAAATGAAGTACTTGACTTGAAAAGTCAGACATATAAGCCACGATTTCAAATATCGACTGAACATCTAGAATTCAATCCACAAAAAATCATTTATTGATCTTCAAAGGTTCAAAAGTAGCGAATGTCTTAAGGGTCTCCTGTAAACTTGATTTTTACATAAAGTGAAGGGATGAAATTAAAATAGGATAATTCCATAAAAAAACCAAGATGACTTCGATTTTTGGTTTATCCGGAAGTGTCCCGATTTTTGTAGTAGATTTCAATTATGGCCAGATACTAAAGGAAGTCGATCACTTTCTAATTGACGGGATACGTGAATTTCACTGCGAGTCATCCTATGTCACTTAAGTCTCCTTGCAATAATTTTGAGTCCTTGCTTATGTCTTTAATACTGTTCCAAAATAATGTACTGCAAAATATTAGAATATTTCCAAAACGGTCATCAGGTGAGTATTGGAAAACCTAAAAAATACAAATTTGCCGCTTATATATTAATAGTGAATTAATTTACGCTTATGTCATCATTTGTCTGTTATTTCATCGTTCCGTTGTATATCTCTGGTTGTAATTGTGTGTTGTTCGTCGTTTATTGATAATTTTGTTTATTTAATTGCCAACTTGATGTGACAATCGTTTATAGAAACCCTGTTTAATAGCTACTTGTTAATTCTTGACAACCATATGATTTTTTGCAACAAGTTTGATTATTGTTGGAAAGCAAAGCAAGGCTAAAATATATTTTTATTTGTGTTAGATACATTTTCTTTCTAATTTTAAATAAAATGCGTTAACATTGAATTGATCGTATTTTAAAACTAGTAAATTCAAGTTTTACTTTTACCAATAATAGATCGGGTTTGACAACTACTATGATTATAAAAAGTCAAAATTTTAAAATAAAATTATTAATTATTACTGTTATTGTTCAAAATAAGTAGTTCTTCCCTTACCGCCCTTACATGGGCAATGATACGAATACGTGTATAGCTATGAACAATCATCTCATTATTGAACTACTACCTAGTTCAAATTAAATACAGAATGACGAGGAATTTTGTAATTGATTTGACATACATTTTAGAGTGTACAAGTCCTGTAATAGCAAGTTCTCCATCAACGCACTGTAATTAGTAGACGTAAAACTGATCAAAAATGTCTTTCATTAAAGCGGTGTAAATGCTAATAACTCAATTGTATTAAATAATCATATAACAGATTTATTTTATGTATGTAACTTTTAAATATTCTTGAAACTCTCATAAATTAAATTATTTGTTACAGTTTTAGTTTCGTTTTTTATGTAAAAGTATTTCCGCTTTCATTTTTATTCCACATTTTATATATTTATAAGATTTTAACATTTTTTTCCCTTATTTGGACGAATTAGAGTTAGTACGTTATAATACGAGGGTGGTTTGAAAAGTCTGTGCAAACCGTGCAGTACTGGTGCGTATCGAGGTTATTTTCAGTTAGTAACATCTCTTGGAAGAACACACACCAAGTTTCAGGCAGATCGGTCTATTTCTTTGTGTTTGGCGTTCGTCTGAATCGAGAAAGTCGAGGGAATTTTAAAAAATGGACGAAAAAGAATTTCGTGTGTTGATTAAACATTACTTTATGAAAGGTAAATCGCCTCAGGAAACTAAAGAGAAGCTTGATAAACGTTATGGTAATTCTGCACCATCAATTAGAACAGTTTATAAGTAATTTCAAAATTTTCGGGGTGGCCATATGGGCACAAACGACGCCGAACGTTCCGGACGCCCTGTTGAGGCCACTACTCCAGAAATCATTGATAAAAGATAAAATCCATGATATGGTGATGGATGACAGAAGAGTGAAGGTGCGTGAGATTGCTAGTGCTGTGGGCATTTCGAATGAACGCGTAATGCAAGAAAAATGGGTCACAAAAAAGTCCTTTTTCATCACGACAACGCACCACCTCACGCCTCAGCAGTTGTGGCCGCAAAATTGATGGAAATAGGGTTCCAACTCGTTTCGCATCCCTCCTATTTTCCAGACTTGGCTCCCTCGGACTATTACTTGTTCCCCAATCTGAAGAAATGACTTGCGGGAAAAATATTTTATTCAAACGAGGAGGTGATTGCAGAAACGAACGCCTATTTTATAGACTTGGACAAATCCTATTATTCGGAAGGCATCAACAAATTAGAGCAACGTTGGACAAAGTGTATAAACCTCAAAGGAAACTATGTTGAAAAATAAAAAGAGTTTTTCTCAAAAATTAAGTAGTTTTTATTTTTGCACGGACTTTTCAAACCACCCTCGTATAAGAACTAAAATTTTTTGTCCGTATATAAACAAGATATCAAGAAAACCACCCATCCGATCTTTATTAAACTTTGCACATGGGCAGATTTGATTATACTTTGAGCATAATCTATTTAGCAAAAAGTGCTGTTAACCTACGCAGATTTTAAAATTTTTAAAATATTTAAAAATATATTTACTTTACACAATTTTGTTCCAAATAAAAGTAGTTTTTAATTTAATTTTACACAACTTTTGTTTAAACTATTTTTAATCCAATAAGTAATTACTGAAATATAACAATCACGTGACACTAATTGTGGTAATCCACCAATATCATTATTATACAAAAAAGTTGAGAGAGCAAAGTTGTTGGAAATTCTATTCTACAGCTTTTGCTTGAACCATTTTTTTCTAAATTTAATTTTTGCTTTATGAGAGTGAGAATTTTCAACACGTCTGAAGGAACTTGGGATACCTCGTTATATCCGACTTACTGACATAGTGTAGCAGGTAGCGTTCGTATATCGGCTTAGCAGTTAAATACTATTGTTGGCCGATGCTGAAATGTTTATTTCGATTTTACAAATTGCTTCACGGTGGACATTTTCTTCTTCTAAATGTGGATTTTTTCCTACAACGTATCTGATTTTTACTACACATCTTATAAATAAAATGTCAGGAAAACCGTCGTTCAGATTTTTACAAGACTTTGCATATGTGTTTTCGAAATCTTAGAATATTTACAAAAATATTTATTTTACATATTTTTATAAAACACATCCATAATTTCCGTACGTTGTTTGACGTTTATTAGTATACGGGCAATGTGGAGTTCTGCGGTAAATGCTTGTTTAAAATTGTAATGGTTTCAAATAATAATAGATATAGAGGGTGTTCTATAAAGAGAGAAAGATACGTAGATTGTTTATATACGCTATTTTTCAACAAAAAGGTCAAATACGTAGGTATTAGATTTTAAACTGTGTTAGTGATATTTAGGTTTGAGTGTTTTCTTGATTTTTTTGCCACATTGCTTTATATTTGTTAAAATTCCTTTTCAAATAATCTGAAAACAAAAAGGATATACCACCTAAAAAAGATAAAATTTTCTATACTACTGTTTTCTAAAGTGTATTATAGAAAATGAATCATATTTCATTTTTGAACATAAGTGAATTGTGTGTCTTACGACATCCCGTGTATACACACACTCAATTGTCGTTACAGTTAACTGTTGGCATATCTTAGTATATACTTAATTTTTGAAATAGATATTAATTTGAGTTTCAGAGTATATTCAAGAAAACTCAATGCGGTTTTCTTTATTGCGTTAAAGTCCACGTCCAAAAACACTTTATTGAAAAAACTATTTTTACGATCACAACATCAACACAACAAAATTGTCCATAACAGTTTCCTACGCGTCAAAAATATTTTTAAAAAATTTTTGAGTTTTTAATAAAATGACAAAATAATAAACAATTTTTGTATAATATAATATTAGACAATAAAGTTCATATTCCACATTATATTTTGTTTTCTCACTTTACTATGATAATAATTTTCAAATATGTAGTTATATTTTCGCTCTTGATATGGAATAAGCACAGGTGCGCCTTTCTCGTAACAGTTGATGACAATAATAATTATTTATAATAATTTGGCAAACGAAACAAAAACTAAAATGGAGAATGATAATGTAATTTTAAACACCCATTTTTTTAATAGGCAAAGCTGCTTAAACGCTGATTCTCATTGATAAACTTATAAACAGACCATATACCAACTATGTCTTTTCATATGAAATCAAAACCAATATACATATAAGACTGTGCATATACATGATGTTTCAGTGAAAGCGTGCAAAAATTAAACAGGGCATAGAGGATGCTCTACTGAACAATTTGAGGTAGGGAACCTGGGGTCCGATAACTCAGCTTAATGAGATATGAGACTAAACTTGTCTTTCACATTACTGTCAACTTTTTTTATTTACATTAGTTACAGTTAACTTACAAATGCCATCATTGATACAGTTAACGTAACTTACTAGAGCTGCTCAAAGTGACGGCCACCAACCTCAATGCAAGCTTGACATCGCCGTACAAGGTTCTGAATAGCACTGAGTAATAAATGGGTCTGTTGTTGATTCAGAGCATGTTCTGTCATGGGACAAGACAAAGCCACCTCATGGGCAAGTACAGAAAACCTGCATCATGACGTCATAGTACAAATAAACAGACAATCTGATAGAGAAGTTTACTTCCATATCTCAAATCAAATTTATTTGTCTTTTTAAAATAACAAAGTGATTCGGTTCTTTCACAAACTTTTTAAACTTAAAACTAAATACGAAATTTAACTAAAAAACCTTAACAATCATTTTCTTTTTATCCATATTTGATTCCATCTATTATTAAATTGTTGTATTTGTCGTTATATCTTCCTTGTCTAATCTTCGTTCTTCTCTCCTGCACCTGGTTATGTTTGTCTTTTTTGTACTATCTATTCTTTCATTTTTCTTCCTTCACCTCTTAGCTTTTTTTATTTTTTTCTTTGATAATATGCTTTCCTATCTTCTTTACCTTATTTCACTTTTTGTTCCTCTATCTCTTTCTAACATATGTACAGCATTTTATTCTCTTTTTCTGTTTTCCATCTTTTCCTTCAGTTTCAATGCTCTATTTCCTGTTTGAATTATTAGGTATCCTGGTATTTTATTATCTAATCCTAAAGTCCACCTCTTTGAATAACTAATTCCTGTTTCCCTCTTCAACCTCCCATCCCTCTCTTCTCTAAACTTTCAGTATTTTTCTTTCCTCTCCTCCATCACTGTCTTCCTCTCTAACACTTTCCTCATCCATTGTTTTCCTTCCCCTTTCTCTCCTAGTAGTAACTTCCATATCCTTTTCTTCGTGTCTTGTTTCCCTGCATCCCTCTTTCATATGTATTATATTTTCCCATTCATCCCCACACAACCTGCATAATCTCTCCTCATCACTCATCCAATATTTATTTTCATTTTCTTCATTACCCATTCTGAACCTTGCAATCATTCTTATTTCATTCATTCCTTTTCCTTCTGTTATGTACCTTGGTGTCTTGTCTGTCATTATTTTTATGTATTTCTCGTTATATTTTCCTTCCTTTATTTTTGCCCTTCTTTCCTGCTTCTGAGTATCTTTATCTTTTGCAATTATTTCCTCTTCCATCTTTCTCCCCCCCTCTTTTAATCTCTTTATCTCTTCTCTCGCGTATCCCACTCTTTCATAGTATTTTCTTCTTCCCATATTTTACCTTCTGTGCCTCGATCTCTTTCCAAACTTCATAAAGTATTTCATTTTCCTTCCTACTTCCCATTTTTTCTTCATACCTTACTGCAATTCTTCCTGCTTGTATCCTTATTTTTCTATTTCTAGCTCTTCTTCCACTATATACCCCGGTGTCTCCTTCTCTAGTCCTAACGTCCACCTCCAGTATTTCTCCTGTATCTTCTCCAGCTCTTGCCATTCCCTCCAACCCCAAATCTCCGCTCCATACAGTACCACACTTCTTACCAACTTTTCAAACATCCATCTCCTTTTCTCTATATCTTTACCAAATATCCTTTTCCCTAACCCCCATACTTGTCCTACTATTCTATTTCCTTTCATTTTCATCTCTTTTATATGGTCTCCATCTTTGTTATCATATCTGATGTTGTAACCTAAGTATCTATACTTGTCTACTCTCTCTACCTCCTCCTCCCCCACCACCATTTTACTTCCTTTCTTCTTCCTTTTCTTTTTTAAATTCCATAATTTTGTTTTACCGACATTTGCTGCTAGTTTTTTCTTTTCAGGTATTTCTTCATAAATTTAACTACTCCTCTCATCTCTTCTTCATTTCTCGCTTTTTCCACAATGTCATCCGCGTATGCTAAAACCCATATCTTTTTCCTTCCTACTACTATTCCTCCTACTTGATTTTTTCTATTTCCTCCTCAAGATCACTAATGTATATCGAGAATAAGATTGGGCTTAGCGGACATCCCTGTTTTAGTCCTTTTTCCGTCCTAAATTCTCTACCTAGCTTCCTCCCTACTCTCGTTCTACACCTTGTTTCTTCGTATATTTCCTCTATTGCATTTTTTATATCTCTGTTTATTCCTATCTCCTCCATCCTTTTCCATAATCCACCTCTTTCCACCTTATCAAAATGCCGCTTTAATGTCTAGGAATATTGCGTACATCTTTCCTCTTTATTGATTATGTGCTATAATATGTATATATTGTCTATCGTTCCTCTTCCTTTCTTAAATCCTGCTTGCCAATCCGGTATTATATTCTTTTCTTCTATTTCTTTTTCCAATTTTTTCTAACTATTTCCGCATATATCTTATAGCCCGCATTCATTATACTCACTCCTCTATAGTTGTTCGCTTTCTTCCTATCTCCCCCTTGTAAATTGGGCATATTATTGCCTTCTCCATTTTCTGGAAACCCTTCTCCTTTCCATATTCTCTCGAATACTTCTTTTACATTTTCTCTCATTCCTTCTCCGATGTACCTCCATTGTTCTTCTTGTATTCCATCCGTCCCTTCTGCTTTTCCTTTTTTTACTTTATTTATTGCTCTCTCCATTTCTTCTTTTCCTATTCCACCCTCTCTGTGTCTTATCCTTTTTTTCCAACTTCTTCATTTCTTGCTTTTTTTACTCTCTTACTAACTTCTTACAGTGTTCTTCCAATTTTTCCTCATCTATATTTGCTTCCATCCTTCCTCCTTTTTTCCTCTTCTTATTAATCCTATTCTTAGTGTTTCTATGTCCTCCTTACTTTTTTCGTTTATAATCACATAATCTATTACTGACTGGCCTCTTTCTCCTACATATGTAAATTTCCCTTTCCTTCTTCTTCCAAATTTCCGTTCATTACTGTCCAACCTCTTTCTTCACATAGTTCTATCAAAATTTTTCCTTGTCCGTTTATTTTCTTATCCATTGATATCATATTTCTTATCTCTCCATTTACCATTATTCCTCCCTCCTCTCTTAACCTAGCATTCAAATCTCCTCCTATAATCAACTTGCCTTCATCCCTTTCTTCTATTGCCTTTTCTATAATTGCTTTCGTTGTGTCCATTTTCTTTCCATATATCGTAAAAATATTATATTTTTCTCCTTTTTCCGTTTTTACTCTGATTTGAATCATCCCTCTACATTTTCTTCTTTCTATTTCCTTTTCTATTTCCCATTCTTTTCTTACCCCCACTATTAGTCCTCCTTGCGCCCTTCTCTTCCTCTCTTTTCTTTTTGCATACTGAATTTCCCATACATATTCTTTCGGCATCTTATCTTTCCATGTACTCCATTCTTTTTCCTCCATCCAAGTTTCTACTAAACCTACTATTTTAAAACCCTTTATATAGTTCCAAAAATCTACACCTTTGTTTTTTATCCCCGCAATGTTCCAAAATAAGATCTTATTTTTTTCTTTGTTTTTTACCCCCCACCCTTTTTCTCTCATTTTTTTCTTTGCCCTCCCTCCTTCTCAATTTTTAGTTTTTTGGTGTCCATTTTCTTATCCTCCCCTCGTTCTCCACCCATCTTCTTTCTTCTCCCTCCACCCACATTTTCCTGTATCCAATTTTCACTCTCAAACCCTCTTCCTCCATTTTTTTTGCTTCCATTCTTATCTTCATCTGTATTTCCCTCTCCTCCTTGTCCTATCTTCGTCTATGTATATTTTGGTACTCTTTTATTCTACTTTTGTTCTTTAGTATCTCTATTTTGTCCTCCAAACTCGACATTTCTATAATCACTATACCTTTTCTTATCTCCACGGTTTCTTCTATTTTCTTTTCCAATCCTAGATTCTTCTTTATCAGCTCCTCCATTTCTTGTTTTATTTCATTCTTTCCTCCCTTTAATTCCATCCCTTTACTACCAAATTTTTCTTTTTTCTTTTTTCCAAGAGTACTACTCTTTTCTCCAGTTCATATCTCTTTAAGCTGAATTATTGGACCCCAGGTCCCCTACCTCAAATTGTTTAGTAGGGCATCCCCTATGCCCTGTTTAATTTTTACACGCTTTCATTGAAATATCCTGTATATATTTTGTTTACCAACAAATTTTTTAAGCAAATTTCTTAGAAAAGTACGAATAGTATAAAGTTTTTATGTTTTTGATTCAAGACTAAATATTCATGTTTAAGGATGAGGACATCCAAAGACAAAAAATGAAAAAAAAACCTAAATACCTGTATATCTAAGGAGCTATATGAATATGAAAAAAAAAATGATAGTATGCTTTAAATGTGAGAAGAAAGTGGATGTAAATATTGAAGGGAGGACAGTAGAAGAATATGTACGTTGTGTGCGGAAGAATTGAAAACGAATGCTTTAAACTAAGGGGAAAGAAAGGTAAAAGAAGGAACGAAGTTGTGACGGTCATTTAGCTTCCTTTCGAACTACTTTTTGGATTTTTCAGCTATTATCCCCTGGCTACTGGCAACCAAACTTACTTGGGTACCTTAAACGACTTTGATGATATTCTTACGCACACGTAACTAGAATATTCATTTCTGTTGTGAAAGTTCTGACACGTGTGTAGGATGAGCTCGTTTATGTAATTAAAATGTTCTTTTACTAATTTACTAAAATATGTTATTAGTTGGTAGGTATGTCCTTGTAAATTTTTAAACATATTTTGGGAGATTTGTTTAATCCAGCAACGTTTGGAAAACGCCGTAAGTTAGTGTTATCAGTAATTCAACAAGTGACTATATCGCATTTATAAATTTATGGAAGTTTCTCCTGAATGATTTAAAATAACTTTTTTCTACCGAATTCTCTCTTGAAGAATGGAAATATTTGTCTATTACCGATTTATGTACGTTCTGTGAACTTTAACTTCAACGATGATAATTAGATGAAAATTGGATTGTAGTGTATGCCGTATGGACCCTTCTTCGTCACCGATACCTAGGTCATCACAAATAAAGGGGCTGTCCGATATCACAACAGATTATTAGTCCAATCTTATGTGGTAATGATATACACCCTTTCTTGTGAAGCTGCCACCGATATACTTCAGATAAGATTAGGTTTAAGTTTGGGTCTTTATTAATTGTACAATAAAATCACAGTTAGAAGGAGCGAGATTATTACAAAGGAGGAGGCGGATAAAAAGAGAAAGTGAGGTTAAAAATTAAATAAATCAGTAACTTACCACACTTGCAATTTAGTGTTAAATTGCCACACAATTGTTTTATAATAATGTTAAAAATATATCAAAGGAAAGGTACACCAACTGCAGCGTCTATTTAACCAACAGAAAAACACCAAAAACTGCATCAAAAACTTTACTCGGACACGTGTTTCTTAATTACTTAACCTCTAGTAGTAACAACTTGCAAAATCTTTTAGGCAATCCAAAATACCCAATAGAAATGAGGGATAAATCGGGAATATATAAAATTAGTTGTAAAGACTGTAACCAAGTATATATAGGGCAAACTAAGAGACATATTAAAACTCGTTTTAAAGAGCACGTAGATCATGTCAAATATCATCGCACAGATAGGTCCAGTGTTGCCATGCATATGCTTGAAAATGGCCATAGAGTAGGCGACATTGAATTAATTAAGAGGGTAGATAATAAAAACGAACTTGATTCTTGTGAAAGTTTAGAAATTTATAAAAACAGAAATTTTGTTTATGAATTATGATGATAACGGTCCATTAAGATTTTCGGATTTATTTAAGCTTATCTAAAAATCAATTAAATTTAACGATGCGTGATAAGCAGATAGTATACATAAGCTTCTCGTTGTTTTTAATTTTAGTATTGGTATCGCTGATGATGACAGCTTAGCTGTTGAAACACGTGTCCGAGTAAAGTTTTTGGTGCAGTTTTTGGTGTTTTTCTGTTGGTTAAAAATATTAAACTTTTAACAGGATTTAATACCTACTGTGATAAAAAAGCATAGTCAGTCTGTTGTACGTTTAGAATGGCTCTTTCACAGTTGCCTTCGGTTCTTGTAACAACTTTCTGCCAGTACGAAATATGGCGTACTCCAATTTTTTTACGAATATACTATTAAGATGTGAATAGAAAACATAAATGTTAACCCAGGAAGGAATGCAGCAACTTCTGAAAACAGATGTTAAATCACAACAAACACAGTGGTATAGAGAAAATATACGACCATTGATTTAAAACGGCTTGAAATTTTATAGTACATACTCGTCGGTAAGAAGAAAATCCAAAGTAATTCAACAAAAAAATTTAACTTTATTAGATAAAGAAACTGAAATTTTTGGAAACTTGGTATACGAAATCCAATCCACCTGGGTTTTTGTAAAAAATGAGCTTGATTTTTTTTTTAATAGTAACAACTGAGTTACAAAAAGTGTGTTTAATAGAATTACAGAATATTCCAAAAGCAGTAAGACAAAATAATTTTTAGAAGTGGAACCTTTGTATAGTAGAATGGAGTTACTTAATAGATGTTTTACTGACCCCACATCCAACGAATGTAGTCTTATTGAAAAGGATTGTGGACAACAAATCTGATAGTTTCTACAATATGGATTTAATAGAAACTTCCAAACTGAAGAACACCTTCACATAAGTAGGCACTGTTTAATTACAACAAAACATAAGAATTAAATAAAACAAAGTACTTTGTTTTGCTACCTTTTGGTTAAAATGTATGATCATAACACTTTCAAATTTCGACAAAGGAATAGATTAATCACTTATAAGCATATTGAAGACAAATGAAAAACTGCAACTCAAACTTTTGAAGGGCAAAATAAAATGTCAGAATAAATATCTTCTATCACTAAAATAGATTCTGAACAATTCACTTATCTGAAGAAACAAAACCATAAATTACTTACCTATATTAACCGCATTTCGCAATCAACCAAGAAATCATGCAAAACAATGTTAGGTTTATTACAAACAGTAGGTGACATCATGGGTTTTAAAGATACTTAACGTCCTTTTAAAAAAGTCAAAACCAAGTACTGAACTCCATCCATCATCTTAAAAAAACCAAAGCGAACTATTAACTGTTTAAAAAGGTTTGAAATAACGTAAGTAAAATGTGTGTCTTACGACATCTCGTGTATAACATGGACACGTGTGAATAGTATAAACTAAGAAAAGTGCAAAGCGCTATCTAAGCGATAACTTTAATGCTTAAAACACACGTGTGTCTGACTTATCGACACACGTGCGTTTTAAGCATTAAAGTTATCGCTTAGTAGCGCTTTGCACTTTAACACATACAAGTCGTTACAGTTAACTGTTGGCATTTTTCTTAGTTTGAAATAACGTTACCTTAACAATCGGTTAATAACATCAAAAGCTAAACATGACGTCTTGGGTAGTGCGACCATTTAACATGAATTCTGTTCCGAACAACTAGTAAATACATCAAAAGTGAGTACAAAATCACATTACAGTTCGAAAATAAGAAACCGAAACTAACAATAACATTGTTTCGAGAAGCTCATAAAACAATACAATTTTGAGAAGGAAGGTTCCAACCCTAGAAAATCTTTCTAATGATAAAAACAAATCTTCAACTGTTAATAAAACCAACCACAGCATTAATTGTAGTACTCGCTGCAATCAAGATCACCTCAGATTGTGAAAATTCAAAGAACTGCCAATCACCCAAGAAATCTAGCTGTTAACAAGATGCGATGCCAAATCTGTGAATATCAACTAATCAAAATTCACCACCACCAGATCTACATATAGGTAATACAACAACACGCTAACAAACGTTTACTGGCATCAACTATATAAGAATCGTTGAAAAGGTTTTAACATGGAGCCACATCTGTAGATGGAGTACTGAAATACCTTCAAGAACTAATTAATTCTAGATCTTTAATAACAAATTTTGGTACCAAACTTTCAGGACTTATGCAAAAAAGCAAGCAGAATCGCAGAATTGGAATAAAAACCTAATTCTCATTAACGCACTTCTTATCTTATGAAATTAAGTCGAAACTGCTACAACATTCTTATATTCAAAATATACAAATTTTTATGAAGCAACAAAAATGGAATTTACAAACATTGTCTGAATTCTATTTTAACCAAATATATATCACCAAAATTGTTGGAAATATTTAAACAACTTGAATTTCATACTAATAAAAAGACAATGGCATGTGACATTTGACCTTAAATTAATAAGTAATAATAATAAAATCTAACCTTGGCATATCAAGATGTTCAGTTGAACATTTACGTAGTTGCTTCAATTTTGATCATTTCCTGTTTAAAATATTAATTTGAACAATAGAGTTAGTTATATAAAATTTTTGAACAATTTTTGTTTAATAATTGTATCAAACTATATTTCGATTATTTTCGAAAATCACCAAGAATGAAATTGTAAATAAGGTAAACTTTCATCAGGCAAGATAACTTTTAAAAAACGAATGAGTGTTTGAATAAGTTTGTCTAACTACTTTGTACTATTCTTTTCTGTGATCATTGAAATCTGTTTTTTTTTGCTTCCAAATCACTTTTTTATTATAAACTTTGAAACTAAAATATAAAATTTAAAAAATCAGGTACTTAGTACATGTCAGCAATCTTCTGAAATTTTTACAAATTGGTTTTATTTCTAGCAGTGACCTTAAAAGATGTTATGGTTCCGCGACATATTTACATTGCTTGAGACTTAAATTTTATTAAATTAACGCATTTGCAATAAATAATGCGGTGATCGTAACTTCTATTTGTTATGACTCTTACTTTTAAAAAATATACTTATTTATCTTTTTTAATTTACCTCAGGGTCTTGGCTTTGTCAATATATGATCATAAGTCTTTATAACACAATTTTTATGTTCTAAAAAAATAAAATAAATTTTACGTAGGGTGTACGTTAGGACGTAACTTAAATTTAAATTCTGTTACAAACGAAAACAAATTTTTTATTTTAAATTATTATAATTAGAACCTTATATTCTACCCTTAAGTTGTTAAGGTATTTAATAAAAATAAACTGCAAAATGCAGCCAAACTCTACTACGCATTAAACAACTCGTTCATCAAGAAAAAAAATATCGAAAAAGACGAAGATTGCAGTGTTCAAATCCATTTTCAAACCTATACTAAGATATGGTAGCAAGAGCTGCCTGCGCATTGACAAAATAAAAGCTCAGTAGAGTACACTCATGAAATTTAAAACTTGGACACCACAATTTCTGTAAACAAAAGTTTGCACATTGTGAAGCGGGCTTAAGGGTATCATTTACAATTCTAACAGCAGGTAGTCTCAGCAGGGGTTATCTTATAGAAGGACTGTAGAATGAATCATTACACTAAGCACGTTTTAGAAAATAGGTAATTTACGTTGCTTACTTAATTTTTTTCTTTAAAGAATATATTTGAAGGTATCGCTAATTAAACACCATAGCTCGATTAATTATCGAATCAAAATTTTGTTTAGGAAATGTTTACAAAATAAAATTAGAAATAATTTTGATTTAAAAACGTCTACAAGCAATAACTTTTAAATTAAATCAAAAACTAAACATGGTTATTTGGGTTGACTGATTATTACTTATTTTTAAATAAATCTAACCTACTAATTATTGTAAATTATTAAAAAAAATCATTAAACTCTCTATTCATAATATTTAGTCCTTACAAAATGTATATTTTATGACGTTTCATTTTTTTCTGTAGTTAATATAAAAAGTGAAAATAAAAACTAAGGCAATTCTTATTGTCAACGTATATATTTAGTTTTTTGACAAGAATTTATTACATAATTATAATTAAGATACCAAGTTATAGTTTAAAATTAAATGAAAACGTTTTTTTTTAAATAAAGGTATTACTATATAAATAAATATAAGAAATCAATAATGGGTGTGACCTCCATTATTATTGATACATTCTTGGAGGCGTCTGCTCATTGACGCTATCAAGGTATCAATATAATTAATATTAATCGTTTCCCATGCGGTATCAATGGCTGCAATTAGTGCATTACGGTTTACTGGTATAAAATTTGGCCCTTGTTGTCTTCGGATAACAGCAAGTATTCGAGCCCAAACATTTTCGATAATGTTAAAATCTGGGCTTTTTGCTGGCCAGGGTAACAGCTCCAAGTTATTTGCTTGTATCCAGTTGCGCACAACCTGCGAAGTATAGGGTCATCATATCCCGATAGTTAATTATCGAATGTTCCAAGAAAATATGTGTAAATAGTAAATGGAATCTACTAACGTAACGTTAAGTCGTTAATTATAGTTACATAACTCTCCTTTCATAAGATATAGTTCATATTAATATGCTTATTGTAAAGCTTCGTACACACCTGAACAACAAACCGAGGAACAAACAGAACAACGAACCGAACGGCAATCGGAACATTAATTTGGACGGTGCTACGTACGAATTTTAGAACAGATTCGCAAGTCCTGATTGTTCCACGAACGGTTTGCGGCGTTCCCGCAACTTGTCGGTTTTTTCTCCGACATCAAAGAAAATGCGCGCGAATGCGTTTGCAGGTTTGGACGAATCTAAACAAAACGGCGAACAAACTTATGCGGGAGAATTAAATTATTTATTTTTGTCCTCCCTTTTGTGGGTTTGTTGTGTTTTAGGTAATATTATGGAGTTGACAGAAGAAAAATGTTTTAAATTAATCAGTGTTTAAGAATGCAAGAAAAAATGATGTCCCTATTAGCATCATTTGGGCGGGAAATTTCCAAAATAAAAAAAAGCGAAGTAAATTATAATTTTTACTCTTTTTGTGCGTAAAAATTTGGTTGGCACTATCTTCTTGTTTTCCGCAATTTACTCTCTTCTCAATAATAAATATATATGAACTGAAAACTACTGAAAATAATTATGGGAACAGCACAAACGTTCCGTTTGTTGTTCGGATTGTGGAAATCAAAAAGATCGTTTGTCGTTCTGTTTGACTTTCGGTTCGTTGTTATGTTTGTTGCTCGGTTTGTTGTTCAGGTGTGTACGAAGCTTTACAACTTAAGCAACAATTTTTTGGCGAATAAAGATTAGTTTGTGATGTAATATTAGAAACACAAATTTATATCATATCAAATTTATGACAACTTAAAACCAAGAACGTGTATGTTATTGCTAAGAAATTATTAAGAAAAAAGCGCAATTGCAGTGTAAATATTTATAATTAGATATTTTCGAAAGTTTATAAGTCCTCTATTGTAATCTTAATACTTAAAAGAAAATCCTGTCCATTAGCATTATAAGGAAATGGCTTTTACTTTATGAATAAGTTTCAATAATATATAGAATATCCTTGCTTGTTTAATTTACTTCCTTTGAGTCATATTGCTCTAAGGGTTGTTGCATTGGTCATTTTGTAAACTTTTCCTAAACAAAATTTTGATTCGATAATTAATCGAGCTATGGTGTTTAATTAGCGATACCTTCAAATATATTCTTTAAAGAAAAAAATTAAGTAAGCAACGTAAATTACCTATTTTCTAAAACGTGCTTAGTGTAATGATTCATTCTACAGTCTTTCTATAAGATAACCCCTGCTGAAACTACCTGCTGTTAGAATTGTAAATGATACCCTTAAGCCCGCTTCACAATGTGCAAACTTTTGTTTACAGAAATTGTGGTGTCCAAGTTTTAAATTTCATTAGTGTACTCTACTGAGCCTTTATTTTGTCAATGCGCAGCTCTTGCTACCATATCTCAGTATAGGTTTGAAAATGGATTTGAACACTGCAATCTTCGTCTTTTTCGATATTTTTTTTTTTTTATGAACGAGTTGTTTAATGCGTAGTAGAGTTTGGCTGCACTTTGCAGTTTATTTTTATTACGCAGCGTCTTGTGCCGTTTCTATAAGTACTGTAGCCCTTTTTTGATTATTCCTGTATCCTACTTTTAATTTCTTTAGTTTATTTTTTATCTCTTTTAGAGCATCATCTATTACTATGTTAAATAATACGAGAATGAGAAATCCTCCTTCTCTAAAACTTTTTTTGGTTATGGACCTTTTAAATGGCAATATCCTGTTCTTACGTAATTTCTTGTGTTTTCGTATAAACTTTTATCAATTTGTGAATTATCCTTCTCTTTCTGAAAGTTCTTCAAACTACTTTTCTTTTTCAGGTCGATAAAGGGTACAAATATTTTTTCTGTTGACAATTTTTCTATTATCTGCTTTAATACGATTATGTGATCTTGAACCAGTTTATCCTATCTGAATCCAGACTGTGAGTCTTCTAGTTGCTTTTCTATAATTTTACTTAATCTTGCTTCTAAAATACGTTTATATTCCACTGTTATTATTGGTATCACCGTAATTCTTCGGTAGTTTGTACACTCTCTTTTATTTCCCTTCTTTAATATTGGGAGTATTATACCCAGTTCCCAATCTTTAGGTATTTTCCCGTCCTGTCAAAGTTTCTTAAACAGTTTTGTTAGCACTTCTATACACGTTTTGTCCAGATTTATAACAATTTCTGCCGTTATAGCATCAACTCCCACCGCGTCACTTCTTTTTAGCTTTTTCACTACTACCTGTATTTCTGCTGCTTTTCTGTGTTTTCTTTCGCATTCATTTCTCCCTCGTTTTTTTTATTACGTTATGGCTCTCTTCTACCGTTAATATTTGTTGAAAATACTCTCCATCTTTCTAAGATGTCTTCTTTGTTTCCTATCGTTACTCCGTCTTTAGATTTTACATATTTTTTTTGTGTTTTTCCTTTCCCTAGTGTTCCTAAGTACCTTGTAAAATAACTTTTGATTCTAAAATGTCTTTTTCCATTCTTTTACCGAACACCTCTCAATCTTCTATTTAGCTTATTTCACTTCTTCTTTTACTTTAGTTCTATGTTATTTATACATGTCATATTTTTCTGGTGTTCTATTTTTCAAATATTCTTTGCATAATTGCTTCTTTATTTGTATATCTTTTTATATCTTCACTTCACTAGCTTATTTGTCTCTTATCTTTGTTAATTTTTATACTTCCAAATACTTCTTTTGTCGTTGTTAATAATACCTCTTTAATGCACTCCCATGCTACTTCTAGTATTTTGCTGATTTCTTTCATTTATTCTTCTATACTTTTGCCTTCTTCTCTATTCCCAATTTGTACGATTTGATTGCTTTGTTTTAAAATATCTGCTTTCTTTATTATTTCTGGTTGCCTGGTATCTTTCTGTTTGTCATTTTTAACATTACTTGATTTCCGGTCCCCTTTATCATTACTATATTGTCTGTTTATTATTATATAATCTATAATGGATGTTTGTCCTACTTACTACATTCTATAAGTCGCAATCCATTATTATTTATTCCTATTGCTTCTTCAATTTCTTTTTTTTCCTTTCTACTCTTCTATTTAAATCGCCTATTACAGCCATTACCCTAATTCCTTCAACTGTTTCTTATAGTTGTTCCCAAAATTATTTTTTCTTTTATACAATCTTATCTTCGTCTAGTCCATAAACCACTACAAAATTTATTCTTGTCTGTTTTTCCATTTCCAATTATTCTTTCGGGAGTTTCCGTCCACTTTTTTATGCAATTTGGTATGTCTTTTTTGATAATACAACCCACTTCTTTTTGTGCTCTTCAAGTGTTCTCTACCTCGTTGTATAGTAATACATGCCCTCCATCTAATTCAATTTTACCTCTTTCTTTCTTTTCTGCCTCTGCTAAACCTAGTAGTACTTCTAAATCAGCTTTCACGAATTCCTCTTCTAATTCTTTTCTTTTTCGTGTTAAGCTTCTAGTATTCTATGTACCTGTTTTAAAATATTTTTTATGCATTTCCATTTTCATATTTTCGCTAGCTTCTTATGCATATTATCTGTATTCTTTATTTGTCGTATTTTCATATCCTTTACCTTTGCCATGTTTGTCTCCTTGCATTTCTTTTCTCTATTAATGGTTAGTTTTTGGAATTTTACTTGCTAACTTCTCTTTCTTCTCGTATTCTTCTAGCTCTTTTTATACCGTACTATTTCCTCTAAGAACAACTTTTGATAACCACTTTTAAATTGTAAATTATTGCGGACGTTAGAAGAGTATCTGAAAAATTTTCTTTGTTGCATTACTATTAAGTACTATATACAAGGTGATCCAACCAAAACTCTAAATCCCATTTTACGGTTTTAAAATAAAAATCCGGAAAAACGCTTCGGACTCGTTGGTTTCTGATTCACATTACTAAATGTGGTCCAGTAACACATTATTGAAGAGGTAATTCATTTATCTATTTAATAAATTAAAAAATATCAATGTTGTGTTGAAATAGTTATTTATGATACAGGTGTGTAAAGTAACGCTTTTATGCACGAGTTGCGTAGTTTAAAACACGAGCCGTAGGTGAGTGTTTTACCGCATAGAGTGCATAAATACCCTTCACACACTTGTCTCATACAATATTTTTTTTATTTTGAGTCGCTTACAGAGCTATAAAAGCACCCAAATGAGATCTTTTTAGAAATAGAACAATGTTTATTCCGAACGTTGGTAGGACTGATTTGATATTAAACGTCAAAGCGGTCGTTACGTTCGGCGTGCGTTAATTTAAATCCTAATTAATGTTCAGTATATTTATTTATTTACTCATTTTTATTTCCACCCATTTTTTTAAATTAAACGTATGATAAATGTTCTAGCATTTAAACCAAAATTTAATGAAAATATTGCCACCCTCGCAATTATACTTAAAAATTCCCTAAATTTAAAAACTCGCAAAATTTTATCTTAAAATCAATCTGAAAAACCCAAAATAGAAAAAATAGTATAAAGAATTCGTTTCAGAAGACATTTTAGCTTCGAAAACTCCCCGCTTATAAAATGCGTCTTCTGAAACTAGTTCTTTAATATACTATTATCGACGTCACATCTAATTTTTGCAAATAGAAACAGTTACTACAACTTTCGGTTTCGGTTTTACTTTTGTTTAATTCGAGTTTACGTTGCCAGGCATCTTTGACAACAAAAATCGTTTAATAATGAAACTCCCATTTTTTTATGCACGATTTATTTAGAATTTCACATACAATTATTTAGTAATTAATGTATTGATTATAGGTTAGACGTAGATAAAATAATTTACCTTTCGAATGATGGAGACCGACCACTGTGGCTATTTAAAAAAATGGGTTGTGACTACAAATGGTTGCATTTTTCGGTATAAAATGTGTATGAAAATTGGTGCCCCTCCCAATAAAATTTGACGTGTTTTTTTTTAAATTTTGAATAAACGCTTGGTTTCTGAGTTTCCATGGAAGTCAAGTTTTCGTTGGAACACCCTGTAAAAAAATTTAAGAGAATATTAAACTCTTTGACAAAGCGTACGGTGTACAAACTGCAATTTTTAAAAACTAACTGTAATGTGCCATTTTAAAGAAAAAAATATTTTTAAACTAATGTAGTTTTTAGAATATTTTGAAATTTTAGCGATTAAAAAGTTTAGTTTTTCATACAAAACCCTAAGCCATGATATAGTAAATTTGACTGTACCGTTTGTTTGTCGGTTATCTGTTGAAAGATCAAAAACTCTATTTTATTTAGACAAAGCCATAAATCAAATCGTCAGGAAAAAGCAGTAGTGTACATAAACCATAGCACAAGCTAATAACGATTAATGTCGCAAAACTAGATACTGAGGTATTTACAATTATTTCTTTAAACCGTTTTTTTAACTACTTTCTGGAAAGCTTTTATTTATGTAACTATATACAGGGTGATTCAGCTAACCCGTTCATTAGAAGTTTATGGAGTTTCCGTTGAAATATTTGTTTAAAAATTTGGAATAGAAAATTGCTCAAAAAGTTCTATTTAATTAAAATGTTTCAGCTCTTCTAGCACTTCCGGTTACACCGGAAGTGGCTACTAACTTTCTTATTTTCAATGGAATGATATATATTTTTTTTATATTTGGATTTTACGCTAAAATCTGAGTTACTTTCATGTAGCACAACCTATGTGAAAAATCAATAGTTTTTGAGATATATTGATTTTATTGAGAAAAATTGGTTTTGTGGTATTGTTTTCAAACGCTTGTCAATAATTGAAAAAGAAAGTTATAGTAACAAAATTTGGGCTATACTTAGGAGGACTGTTAAGTTTTTAAATGATGTGTAATTTGACATCTCATTATTTACAGGGTGTTCAAAATGTTTGGCTAAATCTGACTAACTTCAACTGCCCAAAAGTCAAATTTTTTAAATGGAACACCCTGTATCTTGTTGCTCGGTGTGATGGAGAATTAGTTAGTTAGTTTATTGAGTTATAAAACATAGATATAAAAAAGTGTTTAATAGTTCGTGTAATGTTAAGTATCAAATTTAAAATAAGAAATGCAGAGTTTTAAACATAATTAAATAAAAATGTTCAGAGCAAGCTACCAGCATACATTAAACTAGACAATAGTATAAGCAGATAAAAAGAAAATTATGTTCGTCGTGTGAGCAATGTGTTGCTCGCGCAAGCGCGGTATGTAGCGAGCTATATTAACTATAAGAGCGTGAATGTGGCGGTGTAACGTCGTCTTCAGCTAATGCATTCCATTCGTTGACGACTCGGTTGTTGAAGAAGAAGAAGCACTCGTTGCAGTGCTTGATTAGTTCGCGGCGGAGACATGTGCGACGCAGGCCGGTACGGCCGCAGCGCATGAGCTGCGAGTGCCAGGTAATCAGGTCGATGTTCTGTTCAAACTTAAACTTTTGGATAAGATCTCCTCGTGTCCTTCTCTCTTTTAGTGACGTGATGCCGAGCAGCCGGCAGCGCTCGCCGTACTTGTGTCGCTTTAGGCTGTGTGGCACATGAGTGGTGCGATGCTGGACTTGTTCGAGCCGGTTGATGTCCATGGCGTGGTGCGGGTTCCAGGCTTGGATGGCATACTCCAGGTGCGGGCGCACATATGTAGTATAGAGCTTCTTCCATAGCAGTGGGTCGCGCGAGGTGAAGGTACGGGTGAGTATGCCAAGCATATTGTTTGCTTTTGAACTTGCTTTGATGGCTTGTTCGTGTTGTTTTAGGTCGGTGGTAATCTGTATGCCTAGGTCGCGCTCCCAGTTGCTGATTTCGAGGGGCCTTCTAAGCACAGTGCCGTCCGCGCCAAGGTCCTCCATAAAGTAGGTGTACGGCACATTGTACGATGGTTGCGCGAAGTGCATGAATTGGCATTTTTTAACATTTAGCCGCATGAGCCATGTGCGCGTCCATTCGTCGATCGCGTGCAGGTCAGCTTGGAGTCGGACTCGGTCTTCTTTGCCGTTAATCTTCGTGAGGAGCTTCGTGTCGTCGGCGTACTTCTTGACGAGCGTGTCGGCGCTGACGCAATCAGGTAAGTCATTTATAAAAGTGACGAACAGTAGCGTGCCGAGCACACTGCCTTAAGGTACACCACTGGTCACAGTATACCAGTCGGAGAAATTCTCACCGAGTACCACTCGCTGCTTCCTGTTGGTTAGGAACGCCTTTATCCAGTTGAGCAGGTGACCAGAGATGCCGTAGCGCGTAAGCTGGAGAAGCAGTCGACGATGAGCCACCACGTCAAAGGCTTTGGCAAAGTCAAGTAGGATGAGGTCGACGACTTGCTTGTTCGCTTTGGCCGCTGTTAGGAAGTCCAGGGTTTTAAGCAGATTTGTGACGCACGCTTTGCGCCGCACAAAACCGTGTTGCGAATTGGAGATTAGATTATTAGTCTCCAAATGCTCCACAATCTTGTTTCTGATGAGCTTCTCCATGATCTTGCAGGGAACTGATGTGAGCGATATCGGACGATAGTTAGCAGGATCTGTGGTGCTGCCGCTTTTACATATTGGGGTGAAATTTGCTTCTAGCCATTCCGTTGGAAGTTCACCGCTGTCGTGAGACAGCTAAAACAAGTGTAGAAAGGGGTAGGCGAGCAAGTGGGCGCAGTGCTTGAGAACATGTGGGCTGATTTTATCGACGCCGCATGATCTGTTCGGATCGAGCCCAGCGAGTTCATTGCGCACTTCGTCAAGCGTGAAGATGATGCTGTTGATAGATGCGTTTGTTCTACTTGCAAACTCAGGTAGCTGGTCGGTGGGCGATTCCTCGATAAAAACTGACTTGTACTGAGTGCCGATGATGTTGGTGATTGACTTGCCGTCGGTGTAGACCTTGTTGAACTTGTCGCGCATGGCCGAAATGCGAGCTGCTGGCGGACGCTGGTAGTTGACATAGTTGAAAAGACGTTTAGGATTGTACCTGTCATTGGCAAGGGCGTGCTCATATGACCTGATCGTATGCCAGTTTGTAGTCCTTGATAATCTGCGGGTGTCTCCACTTGGCGGCCTTGTTCATGAAGTAGAGATCACGCTTCTTCTGGACTAGCTTGTGGAGTTCTGCAGTTGACCATGGCGGACGTTGTGCTTTTTTATTAGCTGACTTCTTTGGGATGTGGTCGTTGTACAGCTTGATGTATATCTTCTTAAAGACGTCATAGCATTGTTGCACTGATTTATTGTTGAATAGCGATGTCCAGTCAATACTCGACACTATAGCGTTGATGCGATCGTAGTTGCCACGTCGGTAGTCGAAATCTCGGCTTGAGAACTTGCGGATATGTTTTGATTTGACATTGACGTGAAAGTTGATCACGAGGTGTCCTTGGTCGTGATCTGGTGTGCCAAGTGGAGGGCCGAGCTGCTCATCTATTTCAACGCGGTTTGACGAGTCGGAGATGACTAGGTCGAGCGTGTTTCTCGGCTCTCTGCCCGCGCATTGAAAGGTAGGCATAAACACGTGTTGGTGCAGATGCTTGTCGGCTAGCAGGTCGGCAAAGTGGGCACCAATTCTTTCACCGAACACAATCGCGGCGCCGCCAGGAAGCCACTGAATGCCAGGGAAATTGAAATCTCCAGCGATGACCAGTCCATCGAATTGCTTGTCGTCGATTAGGCTTCTGGCAAACCGGATGGACTTGAAGACTTCGTTGTTGATTGCGTCGGAACAGCTGCCAGGCCGATAGATGCAGCCAACAAGGTATTTCTCCTCGTTCACTACAACCTCAAGCCACAGATGCTCGGCGGATATTGCGGTTAGCTGCTCGTACTCGACAGGTCTGGTCAGTAGGTCGTTGTGGGCATAGATTGCAACCCCGCCCCCTGAGCGGTCTGGTCTGTCGCGTCGATGGACCTTGTAGTTGTGCAGTGTTGTAGGAGCTGTGTCGTCAAACCAAGTCTCTGTGATGAATAGCAGGTCGATGTGTTTCCTTTGCTCGTTAGGCGCGTATTTCTCACCATTCTCGGGGGCGGCGGCAGGCAGTAGAATGAGGCGAGCTCTGCTAGTTTGTCCTTATTTAGTGATGTAGCGTTAGTGTAGATACAGTTGAGCTGATTTGAAATTGGCGCAGTTGATGAAAGTGGCTCTGGAGATGTGATGGTAGGAGACACAGATGCATTGACGTTAGGTAGGCTGGCGCGTGGATACAGGCGGACTGAGGCTTTTGACTTCGCCTGCGACTGCAGTTTCTTTTTAGCAGTTGGTGTGTTTTGCAGCGGCTGCTGTGGTCGAGCTTGCTGGCGCATTTGTGGCAGTGTTTTTGTCGGGCGTTGATTTGACGAACTCGAATGGGGTCTTGTCGCCGCAGAACTTGCCGCTTGTGGTGCCGTTTTTGAGGGTGAATGGCTTTCTGGCGTCAGTGCGTCGCACTCGTCCCGAATCAATGATAAAACGAAAGGGCGAGCAAAAGGTGTTATTAGCCTTTAACCTGTCGTTTTTCATGTTCCGGTCCTTCACGAGTGCAGTGTAGAGCTACTTTTGTCCAGACGTTCGTTCCGGGCGTATGTAGATGTCTTTAGTGTTGGCGTTGCTAGCTAGTTTGCTGGAGTTTTTGAGGACTTCATCTCTAAAACTAACAGAATCAAACCTGACCACAAGAAGCGGCGGCGCATTGGCTGGTGATTTGTCGCTTGGTCGCAGACTAGTCAGAAATTATTTAATAAAATAGAGAAATATTGTGTCGACTGTAAATACATCGATAGCAGGAAAATGGTAACAGATTGGTATAGGGAACCCTTATGAAGATTGAAAGACCACTTAATTCTCCATCACATAGAGCAACAAGATATAGGGTGTTTTATTTAAAAAAATTGACTTTTGGGCAGTTGAAGTTATTCAGATTTAACCAAACATTTTGAACACCCTGTAAATAATGAGATTTCAAATTATACATCATTTAAAAACTTAACAGTCCTCCTAAGTATAGCCCAAATTTTGTTACTTGGACTTTCTTTTTCAATCATTGACAAGCGTTTGAAAACAATACTACAAAACCAATTTTTCTCAAAAAAATGAGAATATCTCAAAAACTATTGATTTTTCATATAGGTTGTGCTACATAAAAGTAACTCAGATTTTAGCGTAGAATCCAAACATACAAAAAAAATATATTATTCTATTTAAAATAAGAAAGATGGTAGCCACTTCCGGTGTAACCGAAAGTGCTAGAAGAGCTGAAATATTTTAATTAAATAGAACTTTTTAAGCAATCCCCTATTCCAAATTTTTAAACTAATATTTCAACGGGAAGTCCATAAACGTTTAATGAACGGATTAGCTGAATCACCCGGTATAATATACAAAAGTAACTTCTAAATGATTTTTTTAGGAAAAAAATATCAATACGGGAATAATCATCGTCGGTACTATTAGTTTCTTGAATAAATGGAAGTTGTCTCTGCAGTCAAGCAAGACGTTTTCAGATGCTGCAAATTTCGGAATATCAATGCCGACAGCGGTAGTTGGTTGTTATATAATCTATGTATTTGGATTTCACCTACTGAAACGTTTGCTGATTCTTTTGTTTATTGACGACAGAGTTATTACAGAAGAGTTCCAGGTTTCTCAATAACAATAAGTTAAGATTGATTTGGTCTACAAAAATTATCTTATGGGTCTCGTTGGAAAAGGGCATTCTTGTTTAAATGTTTTTTTAAAGAATTTAAACCAATTTCTAAGCTTGGATTGGTTGCAATCTTCTACTGTGAAGAGAGACGGTTTTTACCATACAGTTCAAAGGTGTTCCTTTCAATCCTTCGGCATTATCTCGCTACAAAACGTTGATAAATGAACAAATACTTAGGCCAGGAAGATGAATTCTGGACCGTTTTATTGGAAGGAAATGTTTTAAAACCAAACTACAAAAACCTAGTATTTGGCAACGTTTGACCATTTTGTGACGAAAAACTGAAAGAAGACCGGCCGTGACCTCCGGCATAAATTTTCGTCAGCTAAAATTTTGTTAATCTGGAAATGTGCAGCAAAACTATTTCGTACAACAAATATATTTGAAGTGAGTTTTATTAAATATGATACATACAAGTGTCCATAAAGAAATAAGTAAATGCCGCTACAGCGCAACTTAAGGAAGATGTTCCCTGACGATCATCCACGCCATTAATTAAACTCCTCCTGAGCGAACGTGGCAGGTCCTGGCTTCTGCAGAGGCTCGTTATTGGGGAAGATTGGTTTTCGCCAAGAAGCGGCGGTCTTATAACACCGGACAACGACAACGGACAAATTATTCTGATTTCTTTTGCAGTAACTACGTGACTTAACACTTTCAATTATTTTATAATCTACTTATCTCCTTTGAGCCTAGATTTTGGTAGTTTGGTTTTGAAATTCCTTCTTTCAATAAAAGGGTCCAGTGATCATCTTCTTGGTACAAGTATTTGTTAATTTACCAACGTTTTAAATCAATAGGTTTAAATCAAGTTTATGCTAAAGGATTGGAAGGAACATCTTCGAACTATAAGGCACCAGTATTTTATAACTCCTATTGGAAGGAACAAAGAAATACAACTTGTTGGTAAATTAAGACTATATTCCGATTACATTCCATGTATGAATGCTTTTTCAGTTTTCTTCTTTGATAAAACATATAATAAAGACGCCTGAAAACGGTGTAATTTTTGTCCCTACCCCCTGCATGAATTTCTAGTTAATTTCCAATTTCTTCTGTAATGGATTCCCAATTAATTTGGGACGTTTGCCGACGTTTCGACCAGATGAGTCCGGTCTTTATCGTAGCATGTAAAAGTAATAGTAAAGTGATGACATAAAGTGAGCATCTAGTAACAACTGTACTAAATGTAAGTAGTACAAATACAATTAATACTATGTACTTACATTTAGTATAATTGTTAACATAGATGGTTACTGGATTTTCTGATAAAAGCTTTCATCACTTTACTATTATGTTTACAGGCTTCGATAAAGACCGGACTCATCTTATCAAAACGCCGGCAAACAAAAATAGCATGGTTGTAGATTGATGATACATCCTCCAAAAAGACCCAAGAATTAATTACTTTAATGCACGTGTTCACATTCTTTTTTAGAATAAATACAACTGAATATACGCATTTACCCAAAAATAGACCCATTGAAAACTTTTACGGGCGCTGATCATTCATATTTAGATAGTCTTAGCGTTTTTGCTCTGGTTACGTTCTACAATTGATAGTACCGTACTTTACATAACAGTTGCCGATATCTCTGTTCGAATAATTATGTGACATTCATCGTTATTCGATTGTAGCCTTTATATGATTGTTTTGTTGACAGTTCATCTCAAATTAATTGGCGAATTACTCATCTTTTTATTGTGTAAGAATCAATCCATAGCAAACTTATTTCCAATCTTGACGGAACGCTTGGACCTGCAAACTTTACTCGCACTCGCAAATATGCTGTTCCTGGACCTGTTATCCAAATAACTAAGTACTTAGTTAATGGTGAATTGTAAAAAACTTATAGCGGTATAACTCATACAAACAAAAGCATAATTTTCTTTAAATTTAGGTGCAAGGGTACTATTTTTTTAATTAAAAAGGTTATCGAAAAAAACACTCACATGTTTTTAGATTTCTGGCATTGCGTGATTCCAGAGAATTATATTTGAATTAATGTACGAAATCGAGAAAAAAAATAATATTTGGTTAACCTAAATTAAAGTCCGGCGATATCTACTTAGTCCTCGATTTTCTTTAAAAGAGTTTACTTTGTGTTTGAAGTTAATTTTAAAATTTAGACACACACAATAATTGTAGATCCTAATTGTAGGTTTTCGGGCATGACGTTAAGGTTTAAATCCGTGCAAATCATGGTAAGTGTAGCGTAAAATATTTCCTTAAAATTCTTATCCATCGAACAACTAAAGCACCAGTTATTACCAACTAATTTTGGCCGCAATTAAATAGCCGGTGTAATTATCTCATTTTGTGGCGTCTTTCCAACGGACCGACCGAACCGTCTGACTATTAAGGCCCGTTCGGGGATTATTAGAAAATTTATACTTACACCACGTCGTGTGTTAAAAATCTAGATTTTAATTTATAGTTTCGCAATTAAACGAATAAATATTCATTCAACGGCCTTTGGTCATAAAGCGCAAGTAATAAAGTATAATTAAAGAACATTATTTTTAACAGTAAGTACTATACTATTCGTTATTTTGATTTATCAAAATAATTATTAAATAATGTACACTTAAGTCAGCGATCCTTTCATGTTCTCGATATGTCTATTAGTTTGTTTGCTAACAATACCGTACAGACCAGCTGTGTTAAAGTGTATGCTAATTTCCCTATTATATTCAGTGCTATATGGTATCATTTAGTTGCGACTCGTACGCTAATTTCGTCTCATTTACGAACAATATACCTAAAGGAGACGCAGGATGTTGCCGGTATCTTCTAGGAGAAGCGATTATACACCCACGACTTGATATAATTGTGTATGTTCGTGAGACGGGATCTGACCCTAAGCTCTTCAGTCGTACCATAAAACCCTCTTGTCGCTGAAGAAGGATATCGTCTAGTTTGTAAGCAAGTAAAAACTAAAAAAGTTATTTGATTAATAAACCGACAAATAACCAATCTTGATTTATTAGGCAAGGTCGACAGTTGCCTCAAAAATTGCTTTTCGAAAACTATCATTAACCACTTCCTGGATATTTTACGGCAATAATTACCACTTAATCATTGAATTAATACTACACGTTTATAATGTTTGCGTCTATATTGCTTTGGATGCTCCTTCTTAATATAATTTTTAATTTCTGCAGTTAATCACTCAAATTCCATTTGAACTAACAAAAAAAAGGCACAACCAAGTACTACGTAATCCAAAATTTAAAAATCTATTCCAGAGTAAAATACATAAATTCTAATTCGTAGGCGTTTTTTATGGATCCTTTAACGCGTACCGTTTAAGTCTCGCTTCATCTAATAACAATAAATATTAAATTTAAATTATATAAAGTTCTGCGTTAAGTTTTATGTGGAACTGACCCCGATGATATTGTTATTGGTGTAATTGTAATTCAATGACCTTTTATATCTGTTTTATTTCTTCCGCTAATTCGGTCCACCTATATTAATTTTAAATATATATGTTTGTTGAAAATTTATAATGGTAGGTTACATATCCGCTTTTTGATTGTGTTTAAGCATCTGCAACTAACATATTTTATTTGTCAAAATTAATAATTTTTTTTAAATAGTAGCATATACAGAGTAGCTTTTATGTATGGAACCAAGGCTCTGTAGCCAAAACGGTTGAAGGCATCATTCTGGAAATTTTAGGGATCAAATCTGAAGCTATTTCACATAATTTGACACAATCAAAAATTTCTTTGCTCGATAATTTTTGACACGGCCGCCATCTTGAATTTTTTAAATAGCAAGATGGGCATGTGATATATCATTTGAAAGCTTATTTTATTTACTTTGCAACTGACTAGAAACATTGAAGTTGTATTTGGAGGAAATACCTAAAAAATTTATTCTAATAATTATTTCTGCAATTATTTGTATTATCGCCTTTTTAATTTAGGTGGCGATGCTTTTGACACGTTACTTAGGTGACGTTACCTAGGTAACGTTATAACGTCAAAACATCAGTTATTCTCATTACTAGTTTATTATTATTCAATAATTAGAACCGTCTCGTAAAAATGAATCAACTAACTGAATCAGAAAGATTACAAATTCTTATGATGGTTGGTTACGGCGATAGAAAACGCACGCATAAAGAAGTTTGCCAACTCTTCAATGCTGAAAACCCTGATAGGAATCTTATAGTAAGATCTACTGTGACCAAGACTTTACGACGGTATAATATCACTGGGAGTGTTAAGAACCGTCGCAGAAGTGGCCGACCAACAACAGTGGCTACAGAGGATAATTCACTGGCAGTATTAATGGATGTAGTTCATCAGCCCAAAACATCAGCATATCAGCTTGCACTAAACCATAATATGTCTCGATATTCAGTTCAGAAAATTCTAAAACATCACAAATATCATCCTTACAAGGTACATTTAGTACAAGAATTATCGGAAGACGATTTTGATAGACGTGATCAGTTTTGCGAGAACATTATGGAAGCAATTGCGGAGAATAACAATTTTGCAAGTTCCATTTTGTTCTCTGATGAGGCCACATTTACTCTCAATGGCGCCGTAAATAGACACAACTACCGATATTATTCCGACACGAATCCACATTGGATGGAAACAGTGCACACCCAGTATCCTCAAAAATAAATGTATGGTGTGGCATAATTGGAGGTAGAATTATTGGACCATTTTTCATAGAAGGGAATCTCAATGCCAATAGTTACCTCAACATCCTACAGGAGAATGTTATCCCTAGGATTGTGGAACTTTTTCCAAACGTGGACGAACCAAATGCTGTTAGGGGCAATATCTGGTTTCATCAAGACGATGCCCCACCCCATTATGGGATAAACGTTCGAAATTATCTAGATGAAAGACGCTGGATAGGGAGAAGGGGGAACTCTCGTGTGGCCAGCCTGGTCACCTGACTTGACCCCTCTGGACTTTTTCTTGTGGGGCCATTTGAAAAGCTGTGTATACAAGAACAGACCCTACAATTTAAATGAATTGAGAAACCGTATTGAAGCTGAGATTGCAGCTATTCCAGAAAATTGGTTGATAAATTCGATTAATTCTTTCCTAAATCGTATACATTACTGTCAGGAGGTAAATGGTTCACATTTTGAGCATTTAATTCGCTAGAGTATTTCAGTTTTCTTAAGAACATTGACTTTCTACATACGATGTTATTTAAATCTAATGATTCTTGTTTCTCCATGTAAGTCTTATTGTTCCTTTTTTTCTCGATAATTATTTCGTGAGCAGTAAATTAATTTGTATTTTTTCTGAGCGTATTTTTACCATCCAACTCAAATATTCAAACTCAGTTACAAAGTAAATAAAATAAGCTTTCAAATGATATATAACATGACCCATCTTGCTATTTAAAAAATTCAAGATGGCGGCCGTGTCAAAATTATCGAGCAAAGAAATTTTTGATTGTATCAAATTATGTGAAATAGCTTCAGATTTGATCCCTAAAATTTCCAGAATGATGCCTTCAACCGTTTTGGCTACAGAGCCTTGGTTCCATACATAAAAGCTACCCTGTATTTATTTACTTATTAGAATTGGAGTTCAGTGTATACCAAACATTGCAGACAACAGAAAAAATAATCAACAAAACTTAGGAACTTTTTTTCGATGATTCCACGAACGGAGTTACAATGTAGTGTTACCAATGTTTCAAACGAAAAGTGTAAGGTAAGAATTGAGGCTTCCACGGAGGTTTTAGAATAAATAATCTCTCGGTATAGATTATTAATGTACGAATTGAGTCATTGTGAAATCAAAAACGTCTGCCGGGATTGTACCGTGTCAAAAAGGTAACCGTAGTTGCCAACGTTTCGCCATCTATCGTAAGGGATTTCAACAGGGCGAGAAACTTGAAACAAACAAAATAAAGTTCAAGGTAGACGACTAAAAGTCAGATCATTAACTTGTCAAGCAAGCCAGATTCTAGACTAAAAGAAGTCTGAGTGAAGTTCCTCACTATAGGTGGTGAAACGTTGGCAACTACGGTTACCTTTCCAACACGGTTTAATCCCGGAACGACTCCGGCCGTGAAAACCTCTATTCTTACATTAATAATCTTTGGGGTATAGGCACCAGTAATTGCCAGCTTAAGGAATAATTCTGTCATAATACACTGATTTCTCAGCTTATTTGCGCATAACTCAAACTTCATGTTTGTTGAAAGTACATTCAGAAATACATTAAATCAAAAAATTTATTGTAAAAAAAAATCAAATTTCGTAACTTACACAAATCACGAGTAATTGCCAATATTTCCTAGAAGTTGCCATCTACACATCTAGTAGTTGCCAATGGAAAAAATTAACATAATTTTTGAAAGTATGCTTTTATTTGCAAGTTAACAATGTGAATTTTTTGTTTGTATAATCTGTAAGAATTATTGATCTTCCTTAGAATTAACTTATCTATTGAGAAAGGTTCATTCCCCTGTAGAAAAATGGGTCCATAAAAAATTAAGTTGATATCAATGGTATCCACATCGCTCTTCTTTGGCCATACAAAACTATTTTCCACATTTTTTTTCAGAAATTTTATTTTTGCTTTATTCTTGTTCACAGTAATCACTTTACCGATGAAAAATTGCTCATTGTAGTAAACAGCGTAATAGTTTTCATTTTCTACTGTGATATCATTTTGACCATTTTGGGCCTCTTCACCATCAACTAAAATTCCATCCAAACTATCTTGATACAGTATAGAGCCATCTGATTCTTCAGAGCTTATTTATTCTACAATTTTTTTGAAACATTTCAATTTTTTATGTTGCAGTTTTTGTTTTCTTTGCACCTCGCGATTCTTACGTCTGTCTTCTTTTTCTCTTTACTTGTCAGTCTTTATTTGTTCCTTCTTTTGAAATATTTAAGCCACTCTTTAGATGTAACTTAAGCAGGTGTTCTTTCAGTGTTGCGTTTACGTTTAGTAGGATTGCTAGTAGAAGAAATTTTTTCACTGAGATCTTGCCAGATGAAATACAATTCTGTATATTTTTCAGCGCCATCCCAGTGTTCATTTACTTTCAATGTTTTCCAAATTTTCTAAAATCTGTTTCTCTAAGTAAGATTCTATAACACTGAGAGCTATTTTTCTCTTTTGATGTCTGTCGCTTTAGAATTTGTGTTTTGTTTATGTGTTGTGATACACTTGGTGTAATCCACTGCATCAGCATTCCAGGGATAAAGACCACATCTGGTAAATCCGTTTGTTACAGTGTCTGGTGTCAACTTTTTCAGCACAGTGTCGAAGTCTTATATCGATAGGATTTTCAAATTTCCACTCATGTACAACGATATTCCGCTTTTTCTTTAATGGATCGAAAACACTTACTTCGCAGGGTTGTAGTACATGAGTGGCATTTGGATAAAGTGTAACTACTATTATTCCGTTTTGCTCACAAAACTGACTAAGATGCATCGTTAGATGGGACCTATGCCCGTCCAAGAACAAAATTCAGGTTTCTGGATATTGTTCCTCTCAAGCCACGGGTTGAATACATTGCCAATATATTCAAAGAATGTCTGTCCAGCGTCAGATTTGCCAACGCCCCACTCTGGACTAGGAATATTTTGTATAATTTCCTTTGGCATTCGTTTGTATGGAAGAACTAAAAATGGTGGCAGTACTTTCCCATCAGCTCTTATGCAAATATACACGGTAAAAGATTCTTTTTCTGATCCTCTAGAAACTTATTTTTATATTATATTTTTCTCTCCCCGTGGTGCTATAAAATAGCCACTTTTAGGACACAATAAAAACGCCGATTTGTCGCAATTAAAGACTTGCAAAGGATCTTCCAATACGGAAAAACAATTTTCTGATTTCAAGTACTGCTTGACTTCCTGGAACCATGACCGTATTTGTCCTTCTGTTATAGAAGCTCTTGCGTTAGTTAATGTTTCTGATGTTCTTTTACTTAATTGGTCTTTGTGGAGGTTCATGAATAATTCAAACAATTTTTTACCCGGTTTGTTATTGATAAATTTATTGTCTCTTTCACTACTCTCCATGCTTTTTTGAACAGTATACAGGATATCATCCTTGACTAAAGGGAGTCCGGCTCTTGATATTTTGATTATCCAATCAACTAAAAGTTTTTCCTCAGCTGAACTCATCGTGGTAGGTGGTCCCATTTTACGTATTAATGGAGTTTTACCCAACACCTTATTTGACAGAGTCTTTCTGGGAATCCTGTATTTGCAGTAGAGTTGACAGATTTCCCTTCATTTTTGACTTCAGATATTGCTTTTGCAAGATCTCCCTTAGAATATTTGAAGAAAACACGCTTTTCCATCTGTCAATGTGAGAAAATAATAGACAATTATATGTAGTCCAGTGATTGTCACATTCTTCAACCAATAGTTGCCACCTCATGGCAACAATTAGATTCCATCAAGAAAAAAATACATGCTTAATTTTTACATCTTGTATTTCCATGAAATACACATTCAAAGTTCCAAAATAGTCAAAAATCCGAAGTAGCAAAATTTTCCCGTGATTTCTCTAGTGTGGCAACTATTGGAATGAAGACTATTGCTTATCCATAAGATGCCATCCCAATATAAAAAATATTGATCTAAATTGAAATTTCAAACGTCACATGCTTCTGTCATTATATTACAACGTGACCAATACCAAAAAAACAAAAATTACACCAAGTATGCTTCGACAACAGATTCTTTTCTCTAACCACTTACCTGAAGGCTAACAAATTCACCATAAACGCACATACGCGAAACCTAACCTTATAAAATAGTAGATTATTTTACTAGGAGTTAAATAATATAATCGTTGAGCTTAAAAGTTTGCTGGCGAGGCGTCAGCCGAGACAGCAAATTAAGCGAAACAATTATATTTTTTAATTCCAAGTAAAATATATTATTTTTTCTTCAAGCGTTTATTGCTAGTTTTCATGTGTTATTTTCAAATTTTCGAGATTTTCGAGTGTTATAGTGACGTTTTATTCTGGACGAATTAAGTTGGTACTTTACTGTTACATTAATAATATGAAATAACCGAGGTACTAACCTCTAAATAGTTGTGAAAACAAAGAACTGTTGCTTTTTAATGTTTAGACAGTAAAAAGCGTTTTTAACGTCTGCCAGTAGTTCAATAATATGCCTTTTTATTGTCGCTTGAAGAAAAACAATATTATTTTTATCAATGCATTCAGATCTGCATTACCAGCACTACACTTTGAAAGATGATGCTTTTGAGTACCAGTAGATGGCAGCAGACATGCGAAAATATTGAAATTCTTCTTGTTTTTCACTATTATGCATTTACTTGGGCAATTACTGGTGTATTGGTAATTACTGGTGTCGATACCCTACGAGGAGAATATTTATTCTAAAACCTCCGTATTTTCGAAACTTCGTCAAAAGCTTAAGAAGCTTTTATCCACTTTAGCTTTCCTTACATGTTGCCGAGATCACAATATTATTCCTTTATTTCTTAAAATCAAATTTCACGTTCAAGTCTCTTTTTCTAAGAACATTTTGCACAATGCTAGCCTTGTTTTATTACGTGAACGTATTAAATTAGATTTAGAATTAGATAATACTCTTTTACCCGATGACTAGTTTTTTTTTGACTAAATTACTTTTCAGCAATCCAACACATCATTAAAATTATTTCCGAAATTTCATCGTAATAAATGTCGTTCACTCAGACGTACCACATCTTCAACTATTCCACCTCAAAAAACTGTTGTCAATTTATCTAATCACAAACTCAACTTCAAATAACAATCTTCTTTCCACAGGCTATTGCACCTAAACATATTCCTCAAGACGAAATCATTAATGATGTAGAATCCTTGATTAGAACTCTTCCTCGTCATATTGCTGATCCGATTCGGATTCAGACTACAAAAATTCTGCAATCATCTAAAGTTCCCAAAGTCAACATTTCTAAGTCATTGAAGGAACCCCGACATCACTATTGTTCCAGCGGATAAAAGTAATGCTCCAGTCATTCTAGATACGGCCACTTATGTAGATAAGTTTAATTCCATGTTATCAGAAGATACTTATAGGGGTTTACTACGTGACCCCACTCTTAGTATTGGACGCGAACTTATTCAAATTGTAAAATCGTCTAATCTACCTCTCGAGACTCAAAGACGACTTGTTCCTTCTACTTCGAAACTTCCTGGTCTATATCGTCTTCCTAAAATTCACAAACAAAGTGTACCACATTTGTAGTTGAACTCCTTTAAATATAATAACTGGAGTTTTCTCAGAAACTGAGCTTTCAATGAAGGAGGTGCGGTAGTGAAGGAGATATTAAAAGTCTATGTCAGTTATTCTTGCCAACCTTTCGACCGATCAGCCCGGTCTTTCTCAAAGCAATCAAACAATTAAGGATCTTATAATGAGCCTCAGATTTGTTGTTATAGATTCTTGTTTAACATCAATTAAAACCAACACCAACTTTACAACGTCAAACATTAAATTTATACGGTGCAAATACAAGCCATGCTATTTGCAAATACCAAGGAAATTAAATGTGACATTCAATAACTAACATGGACTTTTAATGACTCCTTCATTAAAAACCACAAGATGTTCCTCTTCGGCCCATTGTTAGTTCAATTTATTCTCCTACTTACAAATTAACCAAATTTCTATCAAAAATCCTTAATCCTTAATTTGTAAGTAAAACACCATCCTTAATTTTATGTCACTTCATTGTTTACAAAAGTCCTGCCAAAAATTCTCTCGCAATCATCGAACAAATGTTATGTCAACAAAAGTTTTAGATTTTATTTTTTTATGTACTGACTTCCATAAAAATTGCAACACCTACAATTTGTTAAAAGATTTTATTGAATTTTTTAATGAAATAATGAAATTATTAAAGTTTAAAAACAAAAGAACAATAAATTACAAAGTTTTTTTAATAATAAGTTGCTCCACTACGATATGTAATGCACTCATTAAGACGTTGTGGCATGCTATCAATTAAGTGATCTATATTTGCTTGTGGTACAGCTTCTTAATTCCTTAGCTGGACATTGTGTGCGTAATCTAAAGCAGTGAATTACCCACAAACAATTTTTCTTATCGAAAGTCTGATCTCTCTCTTTTAACTTATCGTAAAAGAAAGAAACACAAGAATATAATCAGGATGCATTTTAAGAATTCTTATTCTTGATCTTATAAAACACAGGCTCTACTAAACCAGTGAGCTACAAAGCGACCATCCAAACTTGTCGACTGGGACCAATATATTGACACAAGCGTAGTTTTCGACAAACCAATAGTATCGATAAATCACGGGTGGACCGTAAAATGGTCCACCTCAGAAAGTTAACTGACTCTAGCAGGCTTACAGTAGGGAAAAACGTTGGCTTTCAACGCTTTTCATATAGTTACCATAAAAGGAGGGCATTCACATCTGCGACGATGTGTCAAGATATAATGGAACAACCCTAGCAACCCAAGAATATCATCAATGATGTGAAAGACGGGCAATGTTTGGAGTTTTTACCGAATCTCTCAGACGGTAATAAATAAAAAGCGGTATAGGGCCACATTTAGATGACAGTTGACTAGTATTTTATGGAGTTTCGGTCTACGAATTCTGTTCTAGAGTATCATCACATCATGTGTAAGTTTAAACAAGTATTAATTATCAAATTATGTGTAAGATACTGTAGAGCATACCATTGGGTACCGTTTAAATAAGGAAACCCGTTTTTACCAGCTCTGTTAACCAAACCCGGAGGGTTTTGTTAAAGGTTGAGGTTTGTAGAAAGTTCCCAATAATATACAAACACGCGGTTTACAGTTTACCCCCATGAAGGAACTACGAATATACTCAGGACACGTTTAATTTGTATATGTTTTGATTATACTAGGCAATAAGCCGGGCACTTAATAAGAAAAATAAGCGGAAAGTAAATTAGGAAGGTCGTTCAATGGAGACCAACCACTAGGTACGTACGGTCAAACTGCTCGAGTCTATCCGCAGTCTTTGCTGAAACCACTGACGATAATCTGCCGAGAAGCCTCAGGGCTGCATTGAGAGCGGGTCATAGTGGTGGGTAGATTATGCATTGAGTTGGTTTAGTTATGCATCCAGTCTCAAGGGGTTGTCGTCCTTCAAAATAGCTCCAGCTCAGAGTTTGTCAACACCACAGGACCATTGTACCTAGGACGTAAACTACAGATCAGGATTGTCGAGAGCATCAAGCAATCAGATAAGAAACGAAAATTCTCTAGTCCTCGTACTCGAAATCATCACTCTAATTGTTGTCAGTTCAAACGTTAGGTAGTGTTCCTAAGGCTCTTAGAAGATGTCGATTAAAATAACGACGCGCCATCGGCCAGAACACCTTTGGCCTCATACTCTACAGATGTGTGATTAGGGTTAGCAGAGACAGTAAATTTGACTATGACCAACCTAATCTCGGAACAGGAGGGTTCGATCGGGGCCAATAAAGCGCGAGTGAGACTCCGGTAACGGTGCCACCAAAGCAGTCACAGCGATGATACACAAGTAATACCGGAATATAGTTAGTTGGGTTTTTACATCGACAAGCTTATAAAGTCTCTAGGAAATGATATATATATTTGGGTATATATTCAAGGGCCAGCCATCACAGGGATTCCATCAACAACTCACAGACATTCAAAAAAAGGTTCAACTTAACTCCAATCTATTATCTCAATATCCCGGGTTATTAGGACTAATTGCTTTAGTATATAGTTTGCTAAAAGTTTGTTTGTCACATGATCGTTTGCTACAAAGTAGTCAGGTACGGATGCTTGCAACTTGCATTCAAGAAGAAGCTTATATTCATACATACACAAACCTAATTGACCTTATACTAAATGCGCATCTCGACTACTAAGCCACGACTAAGCTACTAAAAATAACACCCTGCGGTTAATGTAGAAATAACATTATGTACAACAAAACTAACACAAAATGCAAACTAACGTCACATGTGCCGCCTATTATTAATGAAGCCCACCTCGTTTGTGACACAAACGAGCACGCAGTTAGTAAATAACTATTGTCAGCCAATGAAATATGGCGTTGTCCTTTCATCAACTGCTCAAAGCGGCGGTACACATAGATCTTCGCTGAATCACGTGGCGCGCATAAAACTTCGATGAACTAATAAACTGCCACCTTCAAAACGTTTAGTAAGTTGCAGCCGCGGTTATTAAGTGAGCACTATGTGCCGCTTTCTCCTATAGCTAGTGGAGCGTGCGTGATGATTCCGCCTTGGTGTCTATGTTTCAAGGCTTCCGTACACTACGGCTCCGAGTAGCAAGCAATAACCGCGGACTCTTCCAGGAAATGGCTTCATTGCAAATGATTTCTCCCCGAACTAAAACTAGATCGGGTTTATAAAGCAGAAAAACCTTGGGCTTGGAGCCTAATCCTATTCAGTCGCCTGGACAGGATGCTAGGAACTTAGGACGCAAACGGGGGTACTCCTAACCCGCCAAGGCAAACTGGTGTATGAATGAGATCATCAGCATTCGTCCGATTAAGATGTACATACTGCTTGACAGCGACACGTACTCGTCAGTCTGCACCTTTGAGAAGACCCAACGTCACTTGACCATTCATCAGTTTCGCCTACATCTTTGTCAACAGGTAGCGCTTCAACAAGACTTGCTACTGGGCTTCCTATTCTTTTCAAGTGTTAGTTTTGCTTACCTAATAGAAAACGAACAAACGCTCCTGGTAGGATGTAGGCTAAGACCACGCTTCCGAAGAAGTCAACGGCTATTCGGAAAAGATTCCGGCTGACATCAATAATCTCACTAGCTATCTGCGTGGCCAAGCATGCATTTACGAAGTTGTTCTTAAGCTTAAATAAGGCGGTGCTCCCAAGCTTTTCTACTAGCTCGTCTAATACAAGCCATTCAAAATGTAACTCTAAAATTGTGACTGTGGAAACGAACTAGAGACCGTTGCACATATTGTAGAAGAGTGTCAATTAACAAAGTTTAAAGGAGGGTTTGTAAACATTCATAATTTAACGGACGAAGCTGTATTACGAGGAAGTATTAATATTTAGTTAGCCTAGACCAGTTTCTTGCATAAACAAAATATTGCGTTACCATAGCAACAAACAATAACTTATTAGAAGTGTCAGTGTAAAGTTTGACGTCAAAAAAGTAAATGAAAAAAGATGTCCACCGAAATTGTGAAAATCGAAAAATTGGAGTATCGAGCCATCATCAAGTACCTGTATTTAAAAGGGTTAAGAGGTAAGCAGATTTACCAAGATATGCTTAATACCCTTGGTGATCAATGTCCTTCGTATGCGACCGTCAAAAATTGGAATGCAAGCTTCAAAAGAGGTAAATTTTCCATTGAAGATGATGACCGATCGGGAAGGCCAGTTTCTGTGTCAGTCCCCGAAAATATCGATGCAGTTCATGACATGATTTTATCAGACCGTCGAATTGGGCTAAAACGGATATCTGAAGCACTGAATATTTCATACGAACGCGTTCATCATATGGTTCACGTCAATTTGGACATGAGAAAAATTGCTGCAAAATGGATCCCCAAATGTTTGAATGTTGACCAAAAGCGTGCAAGGGTAGAAGCATCGCGTTCGATCTGTGCTCGATTTGAAAACGATGTAGACTTCTTAAACCGAATTGTTACTATGGATGAGACTTGGGTACATTTCTACGATCCAGAAACAAAGCAAAAATCGATGGAATGGCGACACTCTGGTTCTCCAAGACCTAAGAAGTTTCGTGTCCAAAATCTGCTGGAAAAGTTCTTGCTTCAGTTTTTGGGATTGCCATGGAGTAATCATGATTGATTTTTGGATAAGGGTAGAACAATAACTGGAGATTACTATTCGACATTACTGACCACTCTACGGGAAAATATTAAAGAGAAAAGACGCGGAAAGCTATCCAAAGGTGTTTTGTTTTTGCAGGACAACGCCCCTGCACACAAATCTCATGTTGCCATGCAAAAATTCGTGATTTAGGGTTTGAATTAAACCTTATTACCCGATTTGGCTCCGTCCGACTATCACCTCTTTCCTCAACTAAAAAAAGTTTAAAAGGTCGTAAATTTTCTTCCAACAAGGAGGTAATAGAAGCTGTGGAGGTCTGGTTTGCAGAGCAGAAAGAAAAATTTTTTTTGAAAGATCTAGAAACGTTGCAGGTTCGTGTGTCTTACTAATCTGAAGGACATCTGAAGTTAAGCAATATTTTGTATTCTCTGTCCTGATTATTTGTTTTTCTATTATTTTGTTGCTATATCTTTAACCTACTATTTTTTTGTTATTGTCCGGTCCATTATATGTCGTCATGTAATAGCTGTTCAATACAATATTTATAATGTACAATACGAATAAATAAATAAATAAATATTAGGTTGAAGAGAAAAGGTGATAGGGGGTCGTCTTGTTTAACACCACGACGGATGTTGATGAAATTAATTTTTTCCGCACCCCCATGAACATAAATGCAGACGTGCGCCTATCACAAACTCCTTCAGCCTAGCATCAACTCTAAAGCGTTCAGAATCAAAGTGTTAAGGAGCACACTGTCCGGAAACCGCGTTTGTGTGAGTGAATAGGAAACTGTGAAAGCTTACAAGCGAGGATCTTATAAAATAGTTTTATAATATAGAGATCGTGATGGCCGCCAGTTATTGACATTGTTGCTTCTTGCTGTCGGACAAAGGGCAGGTAAGCCACCAAGGCCAGAATGGAGTTCAGAAGTAGCTCGCCACTGTTTCAGGAGGGATCACAGGGCTTAATATGCTGACATCATCAGGCTTCTGGGCCTAAGTGGCGTTAGTTAATCACAGGCATTGACTCACCGCCCACATCACCCTTAGAAGTTTGGTGTGGATCGAGTGGATGGAGATATAGTCCATAACGCAGTTAGCGAGCAAGGTTCCTGGCGTTAAGAGAGTCACAGTTACTCCCTCCGGGGATAGACTTGGAAGAGGCAGAATAAAAAAAGAGATAGTTTGATGGATTTAGGTTACATGAATATACAAAAGAAGATTTAAGGTGGAGCCAGGTGAGAATAAGGTATTAAAAGCCTTACTAAACAATATACCGTGAGCGGTGATGACAATGATAAAATCTTGGAAGTGACTGACATCACATTATAAATGTGATTCGTCAATTGTTTTATGAAATTTGTCACAATGTGTGGTATGCAATCCCAATTTCAATCAAGTAATTAAACTAAAATATAAAAAAAAATAAAAAAGTCAACAACATATATTGGAAGCTAATAAATAATATAAAATTTAAAACAGGTGTAGGTAGTGATCACTTTTACAAGATAAACGGCAAAGATCGCTTAACCTTCTTATAAATCATACGCCTTCACCATCAAATTAACAAAAAAGAATCGATCTATTCACATACAAAAAAAGAACTAAATTATTCATTACGTTACATTAATTATTGCTTCCAAACATAAAAAAACCGAAAATCGTATTGTCGTATACAAAAAATATAATTAAAGTGCAATTCGGACTAAAGCAAATAATAGTTTATAGCTTCTATCGCATTGCTTCATCATTATTACTCACCTTCATCTAATTTTTTTACAACCATATATGTAACAGATACAATAAGCCAACAAAAAAAAGTAGTACAAAAGTTCTTCACCTTTTTTTTACGTGCATCATAATATACATTTTTGATGCTTTAATTATTATTTAATTATAAAGAAAAAAATTAAAAGAGATTCTTTGGTTTTTTTGTCTCTCGAATAATTATTATACCTGTAAATTAAACAGTAAAAAATGCCAAATCATGATTGGTATTTGTAACGATTTTTAATTAAAAGCTACGCGTAAGTATCCAACCGATTTATGAATCTTGTCGAAAAAAAATATTAATAACATGCTCCGTTTTAGTCAAAAATAATATTATTTAAGAAAGCAATTATCTCTACTCGTGCGCACATAATTTGACTGCATTGTTATAATCAAAATACTTTTCATAGTTCTTTATATTAAACGCTTCTTGTTTTATACAACGATGATGACGATGATTGTGCAATAAACCAAATTAAACCTAACAGCCGGATTCTAATATTTTTATGTTTTTGGCAGATGATCTAGAACGGTTAACACCTAGTTTTTTTATTAAGCTTTCGTCGCCATACATGCGAACTAAAAAATTATTGTCAAAACGTTCAAGTGTGAATATTATAAATTTGTCCCACCTTTTTTCTTTTAATCAATTAGTTACACATCGCGTACTTTAAAAGAAATTCATCAACGGATCCGATTTCAAAGAATGTTGTTACCAAATTAATGTGCTCCAAATATAAAAGAAGAAACGAAATAATTGGTAGAAAATTGTATAATAAAATGTAACGAGCGCTGCTTCGATAATATTTTCAATCGAAATCCATTATTGCTTTTAATATAGAAATAACGAACCCAAAACAATTATTTGATACGTATGTCAAAATTGTGACAATGATAGACGTGTTCGGAATTATCTTGTTCGATAATAGAGTTGATCTAGTCGAAAGTTGAGTCCGCACCTGGTCGCTCGCACGCTTATTTTAATTTATTATTTTCGAATATTTGACAAAAATAATTATCTTGAATAAATTATAAGGAGTTTTTCTTTAATATTGGGAATCTATTAAGTTTATGGTATTTCAATTTTTGGTATTGATTAATGACATTCTGCTCGTCTATGTATTTTTCTATCATGTTTGTGTATTAATCAACGCAAAAACCAATAAAAAGGAAAAAAATAATTGAATGTAGGTACATACATTATTAGGGGCCTGATTTAAATGTCTAGTATGTTTATGCACGTAATGAAAAATTGGATCCGACAACCGGTGTTTGATTGAAAGATTAGAGATATAAATGTTTGTTATTATTGAAAATGTGTGTAACTATAATTTTATGACTTTGTTTCAAACAAGAACTAACACAATATATAATACTAAATTGTGTACTCTGCAGCAGTTTAAACAATATAATGTCACAAAGTTTGCCACTACCATTATCCTTTTTTAAGAAGAATATAATTAAAAATAACATTTGTTTGAACAAAAACTTCCTGTTGATCGACTTTGACAAAAATCAGCAGGGAATTGTGAAGCTTTTACATTTACGTTTATTTGTGATGTATATAAGTTGTTAGTAATAATATTTTTTGTACATAATGCTTTTATATATTGTGTATGCAAAACTAATATTATGCCTGTGTGTAGCATTGAAACTATTACAAATATTTATAAACAAATGAAATTAGTGTTTTATCCAATATTTGAACTAAACTTAACTTAAATTTTATTTAAACAATGCTTTTTATGTTATTTGGCAACCATTTAACAGTTAACTTTAATCCGAATGTGTTGGTTGCTAGATCACATAATAAACAAATGCATTAATTTATCTCTCTGATACCGAAGAATTGAATACTATCAAAATAAAAACATACGAGATCTGTTCAAATAATAACCGAACTTATATTTTTATTCTTTTTTTCATTTAATATGCAGCTTATTGGTCTTTGTCTCCTTCAAAGTACCCCCTTTGCCTATTCACGCATTTGTTTCCACTTTATCATGCAATTTTGGAAAGCTTATTTTGGAATATCCTCCAATGTCTGTGACGAATTGTTGTTGATGTCATCAGTGTAGTCGAAACGGCGTCCTTTTAGCACTGATTTTAATTTTGGAAAAAAAATGTGAGCAAGATCTAAGGAGTAGGGAGGCTGGGGGAGGACAGTCATCTGATTTTTGGCACAAAACTGGCGAATTAACAAACAAAAGTTGGCAGGCGCGTTGTCACGGTGAAGGAACCATGAGTTGCCATGGCATAACTGTGATTTTTTTGGCGAATTTTTCCGCGCAACCTTTTCAAAACTCCTTCGTAGTACTGACGGTTTAACTGTTTGACGTTGACTCAAAAATGTAAAATGAACAACTCCGTTGAAATCGAAAAAAAAGGTGAGCACCACTTTAACAGAGGATCGAACCTGATATTTTTTTTTTGAGCGTGGAATCCTTTGCCAACCCACTGTAAAACCGTAAACACAACTCTCTCGTCCTTATGGCAAACTTTTACTCGATGCTCCTTCTGCGTTTCGGTCATCAAACCAGGAACAAACTTTGCTGAAACTCGTTGCATGTACAACTTTTCTGTCAAAATTTCATGACATGACCCATTGGATATTCCAACGTCTTCTGCAAGTTCTCTCATAGTCAGACGACGATTGGCACGTACGAGATCTTCGATTTTCTGGATGTAATTGTCATCAGTTGAGGTCAAAGGCATTTCCGGTAAACCATTTGTAACGTAAGCTTGCTTCAAAAGTTCAAAGGGTTTGTCACCTCTATTTGGTGAAAATTTTTTTTTTTTCGGATACATTATTTTGGCCTTATTGAAGTATTTGTTTTAATTGAGTTGCACTGTATTTTAAGTATATTTTCTTAGGGTTAAAGAGCACGTATATTCGTTTCCACGTCCGCTGCGATATTTATTTCCTTTGTCGTTTGATACTTTTAAATCCGACGTGCTCACAATTAAGCTTGAAAGAAATGATTATTTCGATAGTTTTTATCAAAGGTTCTCGTAAAAGTCTTAGCCACATTACTTTGCTGACTAAATAAATTCTTTGGTTGTTCCATGACAAAGCGTGTAAATCGTGTTGTTCGTAAAATTACATCCCACAGTTAAATTCTGAGAACTGTTAACGTGTTAATTTTTTTAGGGTTTTTTGTGTACGTAGAAATTGAGAGAGTTAGACCCGGTCCCCGAGTTGGTATGTTTATATTATTAAAATTAGTTTCAAAGTTTGTCTAGAGTCGGTAAGCAGATACGAAACTACGAGGTACTATGTAACTCACAAGTACAAAACTGTAAGGGGTCATAATTGTTGTTTTTTTAACAATCGCTAAATATTGAGCAGGGTGCGTAAAGTTTTTCGCGTATGTACTAATAAAAGTGTATTGTATCTGAGTATTAAAGTGATATTTATGATAATGTTGCGAAAATGAAAGAGTTCTTCCGTTTGACTAAAGTCGTAACAACGCTTGCGGACACTTTGAGTATCTCTTATACCTGCAAAGTAATTATAGAATTGCAATACCGTTCGAGGCATTCATCGATTAATTCGGCGTATAAACGGTTTCTGTAAAGAAATTAAGTGTAACTACTAACAAAGTGTTGAATTCATCAGAAGAAAATAAACAACTGTAAGTAAATTGATTTTTATTTTGGAGAATTATCGTATATTGTGTTGGTTTAAAAATAAGCCAAATTAAGATAGGACGTCCATGGGTTTTTTTTTGTTAGTTTTGTTGTCCGAAATGAATTTCAAGTTGAAGCTAAAGTAATAATTTGTTTTAAATAAAAACCACTTTGTTTTATAAACTTTGTTAAGGAAGTAAAGGCGGGCGGTATCGCTATTATCTTTTAGAACGCGTTTAATGTAAAAGACGACGACCGTGGTGTAATCAAAGATTTGTAGATAAATTTGAATTTTAATAGAAACACGTTGCACTCAAAGAGCAATAACTCGGAAACTAAATGATATTTGAAAAGTTTGTAAAAGCCCCTTATTCGAAAAATTTTGACAATTGCTGTGCTGAAAGCCGCTAGTCGTTATAACAATCCATTGCCGTGTAGTTTAAAATATTCGGTGATTTTTTGAACAGACCTCATAAAAGTTTAAATTGAAGTATTTTGAAGTGGTTTGTTTATAATATGTCACTACATAGTGGTTGTTTCATTTAACTGAAAGTCTATGTTACTTTTGTTACATTTTGGCAGTTTTATCCGAGGGTACTTTTCAAGTATTTTTTTATCTACATTAATCCCTACACATTAAACCTCTTTTTTAAAAATGCACCTTTATTTTGTTGAAATGCATCAAAACAATTGAGGGTCAAGTGCAAAGCATTCTGTCTACGTTTGCTTACGGTCAATTGATTATTGTTTTTACAACGACACTGATGTCTATGCTTAAGTAGCTATTTTCGTTTAAGAGATCCAGTACTTCACCAAATAGGAGACCCCAAGAGAATAAGTAATTGTTGTAATAAATTATTTTAATTACGACTGGTCCTTCGACTTTAAATTCAAACGTTCGAAGAAGAAGAAGTTATTTGAAGCAAACTGGGAGGCTTTGTATCAAAGAAAGTTCAAAACTAAAAGTACCGTTTTTGTCCATGGTCTTCCTCGAGCCTGATTTCCAGTTACCTCAAAGTCTCTCACACTAAGATCACAACGGTTTCCCTACGCTGGCGGTGTAGCACATGGTTGTTTAAAAGATGAATATTTTGACAATCTCCTTGATTAAGTACGATTCTTATATTTTTTCTAATCTTCGTCTTACTAATTATGGATTTCCTCAAGGTTTAACATTGGGTCGATTGCTATATATAATTTATACTACCAAACTTTGTAATTGTTAAAGCATTCTGAGTATCATCAATATGCCGATGACACACAAATTTATATTTCTTTTTACCCTTTTTTACATTCACGTGCAGTACAGGCATGTCAATTACTGAATGCGGATTTAAATATTCGGCAAACTACTCAAATTTACATACGTTGAAGATTAATCCCACAAAGTCAAAATTAATGCTTTTTGGGGATAATCAAATGATTAAGTCTATTTTACCGTTGTTTCTTTAAAAATCAATAATACTCTTATTCCTTATCATGAGCAAGCAAAAAATCTCAGTGTTATAGTTGATAATAGGTAACGATTTTCGGAATAGGTCCTACGGAAAACTGAAATTGCTGTACTCACAAAGCCATGTATTAAATAAGAATTCAAAACAAATGCTTCATGATTCTTTGGTCTTATCCAATTTTAACTATTGTGCCATTTTCTACGATCCTGCCCTTGATAAAAAAAGAGTGGAAGAGAAAAATTTAAGTTTTGCAAAATGCTTACCTACGTTTTGTAAGAAACAGACAATTGGTCATTATAAATTTGCCGCCGAGATAAGAATTATCTCACAACTTAAACTTCAATGTCTTCAGACCCGCCCCATTTAGTATCATCCCTCGTGCAGCGCGAGGATGAGAAGAATTTTTTCAGAATTTTTTGAGAGTTCCGAGTTCAGTTAGATTTCCGTCAGTATTGCTTCCTAATTGTTTGAAAGTTCCGAGTTCCATCAGAGTTCCGTCAGAATTTTTTCAGAATTCCTTCAGAATTTTTCCACCGAGCTCTTTAGCAACCTTCCGCCAAAACCTGTCCGAATAACCGCACTAAATCTTAACTGTACTATACAGGGTGTCCCAATCTGAGTAGAAATACATGGCTATCTTTGTTATTATATATGTTATGGAGATAATTTTAGTTATATAGGAAATAATGTGCAATTTATTATGCTGAATCAGATTCTGCAGAGAAAACTCAAAATTCCTAATACTTCCGAAAATATCCGGGAAAACACAAAAAACTACGTTTTCGAAAAAGCCCAATACTTCCGTAACCGTGCAAGTTACAAAAAAATTTCTCAGACAAAAGTTGCTTGTTGCATCTAGGAAAATTTATTGTGATTTTCATTAAAGTAACCACTTACACGGTTTTTGGAGATACTGCTACTAACTTTATTTTTCTAAATAGATCTTCATCTTCTTCATATTGGATTTTATCATAAAAAAAATTTAATGATATGTCACAATCTTGATTTAAGGTAAGAAATTGCTACGTATTTAGAAATTTATTGTATTACATCAAGTAGACCATGAAAACAAAACTTAACAAATAACTAAACATAATCAATAAATCCTACTCAATTTGGGACACCCTGTATACTGTACTCATTCTTCTCACTTTCATAACTGCGATACTACTCTAAAACAAGTGATTAAATTTCGTCTCGTTCAGACATAAGTCTCAGTTAATTTCATTAACTGTATTTTCAAAACCCACCTCTACAGCTGATTAGCATTCGGCACGGGCCCCGGCAAAGCCGTATTAACCGCTTAAAACCCACCTATAAAACCATCATTATTAATTTGTTCTCTTACAGCTATCTCATACTTATCACCAAACTCCTACAGTGAGGCTGATTCACTGGGAAGCACTGGCAAAAGGTTTGTCTAGATTACTTCGCTTACTTTAATTACAGCCGCAGTCAGACCACCACTAAAACAAAGGGTATAACTTCTCGTGCATAGACCGCTCGCATACAAGGCTTCATCGTACTCGGGTGACTATAGTTTGACCTTGATTTAAGTCTGGAAGATAAGACCGTAATATTGACAACGCAACTCCTCGGATTCCATAGAACTTCACCTTTTCTAGCAGTGTTGATTTAGTTGCTCAATCAAAAGCTTTACTAAGATCGCACGCTACGAGTTCTGCTTCCATATGATGATCAAAGGTGTCTGATATGGTGTTAATTGACAATCCTCCACAATATGTGCAATAGTCTCTTATTTGTTTCTGTGGAGAAACCGCACCCCATTTAAATAACATAGAGTTGCATTTTGAATGGCCTGTTCTTATGCGATTTACTTTTAACCAAATTTTATTTTTAACAAAACCGGGACTTACATTGCTGGATTATCAATGAAACATCAACTCTAGACCATAATTTTTTCCACTCTTCAATTTCAGAAAATCCGTACTTAAAAAGTTTTGCAATTATACAGGACTTCAAGATTTCATTCTTTTACCACTAGTTTTGATAAAATAATAAAATAATACAATTGTCATATTCAGGTGATTTCAAAAATCGTAGAAATGAATAATGGAATGTAGTGAAAAATTACAGAATTATGTATATTGTATGTTAGTTTAGATAAGAATTGTATTAATGTAAAGCGTGATAAAGTTAAGACTAGTGCTATGTATAAAAAAGGAATAAAAAAAGTAAATTGTTTTAAACATGTAGTCGTGATACCATCGGTGTGGTCCAATTAATATTTGAGCTTAATTATACAGTGTGAGTGTGAAGTATGAAATAAAATTCATTAAATGTTTACCCTTATTTTTATGCAATTTTCCTCGTACAAATCAATTTTTATTTTTAAATTCCCATCTTTTGGTATAAATCAAATTTTACGCAACAGGGGACAACTTAAAAATTTTAAATGGCAATGGGGATCAAAAGTTACATTTTCGGTAAGACCATGTTATCCCCTATGCAGAATTGTAAGCATCGTCAACATAGGTCGATTAGAACATAAAAATTAAAAAAAAATTGAATATTTGTCAGGATTAATATTAATATCTGTTTGCATTTTCTATTAATAATAATCGAAAAAGTAATAGTTTTCTGAAAGTATCATCCAAATCTTTCTTTAGGTCATTTCTTTAGGTATAAATGATACATTTGTATCCCAACCAGTGGCAGCGTATCGTGGGGCAATTTGTAAAATTTGAAAGACTATAAAGATAAAAGGTTGTTTTAATTAACCAATTTTAGAAACAATTACATTGCTAAATTGAAGATGAAAAAGATCTTTCCGAAAATGTAACTTTTTGACTACTAGTACCATTTAAAATTATCAAATTGCTTTTCGTTGCACCGCTACTGGTTGTGATAGATATGGGAATAGGTGGGGATTTGTGAAATGCTTTCAAACAAGTGTTGTTTGCGTCGAGAAAATGCAACCAGAAATTATTAGTATAGAAAAAATATTATAAGGTTACTTTTTTCCTGTTCTAATCGATCGATATTGAAGATGCTTACAATTCTGCATAGGGGATGACATGGTCTTTTCGAAAATGTAACTTTTGACCCGCATTGCCATTTAAAATTTTTAAATTACCCCCTATTGCGCCGCCAATGGTGGAGATAAAAAGGGTTGATTTATACCAAAAGATGGGAATTTAAAAATAAAAATTGACCTGTCCGAGGAAAATTGCATAAAAATAAAGATAAAAATTTAATGAATTTTATTCCATACTTTACACTCACACTGTATGTAGTGACCATGTCAAATTTCATGAATATTAAAAAAGGGTTTAACTTTAACAAGTAATTATAAAACTTAAATCATTTTTAAATGAACAATTAACTGGTTAGAGATTAAAAAAGTGAGATTAATTAAATATTATTTCATTATTCTTTTCTTATTTCTTGGTATTGCTGCATCTTATTTTTAACAAAGTTTGTGCCATGCATAAATTCTCATTTGGTGATTGATTTTTGCTATGTGAAAAAGTGGTCAAAGGTTTATTTGCATAAGGCCAAGACTTTGTACGTTTCAAGCATCGAATTGCCAGGGTGTAATGTTGTTTGCAGCTTGTAGAACTGCTTCTTTTATTTTTCTGTTGTATACTATTTGCTTACCCTTTTCTAATTATGTCATTTAAAACAAACTGGTCAGTATTTATAAAGAAAAAAAATCCTAAGCATATAAATATTCTCACAAGTATAGACTCCTAGCTCAGTGCTGATTTACACTATCAGTGGAATTCACACATCATTGCAATAACAAAGAATTCTTCAATACCTACAGTAGAGCAAAAACAATCGACGACGCTTAATATTTCAAAGAGAAAATTAAACAAATGATTCACAAACGGTTGCTGTCGGAAGACCATTTAATCCAAAAAGCACTCTAACGATTAGGAAAATAGTGACCATGTTTCTGTAAATCCAGGGATGCATCGATAAGATAGAGAAACTTGAAAAGTAATTTCTACCACTCCCCAAAGAGGAAACTTTGGCGGAACAAATTTCTGATGGGATTGAACCTAGACAGTTTTTGGTAGCTTTTTTTTTGGGGCGTAGTCCATCTTTTGCTGGGCAAGTAGACCCCGTCTCAGTCAACTCGAAGTTATGGAATCACCAAACGGTTTGCATCATGACCGGGCCTCGTCCAACAATTATTACGAGATGACAGAAATTATGTTGAGAACTATTCTGACCAAAATTATATTAAGAAACGCTATTATTATGTGCTGAGTTATCTCCAAGTTTACAGATTAACCTTGATGCAGTCGTTTGTAAGCATCTTTTTGTTTGATGAAGCTCTGGATCCAGCTTCGACACTTATTCCAGTTGTTTATATTACTCATCATATATGCAATGATAGTCCGCCTACTGGCTTGAGATGTGACCATTTTAAACACTCAAAGATAGTATGATAGACGTCGTCGTTAGGAGAATCACAGTAGTCACAAACTGCAGAGGAGAGTTTATTCATACGGGCTAAAAAGCTGTTGTAAGACCCGTGGCCTGTTAGGAATTGTGTCATAAAAAAGTTGATTTTGCCAAATTTCCTGTTTATCCAAATTTCAATTTGAGGAATAATGAGCCGCGTCCAGCGGGCCCGGTCATACCCAGTCCATCTCTGTGGATACCATCCGATATGCCTGACACACGCACAACGCGAGTTTCCTTTAGAATTTAAGGAGCAAGTTCCTATATTTGGCAACCGAACAGCACGACGTCCATACTGGAGCTGCGTATAGAACTATGTTTATGGTTGTTGCCACAATTACCTTCTCTTTGCGGACCCAGGTCCATATATGTCTGGTAGAATTCTGTGCAGGGCAGCCAAAGAACGCTCGGCTTTTCCTGGTACATACAAGCAGTGGTCTTTAAAATTAAGGGTTTTATCTAAAATTACACCCAAATATTTTAGATTAGGGCTCGGCGTAATAGTTTGGTTATTTGTAATAAACTGGAAAGTCTGTAATCTTCTTCTTCCAGAGAAAGCGACCGCTTCTGATTTGTGATCAGTTAGTTTTATGCCGTTGTAGTTAATCCATTTAACAATATATTTTAAGGATTGATTGACTATATGAACAAAGGTTGATACGTCTTTTGCAGTGGCAAAGAGAGCCACGTCGTCTGCATATGCCGATAACGAGCATCGAGTAGGAGGTTTCATGCTAAGAAGTTCGCGGAAGAAAACATTCCAAAGGGTGGGACTAAGGACCGATCCCTGGGGGACTCCGCTGGTGATATCGATGTGCACTGTTTTACCTTAGGGATCAGTGTAAGAGGCTTTTCTATCGGAGAGATAATTGCTAATTACTTTAACTATGTGCGGATCAATGTTTTGATTTAGTAATTTTTCTAGAAGGCTGGGCCATGGTAGTGTATTAAAAGCATTAGCTATGGACGTCTGGTACACCAGGTGCCTTGTTTTGCGGTTTTAGCTTGCGATATAATGTGGTTCATACCTAAGGTAGTCGAGAAACCTTTCCTAAACCCAAATTGCCTAGGGGAAATACCCCCTTTATTTTGGAGCTCGTCATCCAGTCTGGATTGTATTAAGTGTTTGTATGTCTTTGAAATAACATTTAGGAGAGCTTTGGGTCGGTATAAGCCTGATTGTTTTCGTAAAAAAATCAGTCTAGCACACTTCCATGTGTTCGGGAAATTATCCTTTTCATATAACATGTTGTAGAAATCGGTAATGAAAGTTTTAAAGTTATAGGTTAATAGTATCAATGGGGGGAATGCCATCCACTCTAGGGGCTTTTTTTAATTAATTTCTGAGGGGATGGCAGGGCTGGCGGTCTTCCTTAATTTACCCGTTAGCGATTTTTCTGTGGTCACCTAAGTCCCGTGCACGCCTTAAGTGGGACCGCCTCGCCTTGTTGCAAGCCGACTTTAAGTTGACTAAGGTGCTATTCCACCACTAAACAGTGTTATTCTTCCGTCCCGGTTTGCGAAAAGACATACTTTGCCTACACGCCTCATTTATGGCCTCATTAATGAGGGTTGGAGAAGGATTTAATGAGTTTTGAGGAAGGCGTTGAAAGGCGTCTTTAAGTACGTCAACCCGTAATTTGTTAGTAGCCCACCGTTTTGTAGATGAAAAGGTGGACTCTATTGGAGCTGTTGGAAACCAAGTGGAACGTATCGTACGGTGGTCGCTTAAATTTTCTTCGTCTACTATTTTCCATTCTACGAAGCCCTTAACGTTGTCGACAAATGCAAAGGTAAGATCTATGAAGGACGTTTTGGCACCACTCACAAAGGTAGGCCCTTGACGAAGATCATTTACACAAGTTAAGTCTAGGGAGGAGGCCCATTCCATGAACAGGATTCCACGGTTGTCATCTTGTTTGGAACCCCAAAGTCCGGCTTTGGCGTTGAAATCCCCACATACAATAACCTTAAAACTCAGGGTTCAAATAGTAGCGGCGACATTGTCCAAATACCATTCAAATTCCTGGTAACTTTTATTAGGAGTAAAATAGCAAACCACCACACCGAACTGATCTAAAGAGGCTACAAGGAAGGTACTATGAATGGTCACAAGAACATGTTTGGCAAGTGCCCGGGGAACGTAGATGGCAGAGTTCTGTTCTATGCCCATGTACCAGCCATGTGACTTTGCAAGGGCAATGTTCGGTTCATTCACTACCAGAAGGGTGTTTGTGTTTTTAGCTGTTGTTGCAGCCGATAAGGTGTGGGCGGCTTTTCTGCGTCCCAGATTAATTTGTATGATGTCTAGCTTGAAGATTTATCGAGAGCTGCTGTGAACAACGTTTTTTTTGTCCTGTATGAGTTGAATGATGGTAAATCAGACACCGCATATATTCTGCTTTGTGTCCAGCTTTGTGGCAGAGATAGCAGTGAGGGGGATTTGTGCACTCCTTAGTGACATGTCCAAGTGTACCACAGTTCAGGCAAGTGCCGGATTGATTGGCGGATTTACATTCTCTAACTGAGTGCCCTACCCTTTGGCATAATCTATATAGGGTACGTAATCGACCTCAACTTTTTAGTACTTAACAATTTCGAACGTCACCGGTCAAAGAATTTGAACAAATTGATAAACTGGAGTCGATGGCCTAAATAGCAGAAAGTGATTTCGACAATTGCCAAGTGGTGAAAAACCCAAAAGCCTTTTCATCATCTAACAATTTTGGCTGTTGTTTGGGTTGTACCGCAAGTGCTTCATTTTTATATATTCTAATAAATGTCAATGCTGTTTTTTATTTAATAACTAAATGGAAAAACAAATATGATTAGAAAAATAAAGAACATAAATTTTGCGATAAAATACTAAGCTCGAACGTTATTGGAAAATATCAATTCGTTTCTAATAATTTTTTCTTTTTGTAATGAGAATCGTGCAAAGTCCGTGATTTTATTTAATGTTAATTTCAAAAATTAGTTAAATAAACGAGCAATTGATTGGATCGCGCAAATAAATTTGTTCAAAAATATTAATGTCACTGATTATAATTCAACCATTCTGACATCAATTCATATTTTAATTAAATTTATGATTGGTTTGTACGCGCTTTATCACCACGATTTTGGGACATAAATGCAACACGCAAGAGCAACGACTACTCCTACGCATAATACACAACAATTAACGCTCGAACAAATATTTGAAATATTATTATCACCGGTGTAAATGAACCTGCCCGTCTGAAGGCTATAATTGGAAATCCAGTATTTATTATGCATTACCATACCCGTCCAGCTCGCTTGTATGGTTAATTAACACCCCAATAATTAATACCAAGATGAATATTTGAATGGACGAACGTTTGGAAATAACATAGTCTTATTTATGGTTCATTCATTATTTGTTTACTTACTAATTGCCGCTCGCCGAAGTAACCGAATGTGTCTGCCGAGACTTATATTTTGTTAAATGTGTTTTACGAGCCTAGGGGCGGAATAGGGTGTAGACATTTAAAAACTTCAGATTGCGGGGAATTAAGATTTTTAAAAGGGATAATACATACATCAGACGCTAAATATTTGCGCGTGGATGTTAATTGTGATCGTTAAATCTAGAAATTGTGCTGATGTAATTGAACATTACAATTATTGTTCTTGTTAATGATGTTTACTTCATCCCATCCGCATTAAAACAGTTGCAAAGTAAAACATTGTCTGGTACTATTAAAATAAGCACCATTCGCATCTGGAGGAGTCAGAATAACCCAAAAAAGGTGCAGCAGTTGGCGGGCATATTATACTATTTCCTAGTCATAAAATTTACGGATGCTTTCTAAGAGAACCTTGAGACCAGTTGACCAAGAAATATTCGAATTTTGCCAGCTGACGAATAAATTAAGAGACGATTCTTGTTATCCAAGAAAAAGGAGTTACTTAATTGTAAACAATTTGGAAGTGCTTTTGTATGATATCCATTTTATTGAATGAAACTGGCTACTTATTTAAAGTTTTTTCAAATAAGTAAAAGATTAATTAAATTAGTTTTATTAAAATAGGGAATGATTTTAACTTTCAGAAGGTAATCAATTGATGGGTTCCTAAATTTATTGTACAAAAAAATTATACAGTGCTTTTCATTTAACATTGGCCATAGGATTTTACATGTTAATATGTCAATCCCATGTTAACACTTTTTTGGGACATCTGGTATAAATCATTTATATTAATTATATGTGGTAAAATGTCTATTAGAAAATATTCTTATAGTTTTTAATTTAATAAAGAATAAACAAAAAAAAAAATATCGTAACGGGGACGATTCGAACCGACGAGTCTAAGGGAATTTTGTAATTAGACTTGCTTACTATGGTAACGAAATTGTCATTCAAATTTTGTTTATTAAGTTTGAGACATTTTGACACTTAAAAAGTTTGAGTATCGTTAACAAAGAAAGTCTTCAATTATATTGTATTAGTTTACAAATTTGTTTCACTTTTCTTGAGATACTGCTGCTTAAAATTAATGCTAAAATCAGATAGGTACGGCCCTATACACTTCCAAAAGCCTTCGACTACATCTCTACGAATCATCTCCGGGACCCACTCTTCGACATATGAGCTAAAGGTAAGTTTCCTGAACTGCTTGTTCTTTATTAACAAACCTGTAATATACTCAGAACTTATCAAAATGTAGAAGGAAGTACTTGAAAGTGTAACATCAGATATCTGAAAATATATAGTTTTTCATACAAACTATGAAATTTAAAGTAGTGGGATCGTCAAAAGCTTTTGGACATGGAAATTGTCCTTTTACTAATAATTAATAACAATAATAAGATTTTCATTTCCGACAAGTTTTATCAATCCAATTTCTGAAAATTTACATTTTATTCACTATAGATAGTTTTATGAAACGTTAAATACTAAACATAAAAATTTAAAAATTATGGTTGTAATGGTATGTGTTAACGATAAAAGAAGGGAATGATTGTGGTCAAAAGAGTCCTATATTTTATTTAAATACACATATTATACTATATGGGGGAATTAAGTAAAATAAAAGTTCTTGGGGTAGCGTAACTAAAAAGCCTATTCTTTGTACGAGTTGAGTGTGAAACTTCATAAAAGTTTAATTTCTCCATCAGTTTATAAAGTTAAGTGTAATTACATCTTCTTTGATGAAGAGAAGATATGTTAAATCTCTTAAGGACAACCTAGTGTAGAATGCTTCTTTTGAGATAGTAGATCTCTAATTTTAATGACAGAAATTTCAAATTTTGCGTTAACAGTGCAAAATCAAGTATTTTGAAAATGGTTTGGTTCTAGAAGTCTTGACAGTAAAATTTTTCTTGATGTAGTTTTTCTAGAAACAAAGATGACACTTAGATCTTTGATAGATTTGCAAGGATGTAAAGAAATTTTTGCAACATAGTATGAGAAAATAATCGAATTTTCTCTACGTGTGAAAGATGTGACTTTATATTGGCTTATGTTTGACTTAAGGGACACGCCAGTTTAATAAGTGCAAAAATTGCGTTTGCAAAACTAAGCTATCATTTCTATCTTTAACACAAACAAATAGTTTAAAATCATCCGCAAAGAGAAGTTTCTTGAAAGTTAATGAGTAAGGCAAATGGTTTATACAGATGATGAATAAGAGAGGTCCTAAATTTAAACCCTAGGATGTAAGTTGTTACGATAAAATTCACACTTATTAGAATTTACTTTTCTAGTTGTAAAATTCCCTGAGCCCGTGCCTTAATGCTCGCTCCAGTACTGTTTAAATTTGTCGCGTACAAGGTCGAATTATAAATTAAATTGCAAAGGTCCACGTCCTTCCTTTTCTGTATTAACCATGAATTAATGCGATTCTATTGATACAGAAGAAACTGCGAAATGGAACTTTAATTCGTTGAGATGGATTAATCCAAAACTTTTCTAAACATCAGCTTATTGTGATTAGAAATTTAATTAGAGATGAAATAATATTTAACCTGGATTGGATTTCATTATTACCATTTTTGCAGGTAAGACTACATTTGAGTTTCTCTAATTACACTTTTTTTTATTGTGGCTTTTTCCCGTTCCTTTTTTTCGGTTTGCTTCTACTTCCATTATTTGTCTGATGTCCTCATGGATCGTTAATGCCTCATCATGCCTTAATTGGGGTGATTTATACCACTACACTTGCTGTGCACGAAGATCTGTACTTGAAAAACCGATGTATGGATAGTTTGACCCACCGCAATCTTATCATCTACGTGGAGGTGTTCCTGCATGTTAAAATCCCGAATTGATAACTACGAAAGATCAACGACGTTGGAGTCATCTCGTCTTACCACTTAGAGGAACTGTTAACTGGAATTATCTGCAGACGTCAACGTTCGATAGTGCATTCTCTTTTGATTTTAGCGTATTTGTCCGATTACCCAAAGTACAAGTACGAAGTATCCTGCGTTAGCTATAAACTTGGAACTATTGATGTCGAAAGACTCAAAGGGACGCATTACTATGCTACTACTCGTAGAAGTATGTTATTTTAGTTTAAGTAATTTGCCACAAGGTAATTTATATCCTTAATTGGAGAGGACTGTATGTCGCAAGACAAGTTACTACCACTAGACGATGTCTTATCAATTCTTGTATGTATTGTTATTAAAGTAACTTTAACTACTTTGACCAATCACTTGAAAGATTAAAGTGGCACTTAAAAAAATATCTACTAATTTCTAAATATGAACTCACACGCTCGGTTTTCATGTCTGGTTAAAATCGCCATACAGGAAGTGATTAGAACTCGTCTTGTTCTATATCAAATGTTATTTATGTATTGTTAACTATTTATTTTGTGTATCGCCGATATAAAATTAGCTGTTAGTGCTTTATATGATTAAGTATAAAATTAGGAGATGTATAACCATTTTATGTAAAATATTGATTATGGTTTAACAGTTACCCATGAAAAATTACATTATGATACAATCGAATTTTTTTTTTGTTTTTAAGGATAGGACGAACACTACAGATTTTCCTTATACCGGAACATATTAAATATTTTAATGACATGTGAATCAGTTATTTTATTTCAGCAAGGACATCATCTTCAAATAAATGAGGGGTGCATTCACTGGGTATCTTATACATAGAATTGATATATACATCATAGTTGGCGTTTGCGATGGCTATTATAACTAAGCTATTGGTAATCTTGTATAATCCGAGAAATACGTTCCACTTATTGACGAAAAAAATTATTGAAAAAAAATCCAAAGCAAATAGGAAATTGCCATTTTTTTCAAACCCTGTGAGATTGTTGGAAATTCAAATGAGGAAGCGTATTAGGTGTCTGACAGATATTTTTATGATTCCTCTATTTGGTGGCTTAATTGACAGTTATTCCTTTTTTTATTTAAAGTTTTATAGAAATTGTATCTGTCCATATATTGTACGTGGCTACTTGTTATTTTCGTTGATACAATGACCTAAAAGATAGTTCGTCTTGATAAAGCCCTCATTTGTTAGGGGCAAAACGTAGGTACTACTCCTATAAAAGACAACATTATTTTTACCTCTACTTCAGGAAAATCCTTAAATAAAAAAAAGGAATAACTGAATAATTTTTTTATTGTTTTAGTTGAAAAACAATCATCCATCTATAGATAGTAGTGACCAGAGACTTTTAGACCAGCTTCAGTAGCTTCAACGATAAAATCGTCCTGTTATATCTTGTCACTAGAAATTAGTTATCAAGGATGTAATTGTTCAAGTTCCATTAAGTACATTGAGCGAACATTCCACAATAGTGAGTGAACTTGCCACAAATGAAAATGTAAGCTACCCCATTGTAATTATGAAGATAATTATTGAAATAAAAGGTTTTAGTGATTTTTTGTTAACAAAAATGTTTATACTACTTTGGGAAGTCTTGTAATAAGGATTGTTTATCTTTAATATGTAAAAACATTACAGAATTTCTTTTTACTTTAGATTTTAAACACAATACTTTGTAACAGTTTCACTTAGGTTGCTTAATAGCCTAATAAGAATAATAAATAAACAATTAAATAAACTTACCTACTTTCCAGTATTTTTCTCAAAGCTGTAATAATTGCTTGATATGTTTTAGGTATATTCTGTATCTGTGCATGTGAAAATATTGCAGTTGCCAAAAAAAACATAGAGTATTACTCATGATGTGTTATTGGTTGTGTCATTATAGTATTCATTCCTTCTATATGCGGACAATACCATTTAAAGAAAAGAAAAATATTTGTCCTCATTCATATGTTAGTAATTGAATCAATCAGTAGGTTCTAACCTTAATTCAGACAATAAGTTAGTGTGCGAGAGCTGCTCTCTTTTCAGAAATCAGTGCTTGGACCATTTAGAGGGTTTCTTACTTCTTATATTTTTCTTGTTTGTCATGACAATAATAGTAGCAACATTTCTCATTGCTTAAGACTGCTCTGGATAACACGTACAGGTAATCCATATGCCATTATCAAAAAAATTTTTTTCTTTTTTATTGAATACGAGAAAGACAAGGGTTTCATTAAAATGCTCGAATACCATTTAGACCGTGTGTTCAAAGTGAAGTAGGTGTTATTGCTAACTTTGTTATTATTGGAGATACGTATTTGTCTAATTTCTATCTAAAATTTATAAGATACAATTGGTAAATATTTTTTTAATGATGGCATTTTCTCATTTAGAAAAATTTGATATATTAGAAAGCTACCTAATTTGTAGAAAAAATGCTCAGCGCGATCTTCATCATTATGTAGGATTGTTTCCTGAAAGAAATTTGCTTAATAGAAGAATCCTTTGTTGCATCAACCATATAATCCCCAAGTGCAATTCAGTATCAATGTTTGGTGTGGCTTAATTAAATCAAAAGTTTGGAGTCTATGTTTTACAATGGAACGCTTACATCTCAGCGTTACGTAGAATTACTGAGAAATGCTATTGAGGAGTTTTTAGATAAAGTAAACTTGGCTTATCGGCAGCGAATTAGTTTTCAGCAAGATGGGGCTCCCCCACATAATTCTCAGAATGTTGCTGATCTTCGAAAGGTACGTTTCCATTACTACAAATTTGTATCACGACATATGCCGGAACAAGTTCTGAGACAAGTGCCCGGGATTTGCATAAATGGAAACAGTCCGCGACATGTTACGGCACAAGTGTCAGAGACAAAAATGTGCCTGACGACTGCGCAACGAAACATGTTTCTTTATCTCGCGATGTGTGCCGCGAGTTGTGCCCGCAACACGCGCATGCGTAGTAGTCTTCAGTCTTGCACGTGGCCCGGATCGTAACCTCATTGCCAGACTCTCTGTGGATTGTTTACTGTGTGTTGATACCTGTATATTAGTTGTTGTGTGTTGTTTAGTGTGTTGTTGATCTAGCGAAATGGAGTAGTCAAAATGTAAAGTGTCTAAACTTATTGAATTGTACGAGCAGGGAGACGGTATTGTGGAACATAACAAGTTCAGACCATAAAAATAGTAATAGCAAGCACGATGCTCTGCAACGTATATCTCAGGTGATGGAATGCAATATTACAGAAGTTGAGAAGAAATTACATAACCTACGATCTCAGTATATGAGAGAAAAAGCAAACATTGAAAAAAGTAAGAAAAGTGGTGCTGGTGCAAGGATGTGTACGTTTCAAAGTTCGCTAAACTTAGACTTGGTGGGTAAATAATAACAATATTATAATTTTCATACTATGTTTCCTATTAATGTTTATTAGACACTTGATACAAACTTCAATTTATTCAATATAATAGACCCATGAGATGTAACGACCAATTACTTTTTCTACAGAATAGTCTATGTAAAAGCATCAAGCAAATTGGTTTTGCCACGATAACGGTAGACTGTGGAAAAAGTAAGCCAGTGCTGTGCGCACGAAAGTGGCAGGGTTTTCACCTCTCTTTGCACCATCAAAGTCCAGGAAGACTCCCTCATTTCTCCAAGTCTTTTCGATAACATTCACATCGTCATCTTCTGAATGCAATACCTGAGCAGTGCACAACTTAACGTGACCCACCGTGCTCTCTCTGGTTGTAGCAACATTTGTTTTCGGAGCACTCTAAAAACACTGCTCATTATTCCAAAAACGTTTTCTATAACCCTCCTAGCTCTCGAATGTCTATAATTAAAAGCTGGTTCAATTGAACCTTTGCTGTGTCTTCCAATGAATGGTTTCATAATACACTCAGACATGGCAAATGCATCGTCTACCACTATTACAAAAGGCAAGTCTACGTCTTCTTCTGGTAATGATCTGTTAGGGGGGAATTTGTAATGTATTTTGCTGAATACCAGAGTACAAATCTGTGTCCAAAAATACACCGGCATCACACTCACGTCCTTGTACACCTACATCCACATACAAAAAATTTTAATCTGCGTCACACAACGCCATGAGCACAATACTAAAAGTTCCCTTGTAGTTGTAGTACAGACTACGACTATTTGCAGGAGATTGAAGAATATCATGCTTGCCATCTAGAGCACCGATGCAATTGGGATATTTCCATTTTAAATAAAACTTTTTGGCAATATCTTCACATTCTATCACGCATTGTGGTATTAAATGAAATAAAAAAAAATTAGTTATTGGCTTATTAGTTAATTAGTTAGAATTTGTTAGTTGCATTAAAATTGTTTTTCTTCTACCAAAGTCTGTGTAATTTTTATACAGAAACTTTATACTGAAAGAAACATTTTTAACCCTTTTGCAAATTTTTACGCCAACATCATTAAATAAAGTCCCACCAGAGTGCGCTTTGCAATACATAGGACGAGTGATTCTAAAAAGTATTCCACTTTGTACACACAGCTAATACTGCTGTCACCAACATAAAGTACAAGTAGAATAGGAGAAAGTCTGTGCCGCTTCTTGGCACCAATTATTTGTAAAGTAAGATGTGTTATGGATAATAACATTATAACAAAATATATTACAAGACATATTGATTTGTAAAAGCTTTTCACTAATTCCAATATATGATTTAAATTATAATTTCTTTCTATCCAATTTCTCTTTGTTTTTATTTTTGTAAAGAAATTATTTGCATAATAGCTTTGGTAGTCCTACAGCGCAATGGCGTTTTTTTTAGGTAGAACAGACCAATAATGACGTGCATGAAGAAAGCTAAATTGGTAACGTAGAAGAAACTAAAAACACTGCTATTGAGATTGATACCAATGAAATGAACAATTTAAGTGAACGTCAAACACCGTAGGAGGTACATGATGTCACTTCAAAAACTCCAAAATCTATCCGACAATCTTGAAAGCGACAGAACGACAACAGAGCAAGTGAGCTCGAGAAAAAGATACGCCATGCGTATGACATTTTGACGTCCGGGTCTTCTACAAACAGGGATGAAGACGCCTGTTTCAGAGAACTCGTTGCTGAGTCATTGAAAAAACTTCCAGACATGAGAACCAAGTCTTGGGTACGTCAAAACATAACCAACATCTTTTTCCAACCTGAGTTTGGAGAAACTTCTCAAGTTCAACCACTTCCCTCCCAAATGAACCCCCGCTTCCCATTTCATTATCAGTCCGCCTACAACCAGCATTACTTCAATCAAACATCTCCTTGCAGCAGTCCAGCATTAAACCCACAAAACTCATATCCTTCCTCCCATTCCTCTTCCACATCATATTCTTCAATGCAGCTAAACCAACAACTAGTTGCTGAGTTAAACAGTCAAGTGCCTCAAGATAGTAAATATACTCAGTTTGTTGTAATTGAATGTTAATTTGTTAATGTCACTTATCTTTAAGTAGCAATTAGTTAATAATACACTCCGCACAAAAATTATCGCAACACCTGAACATTCTTTAAATAAACTATTTTCGCCCAATTTGATCAAATGTGCTTTTTTGACATTTTATAAAACTCTCATCTCAACGAATTATAAACAACGCACTTTTTGCTGCCAATTTTTTGAATATTTCAAAATACGTTAAATAGTCCAACATTCAATTATTGTAGATAATTATCTTGTCGGTTGAGTTTTTGGTCTGACATTGTTATGAATGTTCAGCAACGGGCATCTTTGCATCTTTCTTATGAAGAAACCGTGCAATGTATAGCATTGCTGGAAGATGGCCGTAGTGTGCGGCATGTAGCAAGAATTCTACGAGTACAGCCTTCAACTGTATCCAGAGTTGCAGCACGATTTAAGGAAACTGGGAACTACAGAAAAAGGGGTGGGCAAGGTTGCAGAAGAGCTACCAACCTACGAGACGATCGATTAAATGCTCTACGTGCCCGTCATTTTACAGCTAGATTCTTAAAAAATGAACTTTTAGCGGTTAGAAATGTACCTCTTTCAGTTCAAACTATACGGAACCGTCTTCGAAAGGATGAGATAAGAGCCCATGTTCCTGCTCGAGGTCCACTTCTCACCAGAGAACACAAGATAGCACGATTAACATTCGCACGTGAACATGTGGATTGGGATATTCACGACTGGGCTAATGTTGTTTTCTCTGATGAGACGCGGTATAGTTTATGGGCTTCCGACAGACGTATACCTGTCTACAGACGACCTGGTGAACGTTATTCTGCCTGCAACTTTTGTCCACGTGTCCCTTATGGTGGAGGATCAGTGATGGTATGGGGAGGCGTCTCTTTGGAAGGCCGTACAGCGTTAGTGCCATTACTTGGTGCTCAATTAACAGCAGCTAGGTATATTACCGACATTTTAGAAAAGCATGTGGTACCTTACGTGCCCTTTGTTGGCGAAAATTGCATTTTTATGCACGACAACGCACGACTCCACATAGCAGAAATTGTGCAGCAATATTTGGAGAAGATCGAATTGCCAGTTCTGCAATGGCCTGCGCGAAGTCCGGACATGAACCCAATCGAACATGTCTGGGATCATGTAGGACAAGCCTTAAAAACGCCACCAGAGGCCGTTTCTTAATTTACAAGAACTGGAAGACGCGCTGTTACAAGAATGGGAAAATATTCCCCAAGACTATGTTCCAAACTTAATATGCGGTATGCCGCAAAGAATGCAAGCAGTAATTCAAGCTAGACAAGATACTAAAATCATTTTGACCAAGTTTTTATATTGTTGTATTTGACAATTTAACAGTTTCTTGCCATTTTCTAATTTATAATGCTTAGTCATTGCTGGTATGTTATCGTTTATGTTCTTTCAAGACCTAAGAATTATATGTATGGTATGTTTGATGTTCAAAAATAATGTTATTTAAAAATAAATGAGTGCTACGATAATTTTTGTGCGGAGTGTATTTTTTGTGACAATAATTAAACAGCAAGTTTAATTTGTTTTGTTAATTATCAGTAAGTTTAAATTAGTTGCCGTAATATTACAAGTATATGTCATTTTTTGGATTACGTACATGTTTATTCTAATCCAAAGAAATGTATAAATATATGCTTTGTTGGTTATATGGTTGATAAATATTTCTTACCTTAATGTAATCTCTCAAAACTGATACAAAGGCTTTGCACACTATGGAGATGAATGTGGAGGTACATAATACTGCTATAGCTGTCACCTGTAGCTAGGAAACGAAGAGTAGCTGCTAGCATTTCACCTGGAAAAACTGGTGATCGATACTCATTGCTCTTAACAATTACAGGCCCGATAAGGTTTAGCAGAAATTCAAAATCAGTAGCAGTCATTCCAACAAAGTTACTGTATCCACTCTGTAGACGCAAGTCTATCATTAGAGAATTGTACGCTCCTTCTGACAGTCTCCTTGCCAAAAAACTTCTGATCCACCATCTAGGTCTTTTCCTCCTTTTTTTCAATAGTTCTTGATACGCTCCTGCCATTACTACAAACTCTGCTAAAGCAGCTGTATCGTTCATCTTCAAGATAAATAAAACGTAGATCACAATATAATAAATTCAAACAAACAAACACTATGAAACCTTAAAGCGGACTGCTGCAAACTACATTCTCCTGCAAGTAGAAACAGAAAAATCGCACCGGGTATCACGACATTTCCTAACATAGATGCAACATAAAGTACGCCCGACATGTTCCCACACATGGTGCAGGACAAGTACCTGCGACATGTGTAAATGGAAACGTACCTTAAGGGAACTCTTCCAAATCCGTTGGATCGCTACACGTAGGTCTATCTTATTGTCACCTGGGTCCTCCAACCTCTTTGAATTTTTCTTTTCAGGGTTTTCTGAAAGGCGAAGTTTATAAGCAGCGTTATCAAAAACGAACTGCAACACGCGATTACTAACGTTATAGGCGATCCTAAATGCTACAAAAATGGTTGGAGCAAGAAAGAGATATATTTGAACACTTGCTATAAAATAAATTTATTTTATTATTCAGTTATTTACTTACTAACAGTTCTATCTTCTTTGTTTTTAAATTTGCTTAATCTTTAGAAATTATGGAAGTAATAAAGGAAAAAAATTGTTTTTTTGTATAACATAACTTTCAATAGTTTACCGCTTGTAGCTCTTTTATTATTCACTTTAGAGTAGTTATGTGTAAACATGTTATATTTGTCATTTCATTTTCTTTTTAAAATATGTAAAAATATACAGGGTGTTCTATTTAAAAAAAATGTTGATTTGTTTGAGTATCTTGTTAACCTGATGTACTTTTTTTTCTGATTTGATCAGTGCAATTGTGAGAAATATTTCTTCATATTTGCAATTATAACCAACTTCGTATCTCTAATAATAACAAAGTTAGCAATAGTGCCGACTTCACTTTGAACACACTGGTTACCTTAATTCGATACCTTAACTTTTTTTTTGTATATGACTTACAAAAGCAAATATAAGACAAAGATAACCATATTTTAACAATAATTCCAAAATTAATTTAAAAAAATCTAAATGGAGCCATAGAGTTTTTAAAATGTATTTTTCATTGTAATCAAAGGCTAAAAAAATGGTTTCAGATCTCACTTATACTAAAAACGGAATCTCTAATTTGTCTTTAAGATTTAAAATTGAATTAGCAGCGAGGTACTTGTGTATTCCTAACTGCGTTCGTCGTGCCCGTGTGTGTGGTAAAATTCTTCTTATATATCTCGTATCATAATGTTGCGTAATATTATACCTAATTTTAAGAAATAAGATTATTTAATAATAATAAAAAAATATTATTGGGCGTCACCTAAATGTTGAGTTAATAACAATATTCACGCTTAAAAATTTAGGAAATAAAGCGTGTATTGCAGTTACAAAAATTAAACTACCATTCAAATATTTAACTAAAAATATTTAACAATAATTGTCAAAAAATAAGAAAAATATCAAGAATAACACTTAATTAATCAGTTTATTTTGTAAATCAACTTTTATCGACAAGAACAAGGTAGAACCAAAGGCCGAAGCAACTAACAAAATATCATCGAAAAATAAATACAACCAAAAACGTCTACAACGCCTCCAACTGAACAACCAAAATTAATTCTCCTTATTTTAAAACCTGTACTTAAAAATGTAAGCTAAATTGACATAAATAAATAGAATCAAAAACGTACCCTTAAAGAGATAGTCCAGTCGAATTAGGATTTTTGACGGAAAAAATTGTGATCTAAGATTTTATTGGTTTTTATAGTGGAGAATGACTCCTAGAATGATAATGTTCAAGAACTAACTCAAAACCTGCCCTGCTAAATTAACAAGGAGCAAATAAGTGGCAAAATTGGGTGTTTTTTCACTTTCTGTACAGCCGATGAAAATATACAATTCCTATCGAAAATATGTGTTATAATATGTTGTAGGCAATTGAATTACCAACAATTTAAGCTAAGTTAAGTGTCATTTCGTTAATTTGTTTATGAGAAAATTTTTGAAAAATTTAGTGTTATTATTGAACAACGCTATGAATGAATAAAAATAAATAAACAAGTAAAAATAAGTTCTCTAAAGAAAACTAATTAATTGCCTGGGAATAGACATAGAAATAAATCATATCAAGATGCCTATAATAAACCAATGTTTAGTTTGCAAACAAATTTTAAATATTGATAAAGAAATCAAGTGTGACAATTGTTTATTGCCCCTTCATGCAACATGTGGAGGCCTATCTCGTAATGAAGAAGTGCTAATTAAATCACCAAACAAACACTTGATTTTCCATTGTACAAATTGTGTTGATTCTACTAAGAGTAAGATTGACACACTTCTAGAAGTTATTGGTGCACTCAAGAAAGACATCGAGACCTTGCGACATACTAACTCTCAAATTGTAGACTTTGATGAAATAATCGAAACTGCTGTAGCTGGAGCAAAAGAAAGAACTCTGAGATCAAAAAATATCCTACTTTTTAACCTAGACGAAAGTGCATCTTTTAATACACAAGAAATGATGGAACATGATAATAAATTGCTGAAGAAAGTATTCTCTAATATATCCTTTGACACGAAGATTGAAGACTGCAAGTTCTTCCGTTTGGGTAAATCGCCTACTAATGGAAAATGTCGACCTCTTAAGATAATTCTACCAAATGAAACTACTGCTATCTCATTACTGCGTTCTGTGACTGGATTCAGAAGACTCAATTCAACTTTACTATATCTGCCACTAGAGATAAGACCACAATCGAAAGAAATTATCTACAAAAGCTTCGCCACCAGTTAAAGGAAAGAAGTGAAGAAGGTGAAAAAAATATTACAATAAGGTATGTTGGGGGTATTTCAAAATTGTTGATCAAAAACTAACCAACGGGCAAACTACTCTTTTGTGTTACTATCAAAATGTAAATGGTTGTCGAAGTAAAATAAAAAACTTATCATCATCATTGTTAATGCAGGATTTTGATTTTGTTATTCTCACTGAAACCAATTTAACATCATCTATATCTAATAACGAACTCGGTCTTTTCAATCATAATGTATATAGGAAAGATAGAGATTCGGCTACTAGTCACAAATTGAGTGGTGGGGTGTTTTAATTGCTGTCACTAAGCGCTTGTCGTCACGTCTTGTAATTTCTCAATCTAATTCGGTTGAGCAAGTATTCATTACAATTCAAAACAATCAAACGCGTCTTCTTGTCGGAAGTGTGTATATTCCACCAATGAGTACTAATGATAAATATCAAAATCACTGTTCAACGGTTGAACAAATATTAACGTCAAATCAACATTTTACTGATGTAATTATTGCCGGTGATTACAACCTTCCAGATACTTCCTGGTTAGACTCTCAAGAGCATTGCGTTCTATCAAACTTTCCCAATGCACGTATCATACAGGATTCTTTTTATCACTAAATCTTCTGCAAAAAAACTATATCTCTAATGTTGACGGTAAATTACTGGATCTTATCTTCTCATCATTTGATTTACTATATTTAGCCCGATCCATAGATCCTTTACTGCCTGAGGAATCAAATGGTTATCACCCAGCTCTATCATTTTCAATTGGCCAAACCAGTAAAGTGAACATGTTAAAGAATTACTATTCATTTTATGATTTCAAGAGATGTGATGTCATAAACTTTAAAAGTTATCTTGCTCAAAGTGATTGGTCAAGTATCTCTAGATCTACTACGGTAAACGAAGCGTATACAAAGTTTGTAAATATTTTAGACAACGGAAATAAGATGTTTACACCAATAAGACTTATTAAAGAATCGAATTTTCCAAGATGGGTATCTTCTCAATTACGACAAGCTATCAATATGAAAAGTATTACCATATTCTATACAAACAGTCCAAAAATCAAAATGATTACATTGAGTTCTCCAATATCCGTAGTCAATGCAATAGGTTATATCGATTCGATTACAATAACTATTTAAAATCCATTGAAAATTCTATTCCCCATAATATTAAAAGTTTCTGGAACTATGTGAATACAATACAAAAACATAAAGATTACCCATCTGAAATGTCATACAATTTAAAAACAGCCTATGATGCTAAAGGTATAGCTGATCTTTTGCTGACCATTTCTCAAGTGTTTTTGACTCCCCTGCTAATAATGTCCCAAATTACGATTTTGATTCTTCTCTGAATATCAATTCATTTCAAGTTAGCCAAGATGTTGTACTGCAGAAACTCCTGTCTCTTGATCAAAGGAAAGGGCCGGGATCTGACCAAATATCTCCAATTATATTGAAACATTGTGCTTCCATATTAACACCACATTTAACTAATCTCTTTAATTGGTCCCTTTCTTCTGGTATTTTTCCCGATGATTTAAAATTTAGTCTCATTACACCAATACATAAAAGTGGAGATAAGTCACTTATCTCAAACTATAGACCAATTGCAATTCAATCTTGCATTGCTAAACTCTTTGAAAGTTGTGTTCGTGATGTATTAACACCTTGTTTGAAAAACATAATCAGTAATGATCAACATGGCTTTATGAAATGTAGATCAACGGTCACAAACTTACTATCTTTTCAAGCTTCTCTGCTTGATTCCGTTCACGCAGGTTATCAAGTAGATGCAATATTTACCGATTTCAGTAAAGCTTTTGATAAAGTCAGTCACCATCATCTTATTGCTAAATTGAGAGCTTATAGATTAAATGGATCACTTCTAAATTGGTTTCATAGTTACCTCACAAATAGAAAACAGAGCGTAAAAATTAAATCTGCAGTCTCTAAATACATTCAAGTAAATTCAGGTGTTCCTCAAGGATCCCTCTTGTGTCCTTACTTATTCTTAATATACATTAATTATCTGGATTTACCGAGTCCCATTCAAAAATTACTATTTTCTGATGACCTTAAATTTTTTACCGTAATAAAAACACCCAGTGACTGTGACCTTATACAAAAAGGTATCAACTTTTTGGAAAATTGGTGCAACCTAAATTGTATGTCATTAAATATTAATAAATGTGTTACAATCTCATTTTATAAATCACAAAATCTCCATCTACATAATTATACTATATCAAATCAGGTTTTAACAAAAAAAAATACAATAAAAGATCTTGGTGTTATGCTGTCCTCACATTTAACTTTTAATTACCACATAGACGCAGTTTGTAAAAAAATTCCCAACTAATTGGATTTGTCTACAGAATGACCAAAGAATTTAGAGATATTACATCAATCCGTGTTGTATACAATCAATTAATTTGTTCTCAGCTCGATTATTGTGCAATTGTCTGGTCACCATATTGTGCCGTTCATAGTGAAAGGTTAGAGAATCATCAAAAAAGAATTATCAGAATCATTGGATTAAAACTTGGTTATGATTATGATAATATCCCTTACGCGAACATATGTGAAGTTTTAAATATTGCACCTTTATTACATAGAAGAAATATATTCAGTCTTAAATTTCTCCATCGCCTCATTAATAACCATATAGACTAGCCGTACTTACTGTCCAAAATTTGTTTTAACATTCCTCGCATTAACCAGAAAACCTATAAGCTTTTTAAGGTACCTTATGCCCTTACAAATTATATGTATTATAGTCCTTTGTATAATGCAATGCGTCTTGCAAATATTTATAAACTAGACGTAGACTTCTTCTTATCTTCCAGTCCAAATTTTAATCTTATATACAGAAATATTTAGAATAATCGGAAATTGTTATGTTAATCTTATTACCTTAAGAATTGTTCAAGTTAGTTTATCTCTGATAGTATTGTTATTTAATTTCCTTTTAGTTGTGTAATACATAATGATAATCACTTATAGCCGGTTGCACCAACACAACTTAAATTTAAGTAATGCTTAAAAATTTAGATACAATTGTTAAAACCATAACAACGATTGTTTTAAGCATAGTTTAAGTTTAAGTTGTATTGGTGCAACCGGCCATAATACTATGTAAATTGAACTGCATGTAAAGGGTAGCTTTCGCCCGTGTAAGCAAAAAATAAATAAATGTTGCTGAAAATTGCTGAAAAGAAGCCCAGCATAATGCAGAATACGTGTGCAAAATCGCGATTCGCTAAAGTTAATAATTTTGCTCCAGGTAATTGTTAATTAATTTTGTAAATTTTTTTCAACGTAAACGTTTGATTTCTTTTCGTTAATTTAGAAAGTTAATTTTTGCAGATATAGCTTCTATTTGGACCAAAAAAACATAAGAAAAAAGAAAAATTTTAAAAGTTCATATTAAGTCGTTCATTTACATTAACAAAGTTAGCAAAATTACTTAGAAATAAATGGCCGCAAGGTCAAACAAAAGCAGCTAGGAAATTCGTTTTTTTTGCATTGTAAAGTGCTCATTTTTTTTCATTTTTAAAAAATCTTATTGTTTTCAAAATAGCAATTTTTTTTATACAATTATTGTTAATAAATAATTAGACTTATGCAACTGAAATTTTCGTGACAAGTAAAGGATCCAAAACGTTAGTTTAAACAGGGAACAATAAAGTTACAATTAATAAAGGTGAAATTTCTTAGTGTTGTTTAATAAAAAAACTTACTTACTTACATATTTTTTTCCATTTTGTTGAATTGCAAAATTAAAATGTTTAATTTTCGACGGTTAAATTAAGTCAATGTGTAACTTTAACGGCACCAGTGGGTTTGTCTCGTCGAGATACCTCAATTCAAAAAAATCATCAAAATCGATTAAACGGTTCCCGAGTTATAGAGACCTTCTCGAATTTTAAAAAATTTTGCGAGGCGCTCGCGGGCCGAATCCGGCCGAAAGCGCGTCCTCGCACCTGCCGCTCCATAATTAACGTTAACGTTCAGTGCTACTTTTACCATTAATACTAACATTACAGATTTCTATCGTTTTGGAAATTAAAGTTCTACCCTTCCTTTACTTGTCACGAAAATTTCCGTTATTAAAAAAAAATTGCTATTTTGAAAACAAAAAGACGGAGACAAATTTTTCTTCTTTTAAAAACGAAAAAAAATGAACACTACCATGCAAAAAAACGAATTTCCTAGATGCTTTTGTTTGACCCTGCGGCCATTTATTTATAAATCATTTTTGCCTTCTCCACTTTGTTAATGCAAATGAACGACTTAATATAAACTTTTTAAAATTTTTCTTTTTTCTTATGTTTTTTTGGTCCAAATAGAAGCTATTTCTGCAAAACTTAACTTTCTAAATTAACGAAATGGGATCTAACATTTAGGTTGAAAAAAATTTACAAAATTAATTAACAATTACCTGGAGCAAAAATTATTAACTTTAGCAAATCGCGCTTTTGTACACATATTCTGCATTATGCTGGGCTTCTTTTCAGCAATTTTCGGCAACATTCATAGCGTTGTTCAATAATAACACTAAATTTTCCAAAAATGGAAATTTCGACTTCACCATTGATTTTCTCATAAACAAATTAACGAAATGACACTTAACTTAGCTTAAATTGTTGGTAATTCAATTGCCTACAACATAATATAACACATATTTTCGATAGGAACTGTATATTTTCATCGGCTGTACAGAAAGTGAAAAAACACGCAATTTTGCCACTTATTTGCTTCATGTTAATTTAGCAGGGCAGGTTTTGAGTTAGTTCTTGAACATTATCATTCTAGGAGTCATTCTCCACCATAAAAACCAATAAAATCTTAGATAACAATTTTATTTTTTTTTCACGCTTTTGGTGCTAATTCGACTAGACTAAGACAGAAAATAGAAAAATTACTCAAACTCAAAAGGCCATTTCTTATCCATCTCCAATGGTTTGGATAAATTTCTAATGCTTTGATAAATAAAGTGGAGCCGGCCACCAGACAAACATAATTATAATGTTTACTAACTCGTCGCAAAAAGTAAAAAATGGGGTGTTAAAATTTTCGGTTTGAAAACCGTAGCACTTTTTGTTTTCACCAACCAAAATAATGATACGCCCGCTAATTCCTACTAATGCTGACAAAAATAAAAACATAGCAATTTAGAAATCTTTTTGAATGCTCATAAGTGGGCTCATTTTTTATCCTTAAAATTAAAAATACAATTGAAAAATGATCCATTAAATTGGATATTGCCTTCAAGCGAAGAATTCTCAGGTCTAGTGAACGAAGATATATTCACAACATTGTTGGAGGTTTCGCCTTTCGTTACCTTGTCTCCGGCAATCATCCTGGCAATTTTGTTCTTGGACGCGATACTGTCTTCTATGTACCCAGATGCCACTGCATCACTCTTCCATTTACCATGTCTCTTTAATGTCTACATGTCAGCACCAGCATCCACCAGCAGAGTTGCCGATGTACGGCGCAGGCAATGTCCTGTGTACTTTCTCGCATTTGCATAACCCAGATACTTTGCCACTTTTGAAGGTATACTCCCGAACGTGTTTTTGCCAATTGGTTGGGCCGTACATCTCCCCTTTTGGACGCAATTCTGCATATTTCCTATATATTTGCAAGGCACTCATTTCGTTTTCCTCGACAATATTAAAACTTTTAGAACCGCCAATCTTTGTGTATTGAATTTTTATCACTACAACGGCTCCTCAGTCGTCTATATCGTCTATAGTTAACCTTACCAACTCGTCCCTTGCAATCCACCGAACACGCACATCACCAGAACAACCTATAACATAATTATCAACATCATTCAGTTAAATGTAAAATTCGTGCCGTCTTTACATACTTTTCCAAAAGGTACATGTCGTTTGAAGATCCTTGAAAATTTTAAGACGTCTTCGCGTGTTAAAATTTTAGACTTTCTCGGAATGTATCCTTTTGAAGTTTGTTCAGGAATGCCTCCATCCGGTTGAACTTTCCTATGTCTAGTTTGTTGTATACTAATAATGTGGCCTTGAACATGGAGTATTTAGACCATAAGGAATTCAAGGTAAATAATTCTGACTAAAAATATATACCATTAATACGATTAATAAAAAATCAACTAAAAATACGTACCAATTCCTGAAATACCCCATTAAAACTGTTTCACTGACAGTTGTGACAGAATTTTTCTTTTCCAGTCTTCAAATTTCTGGACCTCTCTCTGGTACAGTGGCCGTGACTTTTTAGGAAGCAACTCCCCATCAGCTTTTAACGCTCTTTCGTACACTTTTTCCAAAATTTCGCTGGTTTTATAATTTATTTTTAAAATAAACAAACAAATTGTCATAGATACAAAAAAACGTTATATCAACCGCGGGCATAATCGATGTAGCATAAATCTCGGGCAAACTATTGCCTCGAATATAAACATATTCATTATGCCCTTGATACATAAATAACTATTTTAACGTAAAAATGACAGCTGAAAGTTTCAATATAACAGGTGGAAGACATTTTAAAATATTTCTTCTTACGGGAAAAGATGTCGAGTAATACTTTGTTTAAAAAGTACTTTTATTTTTAAATCAACCACCAAATTTGAAAACATTTGAAAAACTCGTAAAAATGGCGACGAATTTCGTCTTCAATCCGTTGATAGTGACACATTTAAGAATTCATTCTCAATGTACTACAAAATCTGACAGTTTGTTGTTGCTATGGTTTATAAAATTCAACATTTAGTTGTCAAATTCAAAAATTTATAAAAATGGGAATGTCACGTCTTTTAAACGAAAAAACTAAAGCAGTTATAATTTTTGGTGAAGCTAATCGGAATTACCCTGCTGCAGTCCGTATCTTTAATGAACGCTTTCCTGAACGACCAGCATGTAGAAAGTTTTTTTCAAAATCTAGTGCCAAAGTTTAGAAGAATAAGGACAGTTAAAGATGCACAAAAATCCGGAAGACCCAGCATTGGAGAAGATGTAAAATACAAGTAAGAGCTGATATGGTGAATAGAAACAAGAATTGAACTTCCACATATATTGATTAAAATGAAATGTAAATATGGCAAAAGTCTGGTCTCACTTTGTACTGCACATTGGTATATTCATTTGGTTCAACTCCAAACTGGGTCCAACATAGAAAAAAGAATCACCTTGTTTCTATTTACACTTGAAGCTGGGTCAATAGAAACATATATGGTTTTCTGACTAGTTTTGCAATTGTACCATTCCTGAGGTATATAGAAACTGCAAAGATGCTTTTAGTAGCATAAGAGAAGCATACAAAACATAAAAATCGATGTAGAAGGAAAAAAATCACGTGAATTGTAAATTATATTTTATTCATTCTATAACTTGAACTAAACTAGTATTGCTTGTAAAAATAAGGAAAAAATGGGATATACCTAAACAAAAAACACATACAAAGCGCGGAAATCTACCTCTACCTAAGGAAATTAAAAACTTCGTCTTTAAAACACAACACAAAATGATATAAACGTGAGTTAGTCAAGAATATTCTTACTTATGGGAAATCTTAAAAAAGTTTCTATTTTTATGACTTTTATATCCAACTACTTGTTCGTAAGAAAAAAGCCACTCATCAAGAATGTCAGGAAAAGCGTACATGAACCCCGAATCTGATTTAGTCGTCTTGCTTTCTACGAACTTGCCCTATATTTCTTCTCGATTTTCATTGAAATTTTTAAGTTGTTCAATGAAATATTTATTTCTCTTCATTTTGATAGGATTCTGGGTTTCAAAGCTAACAAGTCTGAGTGAATATTTTGTTTTTCTACTAAATGAACGTCATTAAAAAATCTTCTATGCATGTGAAGTCCATGTTTTCTGACTGTGTTACCAATTCCTTGCTTCACTAGAAACTACATCGAATGCAACATATCACAAATATTTAATATTCTTACCTGAATATGAATCCTTGTTTACAGTAAAGTTTTATTAAGAAAACTTGGCGCACATTGAAATGAAAAATATTTGAGGTAAAACTTAACAAAAAATGAACAACCACAGATTTTCAGCATTCTCAATAACTTTCAACACTTTTGTTGCTATTCACCCTGAAGTTTCTATTCACCCTATTTTACGGTAGTTAATCCTGAACAAAGTACGAAGGCGGTGGCCAATACATGTAATATTTCCCGTTCTTCAGTCAAGAAAATTTTGAAGAAGTATACATTTTATTTAAATTGAATGAAATTCATTCATGAATTGGCTGAAGATGATCTTGATAGGCGATTCGAGTTGTGCGAGATTATGTTGGAGAGTATCATAAGAAATTCTGATTATTTCAAGCTAGTTTGTTTCAGCGACGAGAGCACTTCTTGTGTTAATGGACGGGTTAACACTTAAAATTGCAGATACTGGAGTGATGAAAACCCACATGCATATCGTGAAGTGCATACACAGTTTCGCCAAAAATTAAATGTTTGGGCGGGCACTTTGGGTAATCACATTTTAACCAATATTTTTAGATGGAAATTTAAACTGGCTTTATGTACCGCGATTTACTGGAAGAAGCCAAGAATTCAACATGGACGTCGTTTTCCAACAAGATGGTGCACCACCGCATTACTTTAGAGAGGTGAGAGATTATTTATATGCTGTTTATACTAGTAGGTGGATTGGTCGCCGTGGCTCACCTCTAGATTACTTTTTATGGGGTTACCTGAAATCCCAGGTTTGTTTAACAGCTCAGGAGTTTGTACGGAAATAACCCCAGAAATGCTTCTGAATGTGAGGGAAGCATTTTTCAACAGAATGTTCATGTGCCAAGAAATGCTAGGGCGGATTTCCAAAAAATGTTATAAACTAAATTATTTATTGTATCACTATAATTTTTATTTGTACAGTAAAACCTCCAAATAGCGGTCACTAAAATTTGCTACAAAACTGACCGGTATACGAGGATATATTGAAAAATTCTTAGCCTACTATAGAACCAAACAAAATTTCAATGTCAAAATATGTTATTACTCAAGATATTCTCCTCTTAATTGGATACATTTATTACAGCGAACCTGCAACGTCTCCTAGACCTTTAAAAAAAAAAATGTTTCTTTCTTGCTCTGCAAAACAGACCTCCACAGCTTCTATTATCTCCTTGTTGGAAGAAAATGTACGACCTTTTAAACTTTTTTTCAGTTGAGGAAAGAGGTGATAATCGGACGGAGCCAAATTGGGTAAAGAAGGAGGGTGTTCTAGTAATTCAAACCCTAAATCACGAATTCTTTGCATGGCAACATGAGATTTGTGTGCAGGGGCATTGTCCTGCAAAAACAAACACCTTTAGATAGTTTTTCGCGTCTTTTCTCTTTAATATTTTTCCGTAGAGTGGTCAGTAATGTCGAATAGTAATCTCCAGTTATTGTTTATTTTATGCAAGGAACTGGTCTAGGCTAACTAGATATCAATACATCCTCGTATGGAGGAAAAAAAATTTATTCTATGCGTTGTTTATTAAAATCTTTTAAGTATGGAACATAATACGGTTCGCTTATAGGGTGCTATATATCTGCATTTAAAAAATAACTATAAATGTGCTGATGCAATATTAAATAATTAGACGATATAATAATGGAAGAGTTATACATATTAAATACATAATACATACATTTACATAATATGTACCAGTTTCTAATTGTTCGTTATACCTATTACAATAATTAATTACATACATATACATACCATTAAATTACATTTTTGTAAAATATTTTTATATTGAGGTTTTTTTTACATTTTTAAGTTTAGTTTGTAAAACAGAAGATTCACATTTGATAAAATTTTAAGTACTTCTACCGCTAGCTCACTCATATCATTAGAAAATAAAAAACTTTGCACATCTCTTTTCACACACTTCACCCATATCTTTAATGTTTGACGTAAAAACTTTGAATTCTTCTGCACCACTTTCATTGTTCGATTCACAGCCTTCACTATAGTCTAATTCACTGATTATATCTTGAATACTTAAATTGAGGCTTTCGGTCAAAATGTCACAATCAATAGATGAATAATTTTCAAGGCTTACACCTTGATTATCTTCTAGTAATACAGGAAAAAGCTGAGCTAGTGGAATTTCGTCTTCTTCATCTAAATCTGATGGCAGTAACTGTTCCGAGAATCTTGCTTTCGTAAAACATTTAGTAATTGTAATAGGCAAAACGTTTCTCCAGGCTATTAATATCCAAACTAAAGCGCTGGTTAAATTGATACTTTTTTCCGCATCTTTAAAAGGACGTTTGGTATTTGTGAATGTTAGCAGCTTTTTGATTAAAAATTTTCTGTAGGCCATCTTAAAGTTTTGGATAATTCCTAGATCCAGTGGCTGGCAATGTGATCGGGTGTTTGGGGGTAGAAAAACAATGTTCACATTTTCAAGAGTCACTTTGAGATGAGACGTGGCATTATCCAAATATAATAAGACTGTTCTATTTTCTTTTTTCATTTTTTCATCACATTTGTTTAGCCAGGAAGTCATAATCTCTACCGTCATCCAAGCTTTTTTGTTAGATACCCATTCTAAGGGCAATTTGTTGATATGAGAGCTTTTAAAGCATCTTGGGTGTTTACTTTTTCCAATGATTAACGGATTTTTCTTATCACCTTCCATATTTGTACAAAATAAAATTGTCAATCTTTGTTTTGCAGCTTTTTTACCACTACATTTATTGTTTTAAAGAGAACGTTTTGTTTGGCATCGAAGGTAAAAAAAAAGTTCGTGTACACATTTTTGGGTGAATACTCCTTCAATATTACTGACAGCTTTGCTTTCCAAGCTTTAACAGTGTACAGGTTAATATCAGCTAACTCCCTGCAAATTGTTTTAAAGGTTATGTTATGTCTTTGACAAAATTTCTCAAGCCACCCATTTGAAGCTTTAAATCCGTCATTTTAAATTTTCCGCAACTTCTAATGCTTTCTCTTTTATCCAGATATAGTGATATTTTTATTCCTAGCTTTACAAAACCAATTGTAAACTACTCGGTCAATTTCTAAACCTTTAGTTCTAGGAAATTGTCCCTTCTGCTCTGTATTAGAACCTTCTTCAAATAGCTTTTTTAAATCACATTTGTTTTTTAAAATATCGTTCTTCAACACTAAATTTTTTAGCCAACTTTCTAGCACTGGTATTGAACTTTTTACTTTCCACAATTATATTAATTTTCTCTTTAAGAGACAAACGTTTTCTTTTTAGCGACATTGTAACTTTTCTGTACGTCTATATGTAACAGCACTGTTGAACATACTAACTTAAACTATGTACGCAAAATACGATTTTTGGGGTGAGCTGAATGAGCCTTTTAATTGCCCTTTCTCTGTAATGACTGTCTATTGGAAATCGAACAAATTCTTTAAATCCGTTCTTAAATACCGGTAATTACTTAAGCCTCACACAATGAAACAATTATATATTATGCACAACTTGAACGCTAATCTGTTGTCTACTAATGACCTTACTTAAGAATGGTCAGAAATGGGAGGTAGAATTACATGTATTTTTTCTAGAAAGTTTACAAATAAGTGGCCGTGGCCGTTATCGAGAGGTGGTAGCTAGTAGGAAGGTCATTAATATGGATATTTCCGTATAATTGGTTTTTGACTTGGAAAACTTGGCTGGTTTTAGAGGTGGCCGCTTTTAAGAGGTGGCCGAAAATAGAGGCCTTACTGTATTATTAAAACTAACTAATAAATGTTAAAGTCTAAAAACCATAGCAATAACGAACTGTCACATTATGTAGTACGTTCAGAATGAATGTCACCATCAACGGTTTGTAAACGAAATTGGTCGCCATTTTAATGCGAGTTATTGAAATGTTTTCAACTTTAGTGGTTGATTTAAGAATGAAAGTACTTTTTAAACGAGGTATCACCTAGACCCCTTTTCCAATAAAGAAAAATATTTCAAAATGTCTTCCACCTGTCATTTTGAAACTTTCAGCTGTCATTTTACGTTAAAAAATAGTATTTTCACTCTTATATTAATACACCAAGTTGTGCGACGAAAGATGTAACCGTCGAAAAGTTCGAGGGGGGATGGGGGCGACGGACTTTTGGACCTCACAAAACAAAAAAAATGTATAAATTGCTCAAGTGATTATCACGTTACACGTAATCTTTTTAATTTGCATTAAATAATAAAAAATATTTTTATATATTTTAAGACAATAATAAACATAAAATAGAAATGTTTACTTCAATAACTAGTTTTAAGTTCCAAAATTCCAAACCGCTCTTTTAATTAAGATGTTATTTGGTATGTCAGAAACTCAATAAGATGCATGTCAATAGTTACTGAGAGTGGAAGAGTTATTTGATGCAATGGCAAACGTTTCAGTCTACTATAAAAAGAAATCAAGCGGAACTATTAAGAGTACGACGAAATGAAACTGAAATTATTGATGATAGTTTTTACAACTTTTTGCGTTGTCGTTTGTGAGTGCGCATTTTTTATTACGATAGATTTATGTTTTCGTTGAAATTCGATGTAAAAGTTCGAAGTTAAGTTTCCATTAAAGAAAAAACTAATTCGATCTGGCCGGTATGTGCCGATAGTATTTTCATTATCTTGAGTCAACAATTTTATACCACCAATAAAACCAACATAAACGAGCTATAAACCAGGTTAAAAAAGTAATTTTCTGTACAACAATGTAAATCACATATAACACCTCAAGTTGAATAAGAAACCGATTTCTTAATATATGTTAACCGATAAAACAGCACTGATCAATCGTCGGTCAACACGCGATGTTCTGTAAGAAAGCGGGTGCTGTAAGGTCGCTGGAAGGGTAATGACAGGGTATACTAATTTGTCAGTATAATTGGTGTGTTGGCGGTCTGCCAGGTCTCGAAGGCGGGTTTTAATTGTCATCGCGGCGGCCGCGTTAATTGCTTAGGCCCAAGCAGGTAACTTGGCGTTCTTCGACATTCAGCTACCACCAAAGCTCTATTACTCAAATCTCTATTTCACCTTGTTTTACACGAACGAATATCTCAAAATTAGTGTAGAACTAATACGATTTAATTTACGATTTTTTTTGCTAACAGGTACATAAGATTACATTTACTTCAATTTTGTTTCAATTTTTTAATCGTAATTTTGAAGTTAAACAGGCGAACAATTTTTTTCATGAATTACTCCAATAAAATTTTGCAATTATGTTTTTGGAAAATTATTAAAAAACAGTAAATATCAAGTTTGACTACCGGTTCTTCATAGCCAAAAAATTGTTTAGATAAATTTCGTAAGAAACAAATTTCATTTGAAAAACGTATTCATAAATCATATTTTTTTACATAAAAAATTGCAAAAAATCAAAAAATTTTTTTCTTTGCGTTTAGAATAAACCTTTTCTAGTTAGTACAGAAATGACATCATTTGATTGTTATAGTAAGACGTTTGCGTGAGCGAATAAGCTAGTAAAATTTAGTATATTGATGTTTGGTGGACATAAGTATTTTATAAATGTCACCAAAATTTTACTTTTGCGTTTTATACAGAACTTCACATAGCTCCGATACTAATCAATGTGTAAAAGCGTGGACCTTTTGATAGAAAAGAAAGAAGAAACCATACGTTGTAGGGAAAAAAACATTTAAATAGATGTTTTCTAAAATGCTTATTATTCCATGTAAATTTATTAGAAATTAATTAAAATTATTTTTTTGCTAACTAAATTATTTCAGATATAATAATAGATGATTTTTTAAAAACACAACCCGTATTTCCTTTTTGTATTACCAGATAAATCTTTGCTAGGCGGATACCAGTTTTCTCTTGCAGCAAGGTGCCGATTTGATGCCATAACATTTTGGCCCCAAGTACTAATAGTTTCCACGACAAAAGCCTTATTTTGTATTTTGACGTCCCAAACCAGAGGACGGCTCTTTATCCAAGAAATTAAACTCTCGCCTGGGCGTTTGCCATCTGTTCGGAAGAGACCATAAGGTTTATGATGGTTTTTTCTCCTCTCTTAATTTTGTTTAATAAATTCTCAAATTAACTTTATGAAGATAGTCTATAGTTAGGTAATGTGAAAAATTGGTTCGTATGTTAACTTTATGAAATTTCCGGTCAATCTATTTCGGTACGTGGCATTAGGTAGAGGGTACATTTTTTGCAGTGAAAGGTAAACGACCCTTCTTTTTATTAAATAAAATCTGCCAAGTTTTTAATTACTTGTAGATGACGTCGCAACTGAATGCTGCATCTCTTTTGTTTGACTTTTGCATACTATTAAATGCCGTAAGTTTAAAAGAAAATTCTTAATCAACGCAAGCGTTATTTTGTCAACCGATTTAGAATTACCATCTGGGAGCAAATTAATACTCCTGGACATAAAACTAACCCATGAACAAAATTTAGGTCCCTTATTCCTCGCGCTGGAGATGTTATAACCTGTAACGGTGAAGTTGTCACAATCTACCTACATTGGAGCTGTTACAAATTATTGATAAGCAAGCGATATTTGAATACCAGCTAGTTTTTGCTCATTGTTTCTTCTTCTGTCTTATTCGTTGACGTCCAACAATTTGGAAGATACCTGGAGTATGTAACAAACCCCAACAACAGCACATAACCCGCTTCGAAAGCTAAGTTGATCTATTTTTAAGATATTTTTTTACATGCGATTGTTATTGAGAACTTATAATTTGTGTTTAAACAATCGGGATTAATTATTATTTATTACCATTTATGATAATTTTGTGCTAGAAGAATCCCTCGACAAATTAATTACACGTTTGTTTGCACCCGTATTTGATTATTAGAGTTATAATACTTTTAAGATCTCTAGCGATTGCCCCTCTATGAGCAGAAAAATATGTTTTACATATATATTTGGAAAATAGGCTTGTTTGAAATCCCCCCGCGCATCTACAGGAAAGTCAACTGCCACCAGAACTTAAAGTCATTTTAAATGTTAAATCAGTTATTTAGACATAATTAGGAAAATAATCGGGATATAATATTTAATATTAAATTCGCGTTAGTACTATAAATAAAATTGTTCTCAAGACGTGGATTACGAATTTGGCCTTGCTTCTTTTGTTTTTTTGTTAATAGTTTGTTCTTTTGTATTTTAAATCCTTGCTGCTTTAGATTAAATACTACAACTGATAGGGTGGTACCCTCGTCTCGGAAACACTTTTTATAACTGCGTCAAAAATTATTTAAGATTATTCAAGATTTGAAGTACAATACACAAAAGCTAAAAACTGGTAATAACAAATCCAAGATAGATTGAATGCATAAAACAAAAATTTTTATTAGTATTTCTAATTTTATTGTCAAAAAACTGACATATTACTGGGAATTTCCAAATGGACAATAGCGCCAAAACTATCTAGTTGAGTTTGGAAATCTAATTCTAGTTGCGTAGTATAAACAAACCCATATGATGATAAATATTTAATAGAATATTAGAAACATTATTCAGAATTATTAAAGCAACAAAAAAATATTTTTTAGTTAAGGGCGAACTTAGCATGTATAAATTTCTGGTAGAAGTAATATAGATGTTGGAAGCTTATGATTTGAATCGATTTTATCTTTAGAATAATTTCGAAAAAAATATAACTAGCACTTAGAAAAATTCAGAAACAAAGCAAGGCTTTTAAAATCAAAAATGAGGTATTGATAATCTTCAAAAACGTCAAGATAACAGCCTCCTACAATCCCATGTTCAAGAATGTTGACCTCAAAATTCAGGAAGTACCGTAAAGATAATTTATCTAATTTTGACATAGTGACATCTTTCATAATCAAAGTAGGTGTCAAAATGGTCCACTTTTCAACACTAGTTACGAAAAGTAAAATTTTTTACCACTTGTCAAAATGTTTTGACATTCGTTATAGAAATGATAATATGGTAACATCAGGCACACTCTATTAGAACTTGAATTCTAAATAAATTTAATTTCTGTTTTAAACTTTTTTTCAAAATTAAGAAAATATTGTAACGAAATATGATTTTTTTAGCTCGCTGCGTTCGTCCCGCAATTATCACATTCGTTACAAAAAAACATCCGTTTCGTCACTGCTAACATAAGTAGCTATTAACGATAAACAGTAACTTCTCTTCATATTTTATTTGGGTAATTAATATTCTTTGAATATTGTTAAAACTATTATTGTTACGCGATACATATCTCAGTAATTGCTTATTGGACAAAAAAATAAAAGCTTTATTATAATACGTTATAACGTACTAACTCTAATTAGTAGAAAAAAGTAAAAATAAAGATTTGGAAACCATTGCTTAATTCTTCAGCTTATTTATAAGATGTGTAGAATATATACCATTAAATAATCGTTACAGAAAACCATTCAATCACTCTTTCGTTCCTCAACTACGCGGTTCGTTTTATTAAGACTATGTTCCAACTAGCGAATGAAGTACATGCAGTTTCATTTAATGACAGAAATCTTGACTCCTTAACTATTTTTAAATGCGTCACCCTGTATTTTCTATCACCAATCCTAAATTACAATCAGTGTAGTTTCATTTACGGTTAGTATGTCATATATTTTATCTTACGTTGTGCGTTATAAATGTATGTAATAATAAAACGTAATGATGACGTAAGTTTGTTGATATTGCTTTATAAAAAAAATTCTCTAAATTTGTTAAGTGACAACCACAATTTACTACTGGTTTTGACTGTTTTAGAACTCACTCACATGAAACAAAAAAATAAAAATAAGTAAATGAGAAAAATTATGATTTAATTACTAATAATCATTTCGATATTTTGTAGATGAGCGCATGACCCAATATGCATGCAAACTTTAACTTTTGCGTATGGTACCAACTAAATTTACTAACGTAAACAACATTAACCTAATTCTTGATACGGGTCAAACAAATTTTGTGTTTCAATTTTAAACAAGGAACAAACAAATTTTCTTTTAATTAATAGAGCTTTGTCACTGACCTTTCTGTTGTATCGTGGTTTTGTGATAAAATGCTGCTGTATATATTGCACTACACTTTAATTACTTTACTTTTTTAATACGAAGTTTCATCTGCAGTATTCATTGTTTGATTTAATGTGAAAATTTTCAATAATTTTATAATTTTTAACTATGATACTAGTATTCAACAACACACGCCTTCAAATATTGTCGAAATTTATTCAATACTCCTACAATCTCCTACATTATAATACAATAATAAAAATGTACCATACCAATAAATATATAAAGGTAATAACAGGTATCTTTTGTGCAATTAATTGCTTTTTCGTAGCACTTAAACTATTTTATCGTTAACATTTCTTATTTTCAGGACCGACATGCCTTCAACGCGATATCCTCTTATAATTTCTTGTTGCCCATATTTAAAAAGTCGCCAAAGGTCTTTTGGATATTTAACGGTTTCGATGTCGATTTTCATGGAAATTTTAAGACAAAAGACAATAGAATGAAGCTTAAAAATTTAATTCTGGAAATTGTAACTGTTGCTGTTTACAACAAAAAGAAGCGACGGCTCTAGCGGAACAACCTGAGGAAAAAACTAAAAGAAATTTGGCTCGATGTCTGGCTTCGTCGGAGAGTCGCGTAGATCCCTGAAGAACTATAAGAAATTAGGCTGCTGGTTTAACAAGACTACCTGCTGGATAAAGAAAGAAATAAAACCGACCAACAGGAGATCAACAGGTTTTACTTAAATTTTAATATGTTAAATCGAACACAAACCGGAGAGAAAGACAGACAATTCAGTACAACAAACAAATCTTAAAATATTAGGAGAATGTGACAGAAATAGAGAGACTGTCGCATATAGTTACGTGCGTTAACAGCAGCCCCGCTTAACAATAAATAAGGCTCGCAATTAATGTGTCGAACTTCAGGTAAGCTTTAGTTACGCTCGAGTTAAAATGATCATTCAAATTGAGGATTGGCTGCTATTAAGGCTCTGCGTACACATATCACTTACACACGGCAATTTAAACTAAACTTAGACTAGAATAAAAGGGTAAGTACCTCCCGCAAACCCAAATGGCCTTTTATGTCCGCGACAACCGCTCTAAATAAAGCGCCGCAGCCTGTATTGAGCTGATTATAACAAACGTTCGGTTGAGGAGTGTACACCAAATAAAAAGTTGCTTAAATATTACAGATCAAGGCGTTTTATGTCATATGTACTTGAGTTTCATACGCATTATTATTATGAATAAGTGGCTTAAATACTAAAACTTAGCTGTAATCGGTAGAATGTATTTCCGAGAATGAAGGTATTTTGCTAGCGACCGTATCGACAGTTTGGGGAAGTTAGATAGTCCCAGGTATTTTTCTCTTAGGGGAGGTGTGTGGAGAAGAACAGAAGGCGATTGACTTCCTGGCTAAAAGTATGCAGCATAACCAACCCCTGTAGACGTGGTATCCACCGGTTATGTGCAGCTTAATTAATGCGAAACCGTGGTGTTGTCTTTCATTGATAGGGAAGGTTCTTAATTAGCCACTACAGCACCCTCAAGAGTTATCCAAGTACAATACACAACGAGAACATAAGGTCAACCGTAACGTGCTAAAAGCATACGTAGCAATTAGAATTAATACAAACCGAAAAGAAAAGAAAAACAAAATGTACCCAAGGTGAATTTAACCGGATTAAACTTAAACACCAATTTGAATTGGAAATCTTGAAACCCATATTAAATAATTTTTGTGGAAATTTTACTTCAAGAAGTGCGTTAAAACACCCGCGTGTATCAAACGAAAAATGGAAGATGTCCGCTGTACGTCTAAAAAATTCAGTCTAATTTAATTTTCCACCAATAGAAAATTAGCAACATGCGCGCCAAATACGACTTTCATCGCAACATACTACTCGCGACACGCGTTTTAAGAAGTCTCACGACATACGTCCTACATTCGAAAAATAAAACCGTAACAAAATTAATAAAAAGAATGGAATGTAGAAGAAGGTTGGGTATACTTACTTTAAGTACATACTGATAAGAACACCAAGAAATGTGCGGGAAGCAAGGATAAAAAAGAATAAGAAAGAATCATCATGGTGGACTGAGGAAATAAGATATAAATCAAAAAAGAGAAAAGCGTGAAGAATATACGCGAATCATGTACTGATCTGGAAAAATAGAATGAAAGTTAATAAAACCAAGGTAGTGACAATCGTACAAGAAAAGTAAAAGTGAAGTACTTCCAATATTTAGAAGACGTATTGAACGGGAAATGAACACAGGACGCAAATATCAACAATATAATACTAGAAAAGGAAAAATTTGGAAAGAAGCTGCGGAAATAAAAAAAATGTAGAATAAAAATTAACAATAATCAGTAAATGTTTAACTCTGTTTTTTTTTTTTTTGCCGTAGTTGCCCACGGACCCTTTTTATTGGAAGGTGATTAAAAAGATAAACTCTATTTCAGTGTTTATGCGACGTTTCGGAGTGAAAGGCCAATTCTTCTTCGAGCACTATATTTTCATTAGAAAAACAGATAATTAGTTAAGAACATCAAGTAACTTTACAGATGACTATTGTATTTAACATATAATTAAAATTAGTATTAAAATGGCAATAAATAAAACTTTACCAAATTTAAAATAATTGAGCTTTGATTCAGATTTATATCTTTTGTAGAAAATACGTTAGTTATTTTCAATGACATTCTACTTGCTATAAAATCGACGTTATTATTACAAGTTCTTTAATGAAAAACAAACAAATTTTAAATGTTACTATTTTTACATAATTAATTGATGAAAAGTGCAGGCGTTTTAGTGGTCCTAAGCAACACTATCTTACATAACTCATTTATTTCACACGTAAGTAATAATTAATTATTTTTAACTATTAACTAATGTTTAACGTTGATGTGTTTCTTCTGTCACGTTATATTAAAACCTATGTGATTTTCTTCAATATGATAAGTAAACTTCTATGATGACAAAGTACTTTCACCCAACTACAGAAGGGCTTTCTTTATTTTTAGTAATAATAATAATTATTTGTTTTCAAATATCTTTAATTAAATGTCCCTGTTATAATTTTCTTATAAAACCTTTAATTTTTTAGATTATTATGATTTAATCTGAAGTTTACAATTGTTTCGACAAATACTTTGTGCACAACGTCGTTATAACGTAACACATCCAAAGTAATATAATAATAATTCAAAAATTTGCTGACAGATAATGTTAGCGGTTACCTACAGTTAGTTTAACGCCATCCGTTAAGATAACAATTGAAAATCGATCTTTGTAACTGCTTCCACTATTTGTTGTAAAATTTTGAGTTATTTATAATAATTGTAACTTTATAACCGTCGTACGAATTACCTGTAAACACTACAATATGAAAGTAAATTTGTAAATTTTGAAGTTTGTATTATAGTTATCTTTACTTTTATAAACAAAAATGTGAAAGCAATACATGTAAGCTTTCATTCGTTCCTGACAAGGAGTTCTCTAACTATATTTTGAACGCAAACGTCAGTGTTAAATCTTCTTTGACCATAAAGTGTCATATTTTGTGTATCGGCACCAGACATTATCTCTTGTTTTTGGTTTAAGTTTTGCATCTATGGTTTTTTAAATTAAAGAACACCAGCTTGTTACAATTTATTTCTGAGTAATGAAGTCACAGATAAAGTATACCAGCTATCAATAATTACAGTTTTTGTGTCTTTAGGAGACTAAAAGATGGAATTTGATATTTATAATTATTTTTTTGTGTAATTGTAGTCTATTATTGTTTTGAGAATACTTACAATCATTGTTTATGAGAATTAAAAAATTAGACCTCGTAAACCTCAAATAATCTCCCGTTACGTAAACAATCGTTAAAATATAATGGTACTTTTAAATGAATCACAAACAATTATAATTATAATTGTGACCGCCGATAATTTTGTCGTTTAATCGGTTTAATTTTAACTTGAACCGTCTAATATAGTAAACTAATTCGTCTATTAATAATAATACTGAACGTCAGTGGTTTTGTCACAGCAGTCTTAAGTACCAATTATCAAACAAATAGAGAAACCTCTTGCACCGTTTAAATATTGATAATAAGTCTGCACGAGGTAGTGTCAAATTGCAAAGTCTGCAAATAGTTAATAAAAATCTAAGGAAAAGATTGGACGTTAATCTTTTAGGTTATTTATTGTATTTTCACGTACAAATTTGTGGTAAAGTGTTTAGTATCAATATTGAAAACTTTTAAAGATTCTACATTTGCTATAACCTTTTATTTAAATAAGTGTTCTAAATAAAAAATAAATCTAATCAATAATTTCTTTGAAGACGCGAAAAGAGGATGAGCGTCAGCTCTGACGTCTAAAAGCGTATTTCAAACGCTACCCGTTTTATTTAATATATTTTTTCTTAATTTAATTTTTCTCGATGGAAAATGACTTATTATCAAATTTAAATAAAAAAAAAAATTTAAATAACATTGAAGTCTTTAATTAAAACTGGAAAAAGTCGTCGTTGTTGCGTAGTTTGTTAACTTACCTTGTTAGAGAGATAGGAGGCATCTTCAGACGCTGTTTATTCTTAGAGTAAATTTAAAAATCGATCGGTCCCCTTGTCATGTATGCCATTAGCGAAGCCGCCTCCACCCCCGTTGCCTTGGAGACGGGAGAGCGACCACTTTGCAGTTATAATGATGTCATTTACACTTGCCGCCCGCCCCTTTCTTATTTCACACGCATGTGTGTCGCACCACTTCAGGCAAGTTTATACCCATTTTTTTCGCGCTTTAAACTACCGATCTTTTTTTTTTAAATGAAAAAATGATACAATTGAGTCGTCTTAAAGGAAGTGGTCTGGCAATTATTTCGAATCAGAGTTGGCGCTTTTAAATTATGATAAATTTGATTCGGTCGTGTCATTACCACAGGTAATTTGATTGATAATTTGCGGTCTGACTGACAATGCAATGGGTCGTCTTGCGCGAAACCTTGAAAACAAATCTGTAATTGTACGAATGCAGACTTTAATCAAAACGTGTTGCATTCCTTATGTGCTTTTCATAAATGGTTCATAAACTGGAACGCGACGAGCATGTTACTCCTTTTGATGTTGAATTGTTTTCACTGTATCATTTCACGTGACATTTTCACATAAAAACTTGAATACATATTGTTTAGTAGAATTTTTGTGAATTCATTTTAGTATAAAATATAAACAACTACATTTGGTATTTTATCTTCCCTCTCCTGTTTAATCTATTTTTTCAACAACGTTTCAGATTTAAATGCGACGAATCCTTCCTCAGGTTCTATACATTTGTAGGTTAAGCTAAATTGTGTACTCGCGTATTTTAATTAGCTTATTAGATGGTTGCAATATTTACTTTACTAAAATAAAAAGCACTCCAATTGAAATGCACCAAATTTAATCTTAAAATTTTATTATACATTTGCAGACACTCCACGAAAACAAGTCATCAATTAATGGTAAATGCATAGTAGACTGTAAATGGTATACAATTGCACATATTACGTACTGACAATTAACGCTTTTAATTCCGGAAATTTCACAATGACATCGAAATGGAAACTTGAAAATAAACATCAAGTCGGAAATCAAGTTTGTAAAATCCGGTTAGTGATTGTTCGATTTTTCACATTCAACTGGATGCGGAAAAGTCGGATTTTTCCAAACTAGAATGAAAAAATAAGACAAAAAAAAAGAATAATATTTTTTATATACACGGTGCTCTGCCTTTCAATTGACAAAAATGGTTTTGGTATCAAAACGCAGCTAAAATTATTACGCATAGCGCTCGCTATTAGAAATTTTTGATGTTGAAGATGAATCAGTAATGCGTTGCCTGAGCAACTATAACATTCCTACGTGTTGACAATAATTAATAAAAGTCATAACAATTCAGGTTTCATTTGAAAATGGTTTATTCGAATGGTGAAAACCTACTACACTGTACCGGGTGACCCAATAAGACTGTTCCTCGGCCATATCTCGGAAACCGTTCGTCGTATGACTTTGGTGTAAAAAAATATTAGGTAAATCGGCCATGAAGAATCGCAGGAAAATATTTTCAAGTTTCAAAAATGACCACCAGAGGGCGTAACTGCGATCTTAAATTTTTAAAATGCATTTTCTATAAATTTCGCATAATAAACAAACAATTTTTTTCACATTTGAAAAGAGAACCAGTTTATCTATTATTTTGTAAAACAAAAGTTCAGTAATTTCAAAACAAAGATGGCGGGGGTGTTCATTTGTTTTGCTAACCTGCTTTAACTTCTTAACGGTTTGACCAATTTTGGACCAATTTGGTATCGTTGAAAGAGCATTCCTTAAGCAATAAGAATCAACCAAAATAATTTAGTTAAATCGTTCTCGAGAGGCGTTTTGACACCATGACCCAAATAAAAAAAATCAAAAAATCTAGTGGAATGATATGACTTTTCTTTATGATAAAGTAGCCAAATAACATCAAATAGGCCAGTAAAACCATTTTTCAAAATCTCGTTCTAACTTCAAATATTGGGAAAATGAGAATAATGGATGTTTGAAGATCCAGGACGCGCGGTAAATTTTTAAACTATTAAAAATTTAGTACAAAATGAATAAGATGTTAAAGAGTCAATTGTGAGTCTAAATAGAATTCATTTAGGTATTATTTTAAAAAATATATCATCAGAACATTCATGTTGCTCCAAAGGGACTAAACGCATTTTGAACTTATTGTCACTTTAATATTACTCTCGTAATTCTAACCTTTAATTTAAAAAGTAAGCCTAAAAACCTAAACAGGTATACTATATTCGAATTCGAGTATGTTAGACTATATATTATGGAACCATTTACAAAGATTCTTTGTAAAATTTGATGCCCCAAATCTAGTACTTTACGTAAAGTTTTAAGCTGTTTTTTTTGCAATATGGTGTGTGGTCTTGGAAAAAAGAAAGATAGGTAGGTAGTTCAGTTCATCTTTGCCAAAAAAATATAATATATTTAAAAATTACAAAGTATAAAGTATAACTTATTAAATCGCAATAATGAAAAACAAGGTAAGTCTTGGCTTGGTTTTAAAGTGAAAGTAAAGCACCCTACACTTTAGGCCTTGGAAAATTAATCAAATGGAACACGATGCATTATAAAATGACAGTCGTAATTTTGTAAATTATTTTGTTGTCTTTACATTTAGAAAGTGCAGTTTTTGAATTTGTATTCTTTTTCAATATGCCGATTTCTAACCAAGAAGCATTTAATATGCTGGCGATCTATTTTGAATGTTTTCAAAATGGGATTATCGCTGCTCGCACCTTCTATTTGCGCTATCCGAATCGACCGCGATACCATCGTGTTTGTGCGTTTAGCCCAGCGCCTGTTAACAACGGGTAGCATCCGTAGACCTGTCATGAATCGGAGAAATAGGCAAAATAACGAACAAAATGTTATTAATATCCTGGCATCTATATAAATCAATCTCCAAATTAGTACTAAAGAAATTTCTCGAGACTTAAAGTACGGTTCATCGCATTATTCAAACCCAGAGGTATGTAAGAGGTATACCTCTTTTTATAAAGTTTAATCTATTTTACACTCAAATTATAAACCCCCATGTTTGTTTTTACATTTTTTGCTATTTTAGGTTACACCCTTACCATATCAACTTACACAAAGACCTAACTCCTCCGGATTTCGACCAAAGGATAGATTTTTGCCACTGGCTATTAAACATGGTTGCAGAAAATTCTCAATTTCTGTCAAATGTGTTGTGGACTGACGAAGCCACTTTCGGTAGTAATGGGCAATTGAACTTACATAATGCGCACTTTTGGGCCCGAAATAATCCGCGCTGGTTTGGAGAAGTCCAGCATCAAGGCAGATATAGTGTAAATGTTTGGTGTGGGATAATTGGAGGGCGGGTTGTTGGTCCGTTTATTTTGGACGGAGCATTAAATGGTCAAACATAGCTACATTTCATAGAAAATGTTCTTCCAATTTTAATGGATGATATTCCGCTAGACGTCCGCCAAAATATGTTTTTCCAGCATGATGGTTGTCCCGGCCATTATGCCCTTGCTGTTCACCAGTACTTAGATGCCACCTTCCCTGACCGTTGGATCAGAAGAGGAAGCCTGTTCCCTTGGCCTCCAAGGCAAGTTTTTGTAATGTTATTCGCCGTAAAATTGCTTCAGTATTTAACACAAGAATCTTTGGATGTTGCATTTTGGAATGATTCTGTTTATAATTGCGCACATATTAAAACTTATTAAATATTTCAAGGTCTCCCGATTTAACCTGCCTTGATTTTTATTCTCTGGGGAAGAATTAAGGATATAGTCTTAGCAACAAGGCCAACTTCCCGCGAGGATATGATTGCAAGAATCAGGAATGCCATCTTGAACATCCCAAGAGCTGAAATTGAGAATGCTGTTTTTTCAACACATCAGCGTCTTCAGATGTGCATCCAAAATAACGGAGGCCATTTTGAACACCTGGGTTGCCATTAGATCCTTTTTTTCTTTTTTATGGGTTTTATTAAAAACGGTTTTTTTAGAACCATAGACCATTTCATAAAAAGAACTCCGTAAAGTAACTATATTATACCTACTAAAATATTTGTAAATGGTTCCAAAATAAATGGTCTAACATATTCGAATTCGGATATAGTATACCTATTTAGGTTTTTAGGCTTACTTTTTAAATTAAAGGTTAAAATTACGAGAGTAATATTAAAGTGACAATAAGTTCAAAATGCGTTTAGTCCCTTTGGAGCAACATGAATGTTCTGATGATATATTTTTTTTAAATAATACTTAAATAAATTCTATTTAGACTCACAATTGTCTCTTTAACATCTTAATAATTTTGTGCTAAATTTTTAATAGTTTTAGAAAATTTACCGCGCGGTCCTCGATCTTCAAACATCCATTATTCTCATTTTCCCAATATTTGAGGTTAGGAACGAGATTTTGAAAAATGGTTTTCACTGGCTTATTTGGATGTTATTTGGCTACTTTATCATAAAGAAAAAGTCATATTAGTCCATTTGATTTTTTTGATTTTTTTTTAATTTGGGTCATGGTGTCAAAACTAGCCCCCTGGCGGAGAAGAATTCAATTAAATTAACTATATTTTGGTTGATTCTTATTGTTTAAGAAATGCTCTTTTCAACGATAAAATTGTTAAAATTGGTCAAACCGTTAAGAAGTTAAAGCAGGTTATTGCAAAAACAATCTTTGTTTTTGAAAAAACTGAACTTTTGTTTTTACGAAAATGATTGATAAACTGGTTCTCTTTACAAATGGGAAAATTTTTTCTTGTTTATTATGCGAAATTTATAGAAAATGCAATTTAAAAATTTAAGATGGTGGTTATTTTTAAAACTTGAAAATATTTTCCTGCGATTCTCCATGGCCGATTTACCTAATATTTTTTTTACATCAAAGTCATACGACGAACGGTTCCCGAGATATGGCCGAGGAACAGTCTTATTGGGTCACCCGGTACTTCATTATGATATCAAAACCATTAAACTGTGACCCGTTTTCACAAACACCACCCTGTATGTTAACTACAAAATTTGAACATTTTCCAAAAAGCAAATTAGATAAATTACCACAGACTTTTAATCATCTAAAACCTTATTCTGTTGCTGTTCTTTCTTTCCCAATTCCCAACCGTCAGAAGGCCGGGACCTGTTATAAGACAATAAAAGTTTGTCACCACCCTGTGACTGAGGTAGTCCAACTATTTTAGAGGTTATTCTTAATTTATTTAGAACGGAGTTTTCAATGTACGATTCAGCGACGCTACTAGATTTTCAATTTACATGGCATTTCAGATGTGTGCTATCAGTTTCTGCGTCGGCAAGCAGTGTTGCTAAAGTCCTCCGCAATGTCAAAGAATAAATATGTCCACTCGAATAATTTCGTAACTTTAAAAATTCTGCAATTTTCGTTGGTGTTGCAGCAATAGTGTTGATTCCTACAGCTTGTCTTGTACATCTACCATTACGATATTCAATAAAAAATCTTTATTTTCAATGCATGGAGGCCACGTGATACGGCAAATTCCTTTCTGATACTCGTCTTGGAATTTTAATAAAAAAAAATGATTTCATACCTTTTACGTGTTTTACATCAAAAAATGTTATTTTTTCTTGGCGCAATGCCCGCTAATCCTTACAACCAGCACCACCTAAAAACAAATAAAAATTTTAACATGAATCGCATAACTTTGTGTTAAATTTTATCTTCATCAGTAAATATTTGTCATCATCCGCTTCCTTCAAAAACTTCTCTATCTTCAACTTTGTAAAAGAGACTATATATCTTTGCTATCTGACCGGTTGACTTCCTTTTAACGAAGGTTGACTATCTTAGGATAATTCTTAATTATTTTCTTCTTGTTTACATTAATTGTAACGTAACATTAAATGTAGAACACTTCAGAATTCTCATTAACATCTTTAGCACTCTTTTCCAAACACCAGTTCTCGAACTCTTTAAATCCCGCAGACTCTTCGATATCTTCGAACATTTTTAAAGCAACGTCAAATTTTTTTTGTTTATTTTTCCTCAAAGCAATGATACTTTCCACTGCATCAAAAGGAACTTGATTATCGTATTTAAAATGAAAAAATTAAACGTTACTTAAATACTTAAAAGGAAATGGAAATTTTGTTACCGAAAGTTGGCTACCTGAAGTTTGTTGTTACCGAAACCGTGTTACAGAAGGTTTGTTACGTAAAGTTTTGTTACATAAAGTTTTGTTACCGAAAGTTTGCTATAGAAGGTTTGTTACGGAAGAAGTTTTTTTACATATGATTTTATGTTTACTATAGCGTCAGTATAAAAATGAACAAAGACATTACATTGCATTAAATTCAAGTCATAGATTTGCACAATCTGGGACGTGAAGTGGGGAAGCAAATGTAGCAGAGACAACAAAAGCAGCAAAGTCAACAGTGTCTTGCAAAGTGATCATCATCTCATTTTAATCTTGCTTTTATTTTCAGTTATTTATTTTTTAAACGTGAATTTGTGCAAAGTGCAAACTGACTGTTTAGTTATTTGATTGAGCTACTCTGCAATTATATTTATATTGTCTGTGCTTGCTGAATTTTTAAACTTGCTTATCAACTGTCTGGATTCATAAATCGCAAAAATATTTTATTATTTTATATTTAATTTTTAATGTCCAGACTTAGTTTTATATGTTTGACTGGGCTCCTGCCCTTGAACCCCTAAAAGTGGTCCGGGGGTTATGCTTCCCCGCCGATGACTGGAGATTTCCAGCTCTATATAGCAGAACATAAACTGCAATATAGTGGACTAAGCATAGTCGAAACCACTATTATGTAAAAAAAACTTTATATAACAAACTTTATGTAACAAACCTTCTATAGCAAACTTTCGGTAACAAAACTTCTTATGTAACAAAACTTCTTCCGTAACAAACCTTCTGTAGCAAACTTTCGGTAACAAAACTTCAGGTAGTCAACTTTCGGTAACAAAAACTCACCAAATCACTTAATAGCTAGATACACACGGAAAGATGTATCTACCGATTTCAGCAATTTATCGTTCATTTGCCAAGTTGGGAAGATAAAACTGCTGTAATTACTGCAACTTTGTTACAGTATCTCAATGTAGATGTTGGTTTTGATTATTAATTAGTTCGAGAAGATTAAAATTTTAAATGAACAATAAGTGATTAATTTCGTATCCAGCAATGCTAAACTAACTTCGTCGGAGGCGTCGTAGGTTGAGAAAATTATTGGAATACGAAATTAAATTAATCGTTCTTACTAAATCTTAAATCCAAATGGGCGCCAAGGTGTTCGTAGCTCCTTGCTTAGCAGATGACAGATTCAACATACGTCTCGTGAATGTTCAAAATTATCTCGTTAGATTTTGTTTGACCAAACCCCCGTGCTTTGAAATGACGCCCAAAGTTAAAGCAAGAGTGAACTATGATCTTGTTTTTGTTAACTTTTTGTAAACTACAGACATAAATGTTTGATCCTGTGGGGATTAACTGATAATTTACACCTCAATCTTAGTTTGAGTTTATATACAATATTTAAATTAAATTAGGTCCTGGAGTAGTTTACGCTTAAGGCGCGTATGAATCTGTTTTTCACCTAGATTTAATATGTTAGCCCTTGAACACAAAGATAGAATTTGGAAAAACTTCAGTCTAGATTTATTAATGTACTCTGAGATTTGTAGAACACTTAATTCACTGTGAATTTGATTATTACGGACGAACCAAGGGCAGTTGATGGCGATTCAGAGAATTTTATTCTGGATTATTTGGAGTTTCTTCATGTTTGTTTTAGATGTGTTGCACTATACATGGCCAGCGTTGAGTTGGGGACTATAGGTAAGTTGTGAACAAACAGATTGAATAGGGTAGGACGCAGAATACTACCCTGGAGAACTCAGGCCCGTATAGGTTTGAATTGATCTGTATTCAAAAGTTCTGTTAGTGAGAAAAGAGTAAATGATCTTAATTAGGTAACTTGGAGAATTTAAAAGTTCTATTTTGTATAATAGTCCGTTATGCCAGACCCTATCAAAAGCTCTTTCTAACTCCATAAATACAACCGCGGTGTACTCTCTTTTTTTTCAAACCCTCTTTCAATTATTTCACTTATTTTAAGAAGCTGGTGAGAGGTCGAATGATGGGTTCGGAAGCCCAATTGGTGAGGAGTAATTGTATCATTTTGCTGTATGTTATCTTGTAGTCTGAAAAGTATCACTTTTTCTAGGAGCTTGGCCAGAGTTGACAGAAGACTAATAGGTCGGTAGCTGTCAGGATTATCCTTCGGTTTTTCTATTTTGTATATAGGGAGCACATTTGTAGATTTTCACGATGGCGGAAAGTATCCTAGTCTGAGACAGGAATTATATATTGAGGTTAAGTAAGCCAAAGTCTTTTTAAGTAAATGCGCATTTCATTTGTTATAAGGTCAGGCCTAGGAGGCTTACGCTTAGGTAATATTATTATAAAACTTTTGATTTCTTGGACAGTTGTAGAAGCTATTTCATGGTTATCTTGTAACTGTATATTTTCAAATGCGCTTGTTACCAGCTTATCAAAGTGTTGGTCTTGTTCTACAGTATTTGGCATAAAAACTTGTGCAAGATGAGTTGCTAATAAATTGGCTTTTTTGTCTTCAAACAAGTATCTGGTGGTATCTGAATATCATAGGATAGATTATGCTCGGTTGTCTTAATATCCATTTGGTAGCAATCCACTTAGATGGGTTACCGGGTTTAATGTCTTTAAGGTAGGAATTGTATCTTTGGATTCTGAGGCTATCAAGTTCTTTCTTTACTAAATGACATAGTTGGTTGTACAGTGTTGGGATGATCAGAGTCCAGTTTAGAGACTATTGTTTGGGACACTGGATTACCAATATTTTTATGTAGTATAACGTCTAAAATGGCAGGTTGATGGTCTGTTCGGTATGGGTGATAAGTGTAGTCATTAGGGGCTGATATTAAAATACCGTGGTTGGTCATAATATTGTGCAGCTTGATCCAACAGGATTACTAACACGACAACCCCAAATGGTATTTTTAGCAATCAAGTCTCCTACAACTAACGTGGGCTCATTTGTGTTAAAAAGTTCACATATTTCATCTTCTTCAAGCCGCTTGTTTGAAGGTTTGTATGCAGCTGTAAGGGTTAAAAAATTACTATTTTTCATGCGTATTTTAATACAAATGGATTGTATGTTTTGGAGAACACCTATATGAAGTAGGTGGTGAATGAATTTCTCTTTGATTATTATCGGAACTCCGCCTGATGATATTACGGTTTCTCGGTCTTTCCGATATACTTGGTACCCAGGAATTCTGAAGTTCTCTGTACTAACAAGGTGCGATATCAATATTGTGTCGTGTCATGAATTCAATAATAGTTGAGCGTTGTGATTTAAGACCATTGGCATTCCTGTTGGTCATTGTTATATTATTAATTAACGGAGGACTATTTTAATCTATTTTCTAGCAGTGTTGGTAAGTTGTTAGAAATGGCATTAGTTTGTCTAAATGGGGAATTAGTAGTTCTATTATTTTCCTAAGTATTGTAGAGATAAGGTCGGTTGATTGAAGCTGTTCGTCAGACTTCGGGGTGTTGGATTCAGGTACAGTTAATCTAAGTCATTAGTCTTCTAAAGCTAGAGTTTCTTGTTTGGTTAAGGTTTACCTTAGCATAGTAACTACAACCTTTGTAGTTTGCTGGATGATTTTTTCTAAGCAGTTTACACACTGAGGATCATCTCCAGGTCGTTTAGAGCATTCACTAAATAAGTGATTGCCAGTGCACTTCACACAACGTGGATTCGAGTGGCAGTAGTTGCGCATGTGACCGTATAGTTGACACTTTTTGCACTGTGGGATTTCCTTCGATTTTCTTCGTATCTCTACTTCTACAATGCTGTGATTTAATTTTGTTAAACTGAAAATTCCTTTGCTTTCTTGGGAGTCATCAAGATTCACCGCGCACAGTGGGATCGGATATCTTTCTTTGTTGTAGAATCTGACTACTTTTTGTACCGGATATTTTAGAGTTCTTACTTCTTTTTGATTTCCTCTTCCGAAAGGGAGACGGGTACGTTTCAGTTATTACAGTTAAATTGTTAATTTCTGGGTTTTTAAATGTGTGATAGGCTAGATTTTTCTCGGTGTAATGCTTGGTCATTATTGGATAATTATCTATTTTGCTGAGATTTATTCTTAATTGTTTATTTCTAAGTACACTGGTAAAATCATTCTTAGCATTTTCTTTAAGATCAGATCTAGAAATTTTAGTCTGTCGGCATTATGCAGAAAAATTGGCGGGATCTTTATTTTATTCTCTAAAGATTGTGACGGAACGTCATCGGTAAATTCCATATCGTTTATTGCTGCAGCGAGTTTACCTTGAGAATTAGTTTTACCGGCTTCCTCGATTTGTTTCTCCGTAACGTAAAACTTATTTTTGGTAATTAGATTTTCAGGTGTAAATAAATATTTATTATTTGGTTCGAATATAGAAGGCGATAAAACAGAGCTGGGGAAGATACAAAAGAACATTGCGAGCAACTTCCAGCTCATTTTGAAGGATAGTACTAGTCGTTCTCCTGTTTCTTAGGGCGCATTGTCTAAGAAAACGTCATCTATTAGATTCGTACACCGTCTTCACCCTGGTCCTGGCCTTCGTAAGTGAGAACTTTTCTAATTAAATCGTCTAAGCATGTGACTTATGCTGGAATGTCATTATTTTGAAATAAGACAAAATGTTTAGTTTTCTCGAGTCCATATCTCGAAAATAATTGAGAACAACTTTTTGATGATATGTGAGCGAATTTTTATTTTTTTCTTTAAGACAACTTAACGAAAACGGTGTTAATTAACAGTTTGATTGCAATGAGCTTATCGCAAGTTTAAACATTTAAACTTAACATCTATTTTTGTAGAACAACGACTACATTGATATTTATATTAATAACAAAATATGTTAAAAACCTTTTTAGACGGCTTGTCACGAAAGTGACACATATCAAAGTAGCAACCTGAGATCGAAACTTCAAAATATCACTGACAAGTGTGGAAATAATTCATACCATTCACAGTCCATGATATGAATTCGGCCAATAGATAAAGTCCTATTCCGATCGTCAATTTTCGAGTTTTATAGTTTATACACAAATTCGGATTATTAGGATTTAAATAATTGTGCACAATTATTATTTGAATGAAATCTTTATTAATAGAACTAGAAAGTTACATTATTAAATGTGCAGTTATTGAAATGTATTACTTTTTTATTTGAATTTTCAAACATTTTTGCCAAATTTGATGATTTGACAATTGTTAAAGAAGTTGCTTCATTGTTCAAGTTATCAGTAATTGCATTAGTTTCTGACGAGGTTTCTGACGAAGTCTCTGACGAATTTTTAACGGCCGAAGTGATTGTTTTAGCAACTTTCATTTTGTGCCCAATAGACTCTGCTATGTAACCTTCCGCCACTGATGAAGAATCCCATCCACCGTGGCGTTTCAGATCTTCAATCGTAGTACCAGCATCCACAAAAATAGTGGAAGATGATCGCCTCATACAGTGGCTCGTGTAAGATGCGGGTTCCTCTAAACCAAGGTAGGTAGCAATCAATTTTGGGATACTACCTATCTTGTTGATTGATTAGTGCATTTGGCTTGCTGATAATTTAAAAAAAAGCGACGTTCAGACGTATTTGGTGGTCGAAGAGCAGCATATTTGCGATAGATACCGTAAACTCGTCAACTATCGTCAAAACACGATCCTTTTTATTTTTGGTGTCACCTAATTTTACAATTACGGCCGAACCGACATCAGTTAAATCGTCAATTTTAATTGGACCAATTCGTTCCTTCGGATGGCTCCACTAATTCCGAACACCAAAATTACCTAAAATTGAAACTTCAATTAGTGAAGGGTTTTTGTTTATAGTGATGTACTTACTTTCTGTAACAAATATTTGCCGTCTGGCGCTTCTTTTATGAATTTATTAACTTCTTCGGCAGTTAAAGTTCTCGATATTTTCGGTTTGTATCCTTGCGACATTCTTTTCAGAAAGGCTTTCAATTTAGGATATTGACTAATATTAGTATTCTGGTAAACAATAAGCGTGCTTCTTATCATAGAAAATTGCGTACATAATGTGCTTGGGGCAATTTTTTTCGACAGCTCTCCAAAAGTCGTTTTGCGAAAACGAAGAATTTACCCTGTTTTGCTTTAGCCACTCCATAAACTTGCTATAAGCTTCCTCATAGCGTTGCCGGGATTTAAGGGGCAACAACTTGAGGCTAGTTTCATTTGCTGCTTCCAAAATACTATCTTCATCATTATTCATATTTCAGAGTTTACAGATCACTATCAATATTTTATCGTTTACAGTTTAGAGGAAATAACACACTTTTTAGAAATTCAGAAATTCACAGCGAGAATAAGAAACAATTTATAATAATAAACTACATGACCATAGCAACGGTTTAAGGTATTCAGATTATACAGAATTTGTCTCCGATGGAATTAAAATTAATAATTAGTTTCAGTTATGTTGTTCAAACCGTCTAAAAAATATTGTTCTAACTCGTGCGAAACTTTCGACACTCGGTAGGAAAATAACTAATATCTATTATCATAAATTTGCGTTTGACCATTTTATTATAAACCTATTTGCATAAATGTGTAGTAATATCTAACATATAACTGACACTAAAGAAATATAACATAATCACACTAAGAACTTCTTGACGTATTAAACAAAATTAAAATACAAATTAAAGTTTCTTCATTAAATCATCAAGTAACATTTAAATTAGTCGCCTAAGAAAATACGTGTTTAAATTATAAAAAATAAAAACCACTCAGCTAGAAACAATATTATAAATTATATAAACTCGTAAAGTTAATAACAAAGAATAAATAACGTGGTCGCATAGGTATACAATTTATAATATTCATTAATAAATGACTTAAAAACATCTGTCAATACAAAGAAATGAATTTTTAGAAAAACGACCGACTCAAATTTATAGGTTTTTTCCGTAATAATAATTCTTGCATTGCATAAAATTATAATAAAAATTAGTTGTAGGTACAATAATTAACCATTAATTATGCAGCTTTACGACCTCTGGGCTCACAATAATAATTGCCAAGATAATGCAGCTTTTAGTAACCTGATAATATTCTACATAAAATCGTGACAAAGCCTCAAGTAACAAATTAATGAAATTATGAATTATGAAAATGATCGCCGCCGTCAATACAAACGCTCTTTAAAATTTTCCACCTCCTCCCGGATTCACCACAGTTGTTACTCAACGGGCCAACTTCAACTACACTGTTTACTAAAAGCCCCTGAAATTTAATTTTCCTCAAAATTATCTACTTAGAATTTTATACTCGTTATACCTGTTAAGATATTAAATTTATAGCTGATAAATTAATGGAGTTACATTACAGTTCGCGTTAAAATAAATGTAACCGATGGATGTTTTTGGGTGTGAGATGGATGCGTGCCTTAAATCAGGTTGTTTATTGATATTCAACGGCGTAATTTAACAGGTGTAGGTTAAGAATGTTAGCAGTGTCTAATTACTACTAATCAATAGCTAAGTCCGTCTCATGGCACGACCGATCAAATTATAACTCTGCTGTAAAATGTCCGTTGGCTAAAAGAACCATAACCTTAGTAAACAGTGCGTTTACACTTCCATTATTATTTATCGCAAAGAAGAAAAAATCAAATCAACCGTAATGTGTTTAGCGAGTCACGATTATCATCACATTCTCTTTTTTTATAAAGATTTATTGTTTTATAGCCTAACTAGCTGAAGAAAGTACTTTTCTCATCACGTTGTTTCTAGATTAAGAAAAAATACGATTCGTTATTTTTAAATCTTTTCGTTTTATCAATATTAATACAGTTAATCGTTTTAACTGACTGAAAAAGTACAGCTTAATATTTCGGCTAATGTTGTTATCGTTAACAAAGACTTTCACAAATTATTTATATTGTTAATTTAGCGGTACATGCCCACGAGCTTATCGTTTTTATGTTCTACATTATGCATAACAAGTAATTAGTTTTGTATAGATCGCGGCACGTGGGTAGAAATTTAGTTTCAAACGATAACAAATTAAAAAACAATCTAAATTATTTTTACTGACGTATATGCAGTAATTCAGAACGTCTTTTCTAGACTTTCGATGGCTGATCTGTAGTTCAATTAATCTTGATGTGTAGATGTTTTCATAATTATAAATTTATGATAAAGATAACAACGAACTGGAAAATAGACGCTGCAGTTTAGAGTTCCATTCCTTTGATAAAGATAACAGTTTTGAAAAAAAATTATGAAAGCGTAAACTTAGATAACATTTATTTAACACCCGAATCTGCTCATGGGTTATAGGGTTCGTTTTGATTATGTAAGTAATAAGAGTTTTTGGTGAGCACGGTTTAATACAGGGTGTTTCAAATTGCGTATTTTTGAAATGAAAATAAAACTTTTTTTCTTAATTTTCTTTAAAAAAATCGATTTTTTTAAAATTCTGATTGCAATTATTTATTAAATTTCTTTAAAATTTGCGATCAACTGCTGGTTTAACCGTTTTACTGTTTTAAGGGAAGGAAGGGGGTAAGCACATTTCAAGCCAAACATTTTATGTTGCGGTTTATAAATTTTAAAAAATGAGTATTTCATCTGTTTGGGCATTGAAAAATCGAAGATTTCGGTCTTTTACATTTTTTTGATACAATTAACCGTTTTTGAGATGATTGTTGTTAAAGGAACAATGGTTATTATGAAACTCAAAATAGACTTGGTTTTCAAATAAGGTTTCGACAAGTTTTGTTTTTGTTTGTTTTTTGGCATTGGTTAAAGTAAGTTTCCTGGTGTTGGGATTTGCCAGTTACCTCCATCGGGTGCGTCCCCATGGGAATTGGGGAAAGTTCGCCGGCAGTGCAACCCAGTATTGTCGGAGGATAGTGGGGAAATAAAATACTTACCTACCGTGAAACAAAAACTGGATGGCTTTCCAAATATGGGGGTTGAATCGTAAGGCCAGCAACCTTACATTCGGAAAACATTTAAAAACGCTAAAACGCCTAGTAGAAATACGCCTCGGATGTCGGATGTACATAATGGTAAACGAAAACAACAAAGAAAATGGATTATGAATTTAGGAATATGGAACATACAAGGTATAAGAAACAAACAGAGAGAAGTGCTTTCAGAACTTATCCAACGTCATATCGATATAGCGATCCTCTCAGAAACAAAGAAAAAAGGACATGGAATCGGAAACAGCAAAGACTTTATACATTTGCACAAGGGAGTAGATAAACATCAAAGAGCACGAACTGGAGTATCCATACTAATCCATAAAAAATTTTAAAATACGTCAGGTCTTGGGAATCCTTAAACGAACGAATAATTAAAATGACGATCCAAATTAGGGGAAGATTGATAACGATTCTCGGTGTGTATGCCCCAAGCAATGATGCTGTAGTTCAAATCTAAGATAAGTTCGATGATGATTTTAGAAATATACTAAGTGACATAGAAAGAAGAACACCCAGTAATAATGAATTTGTTTGAACAATTTTTGGTATACTAGTGTATACTTCTAATGAGGTGATTGATTTCTTCTTGAGGTATCATCCCATGCTATCTGTAACTGATGCTGCAACGCCGCTAGAGCTTGTGCAGGGTGAGAATAGAATTGAGTAATCTTCTTCCCATAATATCCCAGACGTGCTCGATGGGCGAAAGATCAGGAGATCTTGGTGGCCAAGGCAACAAAAGCAATTTGATTGGCCTCAAAATGAGCCAAAACCGTAGCAACATGGTCGTGCGTTGTCTTGTTTGAATGTGAAGACCAAGGTT
>JALBCR010000938.1:0-310668 GCA_030710515.1 Abscondita cerata
ATCAGTAGCCCGCTTCGTTCAGTACGTATTGCTCTCTTTCACATTCCCTGTTCCAGCATTCTGACTTTTTTTCCTTTTTGTTTTTCACTTCTTTTCCGTTGCCATCTTCATTTTTCTGTAATTCTTTTCAACACTTCTTCGTCCTCTTCTGTTGCTTCATGTCTTCCTTCATTTTATTCATATACTTTTGTCTTTCCATATTTTTTCTTCTTCCTGAATCCTCTCCTATCAAGTTCACTTCAATCGGTTGATGATCTGAATCTATTGATTGTGAACGTGGTGCTTGAGGTTGATATTTTATTAAATAGAAAGTACACATTCCTCAAATAATTTATTCTTCTAAAAGAATTAATATACAGGGTGTTAAAAAGAGTGTAAAATATTTCAGGAGGTAATAGTATGAACCAAAATAAGCAGAAAAGTCTTAATAAACATGGGTCCGCAAAGTAACGGTTGCGGAGATATGAACCACTATTCGTTTTTCAAACATTTTATTTTATTAGGAATAAACCGACAAAGGAAGCTTTGAAAAAACAAAAAACAAAGTTACAGAAGATGTTCAAAATGTCCTCGGTCTATTTCCAAGCAGGCACGACATCTTCGTCTCAACGATATTCGAACTCTTTCGAAAACACTCTCCTTGGTTTAGATTTCTTGACACTTTTGATTAATCAGTAGCTGCAGCTCTTCCAGGCTATTTACAAGAGTACCATACACTAATGTCTTCAAATATCCCTAAACAAAGAAATCTAGAGAGTTCAGATCAGGCGATCTTGGAGGCCATAAAACAGGTCCCGCCCTTCCTACCCATATAAATAACAAAAGGTGCTAAAAAACATAAAACATTCCATATCTCCGCAACCGTTACTTTGCGGACCCATGTTTATTCAGGCTTTTCTGCTTATTTTGGTTCATACTGAAATATTTTACACTCTTTTATTGTATATCGGGCAGACAACGATAGTTCGATTAATTAATTTAATCATTATCAAATCTAATAAAATGGTGATGTTAAAATGAATGATGAAGAAAAAAAGTTGTTGAAATTGTATTATCTATAGCTTTTGTTTGAAACATTTTTTTCTAAAACGCAATTTTATTTTCGCTTATAAGGGAGATGTGGAGTTCTGCGGTAAACGCTTGTTTTAGAATGTAAAAGATGTTTTTCCAGCAGTCTTAGTGACAGTCTAAATTGTTGCACCTACATTATACTTTACCGGGAATAACAAATATTAACACCTGAAAAACCCCTCTGCTAAGAGACTAAAATTTGCGTTTAGTCAAACCAATATATTATTCAATTCCAGTTTTAATTTCTTTCATAAAACCAAGTCATAAAACCAAAACAACAAGCAAGTTAACCAAGTTACTAAAACAGTGTCTTCTAACCATCCAAACTTTCCCTCAAATACAAACCATTAATTACATTTCAAACGAAACTACATTCTGTACAAACTCAACATAAGCCTGAACTGACAGATAATTTGTTAATTTATATAAAACAACAGTTATTTTGTTGTATTACCGCAGTTTCCAACAACCACGTTACTTCTAAAGTAATCGTATTAAATTTAACAGTTTGAAGTATATTATTTATGTGAGAACTTAACATGTTCGTTGCCGTTCTTGAAAAAGTATAGGTTGTTTATAAATAAAATGATCGATTGAACCTAAAAACATTACGTACATTGCAGAAATAACCATCGTTCAACCGGAAACATCAATTTTCGGGATGCGGAAAAATTATTTCGAAAACTTCAGTGTTTGCAACAAAATACAGACGTAAACTTTTAATCGATAAAATTTATTCATATCTCTCAATCAATTTTTAAGAGCCTTAGTCCAAATTTATTTCCATATATGTATTTAAATAATCACAGTCAATTTGACGTGATCATTCAAAATTAATGTAAAGCCAAATTGACGTTTCGCTGTATACTGAATTGTTTAAATTATTATTAAATTTCAATAATAATTGGAGTAAATCAATTTCAATTAACTACATTTGTTTCTGCTAACTGATTATATTAGATTTAATTTTTACAGTCCAATTCAATAAAAATTATTAACATACTTGTGTAATTAAGTAATCAAATATTGTTTTCAATTCATTTAATTTATCACAAAAATATATAGGTTTCGCTTACACGAAACGAACGATATCGTTAGATGTTAGATTGTTTTTTTTTCTAAAAATATACATTTAACAATTGTTGTGTTATTTTTAATTTAAAATTCTTAATGAAATTAAAATTCACTTAGGGTAGTAAGAGTTGCTTGGCGAATATTTTTGGATTAAATTATTTTCTCATTTTCAAAATTATGTATCTTCCTACTTTATTTACGTAATTAAAAAAATTAAAAAAAAAGTGGGAATAAAACTTGATCAAATGATAACCATTATTGTACTGTACTTTATTATTATAAGTTAACGTGATGGCAAGAATCGCAAAGTTCTCGAACATTTTGCAATTTAATTAATTAGTAAAGTAATTAGCGTCTGGCGTTTGATTGATTACACATTTTCAGTAAAATTTTCGACAAATCCCCCAGTAATATATAAAAATGCAAGGATTAGGTTGTTTAGTTCAAAGGGCATCAACCTCGTTTGCGGGTATTCTAGACAAATCAAATTCAAATGCTACTCGCGTGTAGGGAGATGGATTATCCTTGACACAATAATTACTGTCTGTTCGTAGTTTAACTTGAAATAAACTTTGTTCGCCACTCGAAGTATATAAAAGCAGTACAGGATTTAAAAAGAACAAACTGAAATCAAAGCCAACATTCCTGACTAGAACAAGGTTTGGCACTTTGCTACATATCGGTTTCGTGTCACCACAAAACCACCACATTTCTAGAAATTTTCTTAGTACGGCCAATTGGGTATAAGATCGATGAAAAAGGCTTCAATTGAACATGAGAGGATAAAACTTTTACACTTGAAATCCTCTAATTTTTAACGTACAGTCGAAATTGAAAACTTTTAAAATAAAACAACGCGGGTTTAATTCAATTTGAGTCACAAGTTCAAAATCCGAATGTGCGCTTATGTAATAAATATTTTATTACAAACAGCGACAACCAATAATAAACAAGAGTAATTATTTCCATATTGTAACAGGAAATGCAATTTTATATTCTAAAACTTTACTTCATCGGAATAAGTAGATCATAATGATATATTTTCGTTTAATTGCATTTAGCTATAAACCACAAATTCTGAATGTCACATTCGTTATCATATAGAAGTAAATGCATATACCGCTAAACACACATAATATGAACATCGTAAACTGCAATTAAAGAGCTGTGCTGATAATTATAATTATAGAAACATTCAGCGTACGCTGTGTTATTATAATGTTAATTAAAATGTCAATAAATAATTGAGTTTTAATTAGTTGCTTATTTACTATATAAACGGCAAAATTTCAAAACCAATATTTTAACCTAACATATATTTTTCAGTTTCAGATGCAACTGAGAAAAATTATTAGATATGTGCTTTGTAATGTAAATTATTCCTAGGTTCTTGTTCGAATTATTAACACTACAAAGCATTATTAATTTGATAACTCACACAACTCAATCTAATAACTGGAATCATTTCAAAGGAAATGACGAACCAGTAATACTGTTAATTTAACCAAAGCAAGCTATAATTAGAAAAAATTTAATGTCTACCGAACTATACAATAGCACATATATATTTCATCCGAAAAACAAATTATTAGAATTAGGTAGAACTAATAAAGAAACAATAACATAGTATTAGAGGTAGTTGAAAAATGCAACGCATATGAACAAGATGTTACAAAAAAATTGCCTCGACATGTAGATAGTTCTACCGTCGATTGAACCTGTTCTTTTTATTATTTGTGCAACTGACGTATACACACTTAGTCATTGTCATAGAAATCACAGTAACTTCGAAACACAAACCTACAACGCAATACCATAGTCACGAATCAACTATACAACTTGGGTTAAATTGACAGTAGAGCCATCTACATGTCGGAACAATTTCTGTTTTTACATTTTACTCATATGCGTTGAGTACCTTCCCGAATTTTACAATCAACAGTATTATATAATGAAACGCACTAACCCTTTCTCGCTCTGTTCTACTAATATTATTTTTTCATCTTATTAATAATACTAATGCTAACGAATGGAGCAATTGATACATAAGACTGTGTTCTATGAAGTAAAATAAGGAGAATTTATTTAAACCAGTATAATAAATTGAAATTTCGAATGATATAATGCGATAGCAAATGTAGGTCCCAAAGAACTAAAGTTGTAGACAATAGAAATTGCAGGCAGTTACGTTAGCACGAGTCCACACTAGATGTCGCAACACTTATAAATTAAATTTGTGTTGCCCCATGAGTTTGAATAAACAAGCCTTTATTAAAATCGGAATAATTAAATTTGTTAGTTATACAGCTAAGGTACAATTATGGTGTGTAGTTTAACAATGAACTTATTGTTAAAAATAAACTAATTTATTTAAGATTAACGTAAACTGAATCACTCCTTAAACATCAGAATAGGGAATGCAGATATCAAATCTTATTACATTGAAATATTAGGTATAACTCCTCAGCTCACCAGGTACATGCTAAAGAGGTATCAACACAAGAGCAATTATGAGAAAAAATATGGAAAAGGTTAATCCAAGTGTGGTACAAACAATATTATATTAAAAAGAGATGTAGTCATTAAAAAATTAAAAACAAATTTAGGACAATAGAGATACACTTCATGAGAAGGTGCTCAATAACAAGGAAACAATTGAGATTAAAGCCTCCAATAGTATAGACACGTCAAATGCCAAGAGCTTTACAGGATGAGACTCTGCCGAGAACGGTAAAGGTTCATTAGTACTAAAACATAACCTCACTCTGCTTAAAACAATATTTTATTACACAAAATAGTTGTGGAAAACAAAAACAAAGGCACACATTCAAATATGTCGACCACGCATTAAATTTCGTAAAAATAATATCAGCAATTATTTTTAACCTATTGCGTCAGGTAAACATGAACCACATGATGATGGTGATTCATAATCATTCAGGGTAAGATAGTATTTTGATTGTAAATTGCTACATGTGTACTTGTTTTCAGTTAGCAGGTTTAAGTGTCAATATCACCAGCATTAGTGGGTGTAAACAGGTCTCAATAGTAAAACTAGTGCAGTATGTACTTGCAGAAGTATGTCTATCTTATTAACTTTAAGGGAACTACATTAAAATTCAAAAACACGTTTCAATTACTTTCTTTGTCTGTTCCCAATCATTTTACCTAATGCATATTTGAATAGATATATTAGCACTCAAATAAGAATTATCCTCCCGTTTCAGTTATGTCTGACAATTAACGTGTGTTGTAAACTTCTTACGGAAGTAAATTCCTACTGTAACTTCTTAGATATGGTGTCTGATTTGTAACTTTTTTCTTACCGATATTCTTTACAATATTACCGGACCACAGGTCACACTTCTTCACGAGGGCCAGGGCTATTTAATTTAATTGGAATAGAAATACATTATTTAAAAGTCGAAGTTACTCACCCTTTATTTTTTTACTAACAAGTGGCGCTAACAGCATTTACACGTATGCGATAAAAACCCGACGAAGAATAAGAGAAGAATGTTCACTCCTAGTATAATGTATTTATCGAACCGCATACAAACCGTAAAAGTGTAGTCCAATTTTTCAAATGTGTATTTGTCTGGAGAACCCAAGAATCCATATTAAGACCTGTCCTTTTTTTCTTTTATATAGATTTTATAAATAATAAACTATAATAAAATAATAAAGTATAAATTTCTAACCATGTGTATTGTATATATAAGGATAAATTTGTGTTTTGTATAGAATGAGGATAAATCGATATTAAGTGTACGTGCTAAACGAAGTAAAAGTGGGGACGAGACGGTTTTTTGCAGCAAACGGTAATGGGTGTGTAGTTAAGATGGTGCATCAAACAATAAATGTGTTAAATTGTTGCTAGCCTTTTATAATTTTATACAAAAAACTATATTGGGGAAAGCTATGGATCTTTAGCGCGCACACTCGCAGTCATCCATAAATTAGAAGGTCTGCTTGGCATCGTAGAAATAGATTTAATGAAAACACAACCAATGGAAAATGATAAATAAAGTGTATGCAAAGCAATTAATAAATGAAACATTAATGGAAAGCAAATACGAAGAGTATGCGTAGTAAACATTAAGGTTATTGCAAACAAAGAACATTGAATGAAAAACCCAGGGCATGGAGGTCATCGTTCAAAGTCGCAGTTGCAGCGATTACGTCATCAGGTAATGTAAATAAGTTTATTGTGTTAAGATTGTAACAGAAAATTTTGTATACAGAAAAGATTATAGCGGAAATATTTTTAAGTTTCTTTTATTGTGCGTTAATCATAATTCAATTAAAGTTAATAAATAAATAAAATTGAACGTTTCATTATTTTTGTTGTATTACAATTTTGTTTTAAAGTTTCAAACCAAATATTTTATTTAAGAAGCCATAATCCTGAGATAAAGTTATAAATAAAAATTAAGCGAGTCTCATGTTTAATATTTAATTTGTTATATACGAATTGCAATCACCGCAGCATATCAATAGATCTTCAGTTTGAGGTTGTCAATCTTCCTTTTATTTTTAGATTGTATGGTGTGTGGGATATGAAGCATAATATTCTTAGCTGTCACAGCCGTCCACAAGCATTTGCCTGAAAAGATACTTAAATTGAACAAATCACGTAAGGATGAAGTGCATTTTGATGATTAAGAAGTAAGTGACAGTTCCCTGCGGATGGAACTTGCCAGTTGGGTTTTGTCTTAAGGATTACCTGACCTATTTTAAAGTTTCTAATTGAGTGACTCAGGTGGTTTAGTAAAACCATCGGTGCATACAATGAGGATTAATTTTTGGGTAACGGTGAATTTGTAGTTTATGTGATTTGAGGTTGTTGTTGAAAGTTCATACTTATATCAATCCGTTATAGGGTAAATCCGAGATAGTTGGCCGTAGTTACGTTTTACGTGGGAAATTTAATGAAAAAACTCGAGTAACCAGTTTGAAACTTTTAACACAGTCAACTCAAACATGTCCTCTTGAGGGTGTTACTGGCTGTGGATCCAGAATATTATCTAACACCATCAATAGATATTTTATGGATGTTAATTCAAGTTTAAGAGCGACATTAGGTTCCGCTGCCACATTAGATAGAGGCTCATTCCGAGGATGTTGATCTGATATCATGATTCAAAATTGATGATTGAAAAGAAAAATCCCGGTGGCTTTAATCCTGAAATTGCATTATCTGGTGTTGAAATAACTTTTTAGAGATAAAAACATAGCACGATCCAATTGTTGGAAATAATATGTTGGGTGGCTGGGGAAACAAACCATAATGACATCGTTAGCTTCGGCAAGTTCCAATAACAGAAGTACAATGTGACGAACCCCCATCTAGAACCAACAATACTTCCCATTTGGCTTCGTCGGAATGAAACATTCTCACAGTATTTACGTATGCTGATTTTACAGTTGCCCCTGGGAGCAATCCATTTTCAATTTCGGCCTTTTTGTTTTTGCCTTTGAATATGGCGACCGGGGATAAAAAAATCTCTGCGCTGTAATAAGCAATAATACTTATAAAACAACGACGAAGATTGGATCAAAAACCAATATTGGTTAATTAATTAATAAACTAGTCTTAAGAGTAGTCATCTTCAGATAAAAATAAGTAAATGTTGATTAAACAATACAATGGTAACAGAAAAATTTTAAACGTAGCATAATTTATTGATATTAAATAGTTTGTTGTAACTTATCTCGTATGGATAAACCTCATAATATGTGATGCTGAGGCCTCAACGTAGGTACAACTCCCATTGGTCGTAATAAATTTGGACCATTCCCGTGCAAAATAGCAGAATATCTCCGACTTGACGATGAGAAATTCAACACGCGCCATAGTTTCCGACGATCATCTGCTACTCTGCAAATAAAGCTGATTTTCTAAGCGTAAAACGCCATGGTGGTTGGCGATGTTTAGTAGTAGCTGAAGGATATGTCGAGGATAGATTACCTAATAAAATTGAGTTACTACCAGACAAAATTTACTACAAGATTTGCCGGGATGTTCACAACAGATGGAATCAAACGTACATAGGTTAAAGTAACAGAAGTAACATAAATATACAAACATTACTTATTCCATACATATAACCGCCAGTAAAAATACAAACATGCACGTGACTTTTAATAATTGCTCTCACAATCTCACAATAACAATAACACTAATTAAGGATTAAGCTTTTATATTGTCGCAGATAGAATTTTCTGAAGGGAAAGGAATTTCAGCTTAAAGTTAACTATGGATTAATTTCTAAGAAAAAAATTGCGACCGCAATTGTCGCGAAATTAAACTAAAGTTAACTTTATGCTTAGCCTAATATAATTTTGAGTTGTAGTGTTCTCCAAAATAAAAAAATCTAGTGAATGAATGAAGATTATTATGTAAACTAATAAGCATTTGTGCATTGCGCAAATATTACATCCCGCTTTTGGTAAAGTATGTAGTTACATTACGGATACGGTTGCGTATAATCGCTATTACGTATCCGAAATGTGAAAACGTTCTTTAATTTCTATTGTTTCTTGATTTTAGTTTTCCCAAGAAATCTTAGGGCTTTCTTCCTGGACTATTTCGTAGGAACAAGACAGGAGTCTCCAAATTTCTAAAATAATGAAACTTACCGAAATGAGATGTGAAACAATCGGACAAATTCTTACCTAATAATTGGTCGACTATCATATCATATAGATGTTGTTTAGAGATACCATTACATTTTAATTTCTTGGCCAGAATGTAAAAAAAAATTTCGAACACACATAATTAAGAAACAAAATTTATTACACAAACAAGAGTTAACGGGTTCAATATAAATGAATAGTGAATCCTTTTCATGAGAGTAAATACCTGAATTGTAAAACTAAATATTTTAAACGTAAATTGGATCAATTTCCTTTACAGGTAGATAACATTCAATATTAATTTAATTTTAAATACATTTCCAATAAAAGGTCACACGCATTCACGATATATAACAAAAAGTTACAACAATTTAGGTAAATAAAGTACTTACAGTATTAATATTTAAACGTAGAAAAAAAAGAATGTTGTATTGGCGAAAATTATAGAAGGCGGCATATTTCGGTCCGTGCGTTAACCTCCTGATTGTGCCTGCTTGGATTTCAGCGTTAGATAAATAAATCGATAATTGATGTATTAATTAAATTCTTCGCTTATATCCTCAAAATCTTGTAAGAGCAGTTTTACTTCTATCACAATGAACGATACGGAATGTAGTTAACGGTAAGATAAAAACCCAAGGTAAAAGATAAAAATCGAGGTAAAAGAAAGAAAAAAAGATTAAAGACCCTAAAGCAAAACAAGACAATTAAATAAAGAAAATATTAATAAGCTTACCAAAATAAATGTTGGGTCTTTTTAATGAAGATAAGTGCACAAATAATGAATCACGTTCACCGTGAAAAAATGCTAACCATCAAAATTGCGTTAAAGGTATTCACAGGTACGCCCTACATTCCATAGATACAAATAAATGCAAAAACGTAACAATATCAAAGTCATTACACCAACTTTTCAAATGCGTCGTGCAGTAAAGATAAAGATTACACCAAACTATCGAAAAGTCGGCTTAATAATGGCCATGGTATTTACTTGAAAATCCTCTACAAAGTACTCCTAAAAGAAGATCCTATGATTGGAACTAAAATTATTTTTGAAAAGAAATTTTGATCCAGCTAGAAAAACTACAAATTAAGTGAAAAAAGGGATGTATGATAAACATTATTGGTTAAGAAATTTTTTTTAGAAAATTGGATAAATTACAATCATGGGTTCTTTCAAAATATTACGGTACGTTCACATCAAAAATTTATTATACAGTAATGTTTAAACATTGCGAGATACTGATACATTTATGTCAGATATAAATTCAATGATTGTTTACATTTACATAATATATCACTGTCTGACATAAATATCATGCCAGATATAAACGTTACCTTTAAATTCGTACTGGTTTTAATATGGTTTTAATCCAATTTTCTTAACCAATCATGTTTATCATACATCATTATTTTTATTTTAGTTTATTAATTATAAACCATGTTACTGTAACTGAGGATGACTTTTAACAGGTCGAAACTAATATTACTTTTAATATTTTACTCATTTAACTAAACATAAAAATTCTGTATTAGGCGACTTCAAATGGTTTTCCTGCGAATTAAAATTATTTAATAAGTTCGAAGTAATTGCAGAAAATAAATAATGTTGTAGAATAGTATAAGACAGCTTTTGTCTGATTTTTTCCCAAAGCAATGTCATCAGAAAAAAATTACTTATGTGATCTGATGCTGCTCCCCTACATGATATTTTATCCGAATTTAGTTTACACTGCATTTTAGTGCATGGTACTAATATGGTAGCAAAACAAAACCGCATTCATTTTGATAAAATCAATAATTGTATTAACCAAGTTAAAACCGCATTTTTAAAAAACCTCTAAGAATTCAAGTGTTTAAAGAAAAGTTACCAGGTATTCCATTACCTTCTTAGCCTATTATTACACGGTGGAGAACCTGGCTAGAGACTGCAAATTTATCATGCGTAGACCTATTACAATCCACAATTTGTTGAAAACAGATATTATTTTAGAATTTAAATTTTATACAATTTAGTTATGTATTTGTACCGCAAATTAGAAAAGCAAGAATAATTAACAAAGTCGTGTGGAAGGGTTAAAGGGAAAGTGACCTAAACAAAAAAACGAGAGATATCAAATTTTGATGTTGAAAAAAATTTTACCAAGCATCTGTTTTCTGATCTACGACAAAGTTTTAATGGAAATTTTTAGAAACGTCTTATTAACTGCTGTGACAATAATTTTTTCATGTTGATGTTTCTTACGAATTAAGCGTCGAATTATTCATGACAATGATGATTTCTGCCCCTAGCGACAGGCAACCAACTTTACTTTTGCCTTTAGTCACTTCCTTTCTGATAATTGGTGATTTGGTCTCGTTGATATAATTGAATTTATTTATTTATTCGTATGGTACATTTTTAATATTGTATTGTGATGTAAGTGTTATGTATGGTGCCCCAGAAGATCAGTATAAACCTGATAGTGTGGTGACAAAACTGTGTGCAATTGTAGATTAGTTCGTCTTGACAAAGTATTAGCTTTTAGGAAAACCACTAAAACCTAAACATGTCAACAATTACCAACCTTAGTTTTTATATGTGATAATATTAATTAAGTGTGTAAACATTATAGAAGGTAAATAAGAACATAAAATAACTGCGAGTATATTTTCAATATTTATGATGTACGTATTGCAGTGATTGTGCAAGGTCATATATTTTAATGTATACATGTAAAAAGATATATTATGTTTAGTAGTAAGATATGAAAGGTTTGTTGTATGTTAATAGGATATATCAATTCTTTGTGAAAAGCCACCGAAGTTGTGGTAAATCTAGAATTAAATAAAGTTGTTGGTGAAGGAAAAGCATAAACAATTTAAAATCTAAAGGGAAAATGGAATAAATAACTAAAAGTAAGAAAAATTTTATAAAGCAATCCAGGGTCAAGAGGTCACTGTCGAGAAGCCGTTGAAGGTCGCACGTACACGTCAAACGTAAATTTACAAGGTTAGTTTAAGTTAGGATATTTAGATCTGTGTGATTTTTTCTAGAATTCAAATTTTATTAAATCATAAACCACGTTATTATTAAGAATCTAAGCCTTTGGGATATTGTAAATTAAATAATAACAAGAATAATAACAATAATTCGAGTCTCATGTTCACATTCCATATAAAATTATTTTATTCTACACCAAAATGCAATCACTGCAGTTTGTCAATTTATTTAAATAAGTAGTTACAATATGTTGCATTTTTTAAATTTTACATATACTGTTGCATATTTAAGAAAAAGTTTTGCATATTATTTTACAATAAATAACTTAGGGCGTATTAATACGTATTTTTGGTGCAAATATAATCGTTTCCTTAATTATTAGACAGCAATAGTAAGTAGCCCTTTATTTTGTTTTATACAACAAACCATTTTATGACTAATTCATTAACGGCTATAGTAGGATATTTTTTGTACGATTTCAATTAGGTGCAGTTGAATGTGTTAAATGCAAATTAAAGCATAAATCGTAATTGCAAATGTATTCACGTTCCATTGAATAAAAAAATTACGCACATTTCCATATTCAAACATAAAATGTAAATGTTATTGTTTTTGACAGTAACATTGCATAAGTGAAATATCCAAAACGTAAATCAAAAAAATACATTGAAAACTGTTTAAAGCAACTACCATTATATAGCAACACAAATATTTTTTATTAGGATACTGTGTGTACAAAGTTTAAAATGAATTCAGAAATTCAAAGTTATTAATTTGAGAAGTAAACAAAGGTATCGAAAACCAATTTTCCATTAAGATACGAAAATAATTAATTATAAAGGATCAACAGTGTAAAATAGTACTTCGAAAAAAATATGTAAGTGTTCTTCAAAATATATGATTCTGGTCCAGAATTTCTACGAAAATCATAATACAATTTACCAATTAATCCTCAATTTGAATCGCACTTGTTTTTTTATATAATTGCAAAATTTTAACGGAAAACCTAAAATACCATACAGGCGAATGTCCAAATGTTAAAATTATTTTTGTACGAATTTCGTATTATTCATTTAAAAATAACTTTTATACAGTTGGAATTTACAAACGGATATTGTAAAATATATTTCTATCTTTATGAAAGGTAGTTTTAGAAATCGCATATTCTAAAATATAATTTGAAAATTTGATTCAGTTTGTAGTTTTTCGATCGAAAAACCATGAATTTGGTTAGAAGTTTCCTTCCACCATATAAATACAATTTCAGTTTCAAAGTTTGTTGTGCACATATAAAATGTTTGAATTATGCTGATGTTGAATTAACTATTACGATGCTGGAAACCAAATTAGGAAATATGTTTAGTAACACGGTTATCCAATAATAATGGAAGTTAATTATATCGGAATTGAAAACGTTAATAATTTTATATATAAAATCTGTCAGCAATGAATAAACTAATATCAAGCATCTAGTATTATTACAAAAGGCATTTCATTTATAATTTAAATTTAATGCATATATGCATACTAAAGTTCGATACCATTTGTTATAATAATGACCCGCCAAAGCATAAACTTCGATATAATGTTCAATATATGAATTATTAATTCTCTTTGTAGATACAGAAATATGTAACTTTAATTTAAATACCCAATATAATCACACTAAATGCTGGTTAATACAAAGAGCCGTTTGCGTAATGCTCGGAATATGTTTAAAATAACAACCAAAATGTTATTGCGATTCTAAATTATCGAGAAAACTGTGACGTTTTTAATCCCATATTAAACAAAGTGTTTGGATTTTTACCAATTTGTAGTAAATACGTGAATAAACAATTATAAATTAATTAAAAAAATTTAGAAAAAAATTTCATGAGCAAAATGAAGAAAAAACCGAATCAAAATTAAATATTTTGTGTTGGCTTTTATTTTTTTATCGAGATCTCACCTTTAGAGGAACAAATTTGGACATGTTGGATGAGGTTAGAAAAATGGGGGAAATCAAACCTCTTTCATCTCCTTTTTGGTTTTCTAAAGAATTATATTACACGCAAGATCCACCTACTAGGGACTTATATTTTGAGCTAATTCAACTAATGTAAGTCCAAATACTCGATTATACATTTCGGACAAATAACACAATATAATCAAAATTAAATTACATTCTTTGTAACTGCTTACACGTCTGTCGAAAAGTTGCTTGGGTAATAAGTCGGCACCCGCGCATATTGCACAATAGTGAACTTCAACTTAAGTTCTCTCTATCCTAAGGAGTCTCAAAACGACGAAACAGCTGTCGAATGGTTGGTGCAACAATTGTACATACAAATGCAAATTTACAGCGGGTGATTCTAGATTGTTTTTTTTATGCTGACGCTCAATTGGCAATAATAATCGAAGAATGGAGTAACTGCTTACACATGTATCGACAAAGTTGCTTTTGTTTACACCGTTTAGAAGAAAATTAAGAAGCAAAATTTATAGTATCTACTTATATTCGTTGCGTTGAATTACATCCAATTATTCTAATGTTTCTCTGGAACAATGTAACACCAAATATGCTAACAGCAGCATATTCCAGAGAATTAATTCGTAGATTAGAAGCTTGCAGTACTTCAAATAGACATCAATTTGTACACATTTTGTAAGAAATTGTTTATGTTATTGTAATTTGTTATTATAAAATATCTCGAAAACTGTCAAGTTTAGATGCCATTTATGTCTAATAAAAATTGTGTACAATTAACCATAGAAACTAAATATCCAGCATATATAGAGTTCCTTTAGAAAAAAAAATTAATCTAACACGACTTTTGTGAACAACCTAATTATACTAAATGTGTTGCAATAGTAAAAAAAAACTGACAGGTTTAATCAATTTTTGTCGAAGAAATTTTTTTGTACTTGTTATGATAACGGAGATATTTGCTGTAACATTGAATCTGGAACATGCTGTATATGGAAGATATACGTGGACGGGAATAAATCGACTCTCCAATTCCGGAATTCTCAAAGACAGGCGTTCAAGCTTTGCCTGGTTCACAAACCCTTCAACCTCGTTCGGTCAGGTTCTTGATGACTCCGAACTTTTGGCCGGGTAATGATTTAAAAATGGATGTAGATACCTAGTGGCCTAGTTGGTTTCCTCTTCGTTTTCTCACCAACACAGCTAAGAAAATTGTTGTTCATCTTCTATCGCCATGATCAATTGGACACTAGGCCTTTGACAATTTAGGTGTCGAAGAAAATCAATGGTTAAGCTTCTCTATACCGTGATTACGACCCTTCAGAAGCAATATAAATAAAAGTTGCGAAGTAGAAATCAATAGTCTGCATCCATCATCGAAAATGAACGGACCTCTGAAGAAGCTAACGACGGCATTTAGACAACGAATCTAGAAGACACTAGTTCACCAACAGACCCCGAATGCCTAAACCAATCGTCCATTAATTTTTTTTTGTTTTTATTGAATATTAAAACTTATAATTTTATGAAATTTAAGTAAAAGTAAAAAACAATTCGTTTGATCAAAAATATTTTATTTCATTCACAAGCATCATTTTTCAAAATGTTGAAAAGTCTTTTGAAGAAACAGAAAAACACCAAAAACTGCACCAAAAAACTTTACTCGGACACGTGTTTCAATAGCTAAGCTATCATCATCAGCGTCATCAACTTAAACGATCTTTTTTATTTGAATATTTTGAGTCAAATTATTCAAAAAAAATTAGCTACTCAGCTTTTTTGCAATTAAAAATCCAATCCTTAAGAACAGTGTGGGCTTTATGTTAGAAAGAGTATAAAATGTGTTTGAATCCTCTAGTTCAATTGTATAATTCGAGATATAATTGAAAGTTGTTCCACATTCTTCATAAGAATCAATCTGAGGTTGAGACGCAAATAAAACTGCTTTTATAGATGTAGTATTGCCGACGTTTCGCCCCAAACAAATTTTTTCGTTTGGGACGAAACATCGGTAATACTACACCTATAAAGGCAGTTTTATTTTGCACATCCACCCGAGGAAGATCTTTAAAAAAAAAGAACAACTTTCAATTACAAGAAGAATATTTTTTGTGTGTTATCAACGATAGAGACGAACAAGTACGATAATACTTTTACAAAATAACGGTAAAACGTTACATATACAAACTGCAAACTTCCTTTTAATAGACTAGTGATAAATCGCATTTTCAGAGTAAAAAATAGTACCTATATGTTTATAAGAGGAAACGCAATACTTTTTAAGGCGAGTTTGTAGTAAGACCAGTAATTACAGGCGGGTCTTAAAAAGTTGCTTTAACTCCGAATAAAACATGCTACTTTTTCTTCAAACGTTGTTTATACAGGAAGAATCACCACCAACGGGACGGAGGTTTATAGCGAAACAATAAAAGTTTTAAAAGTTTTGTCATTTTAGTAGCATGTAGGTTGATAATTGTTCCACTCCAAAAAATTGTTGCGCATCAAAGTTATATTTTTTCTTATAGAACACCATGTATTTCATTGCAATTTTTGATTGCCCCTGAAAAATAAGGTATACTTTCATAAAAGTTTCCTATACCTAAATACAGAATGTTCTGAGTTACATCGACTTTTCTTAAAATATGAAGTATTACCTTCTAATCCAATAAATCATAACAAATTTACTCATGATTTTAAAACAATACTTGTGCGTGCGTCGGGGTTTCACCAGCGTTTGGCGATTAAAGTGCTATTATGAAGAACATTATGATGATCGTTGCCGAGTAAGACGTCTTGGATGTGCCAGTGTTGGTGAATTTCCAGATGAATTCTTTCTCCAATGTTGGTCTTTCTATGATTGGATCATCACGTCGGGGAGTCACCACTGTAGCGTCAAGGCGTATGCTAGACGCTGGTTTGGATCAGAGAAAGAACTGTCGTCGAATCGGTTTAGATGTGTTTATTAATTTTACTTGCAGTAGACGAGATGTAATATGTACATAAATGAATGAATGTTGCGTAGGTCGTCGAACATAGTTATAACGTACTATGTGCTGCATGTGAGATATGAGGTGCCGTTCGTATTACATATCGCCGCAAGAATTGTTAAACGATTAAATACTGGCTTCGCACCGTCGTGTTGACCGTTGGTCAACATCGTAAACTGTTGATTTCTGACTGATGATTTGGTCGAACCGCACAGAATTCGTAACTCGTGGCTGAACTGATTTGCTTATCGCATCTATATCTACTCCGCTTTATATGTGATAAGTAGCTTGTTTGCTCCGTGGGCAAGGTCGTATAAATTCTTCCCGGTCGTCAGCATTTCTTAATCAAGTTTGTTATGCTAATTGCGTGTTTGTTATCCGCGTTCCAAACGTTACAACATGCGGGTGTAAAATTGATAATGTCGATTCGAATGAGGTGGAAGACGGCAACTCTATACTACTATCAAATAAAGAGAGTATCTGTATCAATTTTATTAAACAAGAATAGTTTTTTAATCAATGATTCATAAAAGTAACTTATCGGTTCTAATAAATACTAGTATTTATTGACAATTCATTTTTACTATTAATTTTTGTAAACTTGGTGTTAACTGTGTATCGAAGAATTACACAAATAAATAAAAATAGGCAACAGCGTAAACTATAATGTCTTCTTAGTAATTTAATTAAATTTCTTCAAATTATTCGTTTACAAGTTTCTTTTTTCATTTCGGTAGGATTTATCAAATAATTGTGCCAAGATGATAATCGCTGGACCTTTCTATTGAAAGGAGGGATTAAGACCAAACTAAAAAAAAATTCAGTATTTGGTAACTTTTGCACCGTGTTACTGATGGGTAATAATTTTGTGGAAATTATATTTTGTCTTAAAACACAAACTCGTGTAATATTGTAATGCTCATCGTACACAACTTTGCAAAAAATAAATAATCCGCATGGTCATATTTTCTAACGCTAATTAACACTACAAATGTTCCCCTGAGCAAGCGTATAAAGGTATAAAGGTGATAAGACTAACAGAACAGAAGAGGATGAGAGGAAAATAAAGGTTTGCTGATCAACTGAAATAACTGATGCTTATGCATTTGTTAAAAACAAAAAAAATCGAAGTAAGATTGAGCAAATGAATGCTTCACTCAGCTACTCGTAGGAAAGTCGACAAATTCATGCTACCAAAAATAAGATAGTACCTCACGTGGAACCATTGCTAAACAAAACATCTAAATTGTGATAAAAAAACCAAGAGCAGAAATCGAATAAAAATAATGAAATTTTAGCTTAAGCCAAGGGCAACAGAAGCCCTAAAAATTAATGAAACTCCACTCAAAAAAAGAAAAACCAAACGCTCTCCTTAACTAATAAACTCCAAAAAAGAAGAATTAAAAAGCTAACGACTCAAAAGAAATCAACCCCAAAACGAAAAATAATCCCTACTTGTGGTTTCGACCTACCAAGATTTACACGATAGAAATAGAAGCTAAAAATACGAAATAAATGTAGAAAATAGAAAATGTAAAACAGAGATGATTTTAACTTTCCCTGTTAAACCCCTCAAGAGTACGATACATATGCTAATATTATATAAAAATAGTTATATCAAATATTTGTAAGGGTTTTTAGAAATTAGCAAAATCACTCATTTAATTTAAAGGGTTCGAATATGTTAAACAGTTTCATAGTAATTAAAAGAAATGTCGCACCAGACTTATAGGAAAAAGAGAGTAGTTTGACACAAAATGAGAATGTTACAAATATGTAGTTGGAAGAATAATCGACTTTCCAGGAAGACAGATTCTAGGAAAAGTTACTACAAAGAAGATTATGTTATATCACCAGCTGATACAGCTTTGTAAAATCGCTAGTTGTATAAATTGTAGATGAGGGTAATGTAAGGTACCCCGCCAAATTTAATCGGACAATTGATTTAATTAAAAACTGTGTGGGTAAATTACAAGTGAATAAAGAAAATAAACCAAATAATACCACTATCGACTAAGTTCTACTAGATCCCAAACGTAGCATCACAGGTATGTAAATTCCATCCCTTCCAGGAAAAACACGTATAATAAATTGAGTCCCACTAATTATTTTGTTATTTATTAACTGTTACGGATAAAGTTCCTCATTATCCTCACTGAATAAATGAATAAAAATTGCACTGGATTTTCGCATTTAGGCACCTTTCTTATAGCGGATTACAGTTATTTAAATTGTTTTTCTTAAATAACATACCTATTTTTCATAAAAAAATATAACATATTTAGTTAATTGTGTCCAAATCCTCAATTGTTACATAAATTGCAATTCGAGCATGTGTTTTATCACAAATTTTTAACTGTCTCCAACGGATACTTAATTTTCCCCAGGGCAATTTAAATGCATTTCTTCAATTTCTCTTTCTGAAATGATTGTAACTTTTAAACACTATATGTTATTTAGTGATACGACGTAAACCCATTTCATTCAAGCAGTTAAATGATAAGATAATTTAAAACTATGTTAAAAACTATCATATTTTTACTATTGTTAGAAGAAGGTATTATAAAACTCCACAGTTAAAGTTACGATAGAAGATCGTAAATTTTCATATAAAGTTTACCCAAGTCAAATACAGCTTAAAATTCATTTTATGTTGAAAGAAAAGGTATAAAAAAGATTAAATTAAAGTTGAAGATTTATTTCAGAGTCTAATATAAAATAGAATTTAAAAAAAAACAAGAAGCGAATAATAAATTCAAAGCACGTCCTTCGCGCAGCAGAAATAATTTCTAAAATTAAGAAAATAACAGAGTGAATTACTGCATCTAGAGAATTAGCCTCATTTGGACTTACTCAAAGCGAATGCAGATTAGAACTATGCAAATAGAGGCATTAGTTCATATTCTACTATAATAGTAGCTAGAAGTTTATCCGGCATTATGATAGATATCCTGCTGAAGACTTTCGAATTTGTTAACTTCGACTTCGCAACTTCTACAATATTACCTGCCTTCTCATTTAATTATTTGCCTCGTCTCCTGCTAACTTTTATACTTTAAAGTGGTTACGAGCGTCTGTTGTAAAAAATTAATTCCAACGTTCCATTTAGTAAATGCGTTTGATATCTTAAATTTGAAGCTTTTATTTGTGAAAAAATACGGAAAAAGTAAGTTATTTAAAAGAATAAGAACCTTAAATATTTTTTTTTAAACATTCAAATTTTCTGAAAATTAATACACATGAAAATGTCTAAACTTAAAAAGTAAGCTAAACTTTTACAAAAAGTAGTTTAAACTGTGTATGCAGTTTGACCAGAACATTCGTTTGAAGTTTACGTTATAGAAAGTAGAATATTTTCTAAAATCACCGACGTTAAGCAAAGTCGCGCGCGGTCAGTACTTGCATGGGTGACCGCAGTCATACATATAGTTTAGTAATGATAATTTTACGAATGCTCTTCTGTGCATGCGTTGCTTATGCATTGAAAAATATGCATTTTGTAATCTGGCTTTTGTTTCCTTCCAAACGCCTGTTACCAATAATCATCTTCATAGATACAGATTTATACTGATCTTCTGGGGCACCATACATAACACCTTACATCACAATACATACAATATTTGTATAATGTACCATACGAATAAATAAATAAATCTCCATAGATACATATACAAAATAGGTGTAAGCTCATTATGAGAAAAAGGCGTCACAAGGAATTCCTAATTTCATATTGAGCTGAAAGAATTATTTTAAATAATAAAAAAAAATTGTTTGTTTATTTGAATCAATTTGTATTAGTGTTAAATTTATACTAAGCATTTCTATTTAAACTAAACTAAAGTTAAGTTGATTAAAGTTTAAGATTTCTAAAAAACCAATCTGCATTTTATTTAAGAAAATAATTTGATTTATATGTGTGTGTAAATAAATTCTTTCATTTAATTAAAGTAATATTTAAGTAGAAATTAAGTTGTTATTTGTAACATTCATAAATCAAAATCTAAATTACGTTGCATATTGAGACATACAGGCGGGTGTTAAAAAGTGCAAAGGTTAAAACTTTCCGTAAGGACAAATGCATTTAAAAGATTAAAGGTAAAACATTGAGTGTAATGGGAAAGGAAAATGAACGATAAAAAGGACACAAGAGTTGAGTGGTGGTGAGAGACAAAGATAGTAGTGAATGATAAAGGGGACTCGGTAGTTGAAAGCCAGAGAGTGTAAATATTAAAATAAAAGAGGGTTGATTGGTAGAAATTGAGGGAAATGGTGGATGGTCGTTTACAGATCGGTACAATTACATCGCAAATGAATTAGAATATAAAGTGCAGTTAATAAATAAAAATCTTGCTAAAAATAAAGGGACCGGTAAAAGTTAGAAGAGTAGAATTCAAGCAAGGAAAATACCACCATCAACGATAGAAGTAAACACTACGTCTGCTGACGTCACCAACATGTAGGTGCGGGAATGATAATATCATTAAACGGATTAAGGTCGGTTTATTAAATTTATAAATAAAAGGTGTATTTCCACATACAAAAATGCTTTAGTTTTTAATTTCAAATTTTCATTTGTTGTACGCATCATAATCAAACCGTTAACATTAAGTTTTGTATTTTTTTTGTAAAATATTTCTTTTTTTTTGTTAAATTTGTTATTCCATAAACCACAAAACTTTATTTAACAAACTCAAGCTCCTGAGATAAAGTTTAATCAAAATAGAGAGTCTCAAATTACAATTCATTTTTTATATTTAAACAATTTCAAACCATCATAATATATATCGATAGTGACCACTCAAAATCTTTATATACCTGAACTGTACTTACATTTTAAAATTATGTGTGACACTTTTCACGTTGTTATACGACAACGGCCATGCCAAGTTGAAAGCACTGGTTCTCGTCGGATCACCGAAGTTAAGCAACGTAGCGTGCGGTTCAGTACTTGGATGTGTGACCGCTTCGATATGCATTTACACGAAAAACAGTTAATTTCTTTGTTATATTACAGATCGTTTTGAAACTAAATATCAAATATTTCATAACAATGTTGTTTTACAGGGCGTTCAAACTGGAAGCCGATTTTCCGGTTTTTTTTTCCTATTTTCAAATACAAACCATCATTTTTGATAAATAAATTATGATAACTAAAACCATTTTTCTATCTTTCATTGTTTGTTTATACATTTTTTACTGTTCTTATAAACGTATACTTACATTGTTTTATCAATGTGTAATAAGTAATCAAATACGAATTGGGTGTATTATTTTTAATTGTAGTCAATAAATCAACAAAACCATCAAAACCGTTTGTCGATTGTACAATGACACTTTACGATCAAGAATTTGAATATTGATTTATATGTAGACGTTTGAATACTACTAATACTATCTACTATAAAAATTGTATGTATCATATTGTTACGTAACTGCAAAAAATAGACGACTCATGTCCATTCCTTTATCTTCTAGAAAATTCATCCATTTTCTTTAGTGAACACCAATTCCTAAAATCGTTTATGTATCTATAAAAGGTGTGCCATTGAATAAGAAATAAGAGAGATTTTCGGATAGTTAAAAACAATTTTCAAAAAACACAGGGACACGTCAAATTTTTGTGCTAGAGGAGAACCTTTAATAAGAAAATTTAACGCAAAATCACTACCATATCTTCCCGCTGTGACCACTAAAATTGTAAATAAGAAGTTAGAGTACGTGATACTGTTATAAATGACAAGTAGGTTTCATCTATTTTTTATTTCACCTGATTTATTAAAAAACGGAAAATAATTCATACCTTTATACATATAACTAGCATTGATAAACAGCGTTGCCGGGGTTACGCACACCCATGTAGGCCGACTAATTTGCAAAATCTGATATTGACCTTAAAATTCAGTGGTTCAATAAGTGTGAATCATAGATACAAGATGAAAAGATTTTAAAAAATAAGGTTATGAAAGTAAAAACAAAAATGGTGTGTTCTTATCCAATTAATATTTAAAAAAAGTTACTTGGTAATAAAGCAATTGAACATCAAATCTCCGAAAACATATTTTCTAATGTGTTCCCAAAAAAATGCAAATTGCATTTTCTAGTTATTTGAATTATAAACAAAATCTAATTAATTTCCCCCTTTTATTATTAATTATCTCAACTAACTCTAAATTATCCAGGAAATCAATAAATGGTGTTTCAACATTTTCAGTTTTCAAACTGTCGCACAACTAGAATTTGTTCTCTTAAAAATCTTCCCCCAACAAAATGTTGAGGTTGTACAAGTTGGTAAAGTGCAAAAATTAAAAGAAAATTAATTTTTCACTCGGAAGAAACTACTAATCACATATTAGCAATTGATATGTACATTTTTAGTGTTTAGACAAATAAACATGCACGCAAAAAAAAACAAATTCATGTTTGTAATTAGTGGAACCTTTCAGACCTCTGAAGAGGATTTCTTCATTCTTTAATTGAATTAGAAGGTTATGAATTGTAAATTAACATTGCATCTGCATTCAGTAAATTACAATTAGCTTAAGCACAACGGACCCAAATAGAACCTTGTGGTGCAGTTGAGTACACATTACAGAGTGTTTGTTACGATAAAAATTCACCCATATTAGGGTACATTTTAATTGCAGAATTTCCCTGAATACGTGTTGCAATCCTGAGGCCGGCTCTGTTCACTTTCTCCGCATTTTCAATAGATAGACACTTAAAAGGTCAAATTTGAAATCGTAATTAAAACGGTCACTTTCTTCCTTTCCGTGGTATACCGTCATTTGGTGTGTTACTATCACTTAAAAAAAAAACTGCGTTGTGGAATTTAATTCGTTATAAGGAACCAATCTGAACTTAATTTAATCATCTGCATTTTGGGAATGAATATGAATGTAAGATTGATTTAGGTTTACGCTAGATTTGGTTTTGTTCTACCATTTTTGCAGGTAAGCATCTTTAACCTATTTAGCCTCGTGTTAAGGATTGCATACATTTCAATTTCTCTAATTACAATTTCTTTGTATTGGTGTATTTCGACGTCCGTTACTTGTCCGATGTCATTTTAGATCGTTAATGCCTCATCATATGTTTTAATTAATACCTGTACACTTGGTGTACATGAGGATCTGTAATCAAACAACCTTTATATGGATAACTTAGTAAATCATGTTGGGCCGCTTCAACCACTTAGTGGCGTTCCTACAAACTAAATTCCTGTATTGCTGGCGAAGAAAGATCAACGAAGTTGGAGACATCTCGCCTTATCACCTAAAGAAACTATTAATTGGAATTCTTCGCAGGCAACATTATTCGATTGTGCGTTCTCTTACAGTATATCTTCGATTTTAGCGTGATTATCCGTTGAAGCAGAGTGAACGCATTTATAACCTTACGTAAGCTATAAACTTGAAGCTATTGACGTCGAATGTTCTAATTGGTGATTCTAGAGAATCTACTGTTCGTACACGTACGTTATTTTAAGATTAAGTAATCTACCACAATTGGTGGACGATTTTATGTCTCAAGACAATTTATTATCACAAGAAGGTGTCTTATCAATTCTTATACGTAAGGCTATCAAAGTAACTTCAACTAATTTGATGTATTACTAATAATAAAGTTAAAGTGGCGCTTAAATGCTTCTCATTTTGAACTCACCAATCTGTTTGTCTGTTAAAGCTAGTTTGGTTAAAATATACATACCAGGATAGATAAGAACTTGTCGCATTTACTATCACGATTGCTCGTTATATGTTCACTTAATTAATTACACAAGTCAACAAAAGAAACTTTTTTTTTGAGTTTGTTATAAAATGCTTATTTTCTGATTGTCTACAACAAAAAGTAACCAGAGGATCCATTTTTCCACATCTCATTAATTCAGAAGAGTTTAATGACTTAGTAAGAGACTTAAACCTACCTAAACTTAAAGCAGAAATATTAGGTTTACGGTTAAAACAGTGGAATTTGCTCAAGAAGGACGTTAAAGTAAGTGATCAAAGGAAGCGTCATGAAATATTCTCTGGATTTTTTACAAAGGAAAATAGACTTTGTTATTGCAATGATGTGAAAGGAATTGGAATCCCTTGCGTTCCTTCTGAATGGCGTCTTTTCATTAAGAGCTCTACAAAAAGTATAAAAGCAGTCATTCTTCATAATGGAAACAAATTTCCATCTCTACGCCTGGCTTATTCTGTAATGCTGAAGGAAAATTACAAAAGCGTTAAAATGGTACTTCAAACTTTAAAGTATGAAGAGCATGCTTGACTAGTGATAGGGGACTTCAAGATGGTAGGTTATCTTGTGGGAATGCAAGGCGGATATCCTAAATACTATCTTTGCTTATGGGATAGCAAAGCCGACGCACTTCACCGAGCAGCATTCATGGCCTAAACGGATCGAGATTCAGATAGGAAAACATAATGTCAAAAATAAACCAATTGTGAAGGCCGATCGTATTTTGATGCCTCCGTTGCATATAAAATTAGGCCTCATAAAGCAATTTGTAAAGGCTCTTCGTCAAGACTCTGAAGCTTTTGAATATTTAAAGAGTTTTTTCCCTAAATTGTCAGAGGCTAAAGTTAAAGCTGGTCGGTCCACAAATAAAGAAAATAATGGCCAGTGAAGAATTTCCAGTGCTACTAAATACCCACGAAAAACAAACGTGGCTTATTCTTAAAGTAGTGATCCATGGCTTCCTTGGCAATAAAAAAGGTGCAAATTACAAAGAGCTCATTTCTAATATGCTAATATGGTTGTAGAATGACACATATGCTTCATGCTCACTTAGATCAGTTCAAAGATAACTTGGAGGCATATTCAGAAGAGCTAGGAGAACGTTTTCGCCAAGATGTGATGAATTTTCAAACCGTTATCAAGGACAATGTAATGAGAACATGATGGGTGACTACATTTGGAATCTTGTGCGAGAAAGTTCCTGCCTACACAGAAGAGAAACTAAAAATATTTATTTTTAATGCTTCTTTGTGCTTTTCTTCCTAGATTTAAAGCTTAATCTTTATTGTTTTTATAAATAAAAGTGACTGACAAGTAAATTAAATTTTTTTTTTGCTTTTACATACGATTGAAACATAAAAAATAGAGATTATCTTAAATTTTAAAATTTCGTTCTGGCAACTATAAAAGCAAACTTTATTAGATAAAAGTATTTTTTCTTTCATTAGTTAACATAATTAATCAAAATCAGACATACAGAACTCAGACTTAAAAATCGTGTTGACTTGTGTTATTCTTATGTGTCGTCGATTAAGCAACTTGGTTACCAATATTTGTGTAAAAGAGACAAGAAAAACAAGATATTGTTAGTTGTAGATGTATGATATTTATACTACCATAGATAACCAATTAAATAGTAATAAATTTTAGCCTGCTTGATTTTCTCATAACAGTTTTTCCTCTTTGTAACTACATCTGTTGACACACTTCTATTGTTGTTGTTGTTGTTTCTCGAGAATGACATCGAATAATTGTATTAAAACTTAACTGATAATAAATCATAATGCAGCATTATACTTTTAAAAAAAAAAAAATTAATACTTTTTGAGATATTATAATAATAAATCAATAGCTTTCGAACGAAGTCATGTAATATAAATTGACATTCAAAATTCAGCGTTTGAAAACCATTTGAGATTTCCAGGCAACACTGATCTACGCAACTCAATTTCTCCATTAGCACAATCCTCAATACACAAAGGTAATAACTGTTAACCATAATTAAGACGTAATTATATTAGCATTGTTAGTTAACCAGCTTCTTAAACTTTGGAATTAAACTTTAAACATAAATTCGTGAATATACTCGAAACTTACAAAAAGACATTCAGGGTGAAATTCTAAAATTCCGGTATTTAACAGTAGGGATTACTGATGGCGGTACTCGATCAATCCGTGCTTTTGTATAAAAATGCGACACACTAATGGCATTACCATCCGGGCAGAAGCCCATAAAGTCGATCCGCGATAAATCCTACTCACAAATTGAAAACCTCCCGAACTACTCGGATACGAACGAGACTTGCATAAGCTAAGGCACCCATTAAAAGGAAACGTCACGCACTACGCACTTCGAATTCAGGATACACTTAATTTAATGGTCCTTATGCAGAATTACAAGATGTGATAATTCCATAGACATTTCACACATTTTCGCGCGCAAAAAGCGTTTCGGAATTTGGGGAGCATCGACTAAATCGTAAATTTTTTCCTCAAAGGTCTTATTGAATTAAAAGCGTTTAACAGCATTTAGAACGAATTTGAAAATATTTTTTACAACTAGGAACTAAAGAGCATGTTTACAATAACAACGTAACAGATTAGGTACCGTCCCACTATAAAAGACATTTTTAGACAATCTTTATTACTGTACTAAAGACACGAAAACTTTTATGTTTCTACATGCATTAAGTATACACCTCTTTATTTCCTCATTTGGAAAAAAAGGACCGTAGAATTAAACACGTCTTATTCTTCAAGTCATAAAAATACAGGGAAAAACCTTTCGCCTTATTGCAAAGTGCGGTACTTAACACCCGCAAGAATGTTTTTTTTAAATAAATAACTAAACAGACTTTTAACTTATCTTCATCGTACTTATATTAAGTATACCTATTAATACGTATACAATACTCAAAAAAGAGGTACAAATCAATCACATAGCGAAGTAGAATATGAAATAATGGCCACCAACTTTTTGCACAAAAGAATATAGAATATTGGTCATAGATTTCCAAAAAATAAATTAATTCCTACCTTAAAATTCTGACGTTCGTAACCACTCATTTTTGCCACAAGACACTACGAAAACTAAAATATACTTAAGTGACCGCGACCGATTTAAAACTAAAACACTTTTATTATTGTCATACAATAAATAATTTGGTCTAAGGTGGTACGAACTCGTTATCGCATTTAATTGAATGACACATGATAAGCTCCGAATTTAACTCGAAAAAAAAGCAAAATTTATTATTGAAAAATACTTGTTTAATGAGTCACGGTTTTATAAAAAAAAATTAATGTATGATGGAATAACAAAAATATGCAAAGCAGCGAATGGTAAACTGAAAGTTTACTGAAACACGAAATATTATGAGCTTATAAAAAACACAAGTGAAGCATTTCGTTTTCGACGTTTTCACATTAGTTTTTTTTTATACAATTGATGAATTTTACCCAACAACAAACGCATCATTACATTTTAGAGATCTACATCAGTTTCGAGAAACTTAACTTACATGTAGAGGAGGTCTGGTGTGAGTTGCCACCTTTTCATTAAAAAATTTGTAATTTAAAAAGACATGAGAAATTAAAAATTTTGATAGAATATATGCTTCTATGTGTTTATAACAATTAAAAGTCGGAGTAAAATTAATCTGAAAACAGAACGTGAAGCTGGCCATTGTACAATGCGGTCGTTGACAGTGGTCACTTTGATGTAGTACAGGGTCACAACTTTTTATATGATTTTATTAGGAAATTATTACAGAACTTGAATTTTCAACACATGCGAGTACATACAAGATATAAATTGTTGTATGCTGTAGCTTGACAAATCAACACTAAATTGAAAGGAACTTTTAGCTCTGGAAGTTCCATCTGTTGGCATGGGATCGGCCAAATTCAGAATAATTTCTTCAATAGGAATATTTGCACAATCCGAAATCAACGAAATGAAAATTTGTTTCCATATCTTCTTAAGAATATATACAGGGTGCGGCATTAGTGCGTCGAAGTACGATATATCGGTTATTAAAGAAGATATCAAAAAAAGTTGTTAACAAAAATTATGGAGCGCTTCAAATTTTACATTTTAAAATTATTTTTGTATTTACAGGATGTTACATATTACCAAGGTGCTCCAAACATACTTTTTTTTAAATGGGACACCCTATATATTATTTCAAATTTAGATTATGCTCATACTTTAATATAGGGTTTCATTACGTTACACAGGATATTTCAAAAGTTATAGTTATTTGTATACGAAAATCGTGCTCATTTCAACCTCCTGTATATCCTAGACAAAACAACCTAATTGTAATTCTTTTTTAAGCATAACTTTTTGACATTGATACAGTGTTACAAGAAAGTGCTATTTCTTTATTATTGCACCAATGGTATAGGGTAAAGTCGGGTGAGATGGCCATCCGGGAGAGATGACCAACAACTTAAACTCGATGAAACGTTGTTCGATGGCGCTGTGTGCCCTACCGGGCAACAAACGTTTATGTGTGAGCACGGCCAGTGTGTTTTCGTCTTGTCAAGGTGACATTAAAGCACTCGGAAAATACAGACACAATCGCTTCCTTGTAAAATTATATATAAGTTTCGTACTACCTTCTATTGTGAATTTGCGGAAATAAATTTACCGGTGTTTTTAATATATTAGGTAAGTACGAAGTTCATTCTATAATTCTAACCTCTAAAAACCGTTAAAAGCATGTAGTTGATTTTGTTTTACGTTGGCCATCTCTCCCAAGCAATTGGGAAAGATGGCCAACAAGTGTAGGGATAGATGGCCATTTATGTTTTGCGTCTATTTATTTACAGTTTGGCGTCCTTTCGAGTTTACTGCGGAAAAATGCCAACGAAGTACAACAGAAAGAACTCAAATCGTGGAAACTATACTCAAGAAAATCTAAGGCTAGCATTTGAAGCTGTCAAAAACGGTTCTTCTGTAAACGGAGCCTCGAAAACTTATGGCATTCCTAGGAAGACCCTTGAAAGGAAAGTGAAGAACGATGTTTCCACGACTGGTAAAATGGGACCTGACAGCATGTTGGGGAAAGCAAATGAAAATAAATTAGTGCTACACATTAAAAAGGCACAAAATGCGGTTTTCCTATGACGGTATCAGATGTTCGAAAGCTTGCCTATAATTTCGCTGAAAGTCTACGACTTAATCATAAGTTTAATAGAGACAAGGGAATTGCCGGTTCCGATTGGTTTAGGTCTTTCCTCAGAAGACACCCCGACTTGACTATTCGGAAAGCTGAGGGTGTATCTCTAGGACGAGGTGAAGGCATGAACCGTGTAGATGTGGGAAACTATTTTACACTTCTGCAAGATATTCTGGAAAGCAATGAGCTTTTCGACAAACCTGGGAGCATCTATAATGTCGATGAAACAGGCCTTCAATTAAATAATCGACCTGGGCATGTTATAGCCGAAAAGGAGCAAAAGATGTTGTTACAGTGACATCAGGTGAAAAGGGTGAGACAATCTCGTGCATCGCTTGCTGTAATGCCGAGGGTTTTTTCTTCCGCCGGTCTGCATATTTAAGGGCAAGAATTTAAAGACCGAGTGGACTGATTCCATGCCGCCTGGTTCACATATTGTGATGTCTCAAAATCAGCGTATGTTACTGCAACAATTTTTTAAGTTGGTTCAAGAACCACTTCTTGACACGTAAAGGGGAAGGGAAGATCCTACTAATCCTTGACGGACATGCATCTCATTGTTCCTCTGTTGAACTTCTAGAAACAGCTGAAGCTAACAATGTCGTTCTGTTGTGCCTACCTCCGCATACCACTCATTATTTGCAACCTCTCGATAGGGCTTTTTTAAGTCTTTAAAAACCTTCTACTATCAAGCTTGCAGAGAATGGATGCAGAGTCACCCCGGAAGAAATGGGGAAAGTCAGCAACGCTGGAAATGCAATGTCCGGCTTCAGAGCCACCGGAATATTTCCCTGAACCCTGATTCCGTACCTGATCATGCTTACACTGTTTCTGATCGAATAGTAAACAATGAAACAAGAGAAAGCCAGGGTACACCCACACAAGCAACGAACATTCAACATTCGACATCTCAAGTTGACAACGCCGAAGTAATACAAGAAGTGAGACTACACCTCCAAGAGAAGGAACATCTGTTCCAGATTTGACACCTGGAAAACTGCTAGAGCAGATTAATCCTACACCCAAACTAGTCATTTCTGCAAAAAACGAGCAAAGTCCGTTGCTACCCTATTAACTTCTCCTGAACACATTGCGACCGTAAAAGATAGAACAGCAAAGAGAACCAAACAGGTAAAGAAGAACGCTTCAGAAAAGAAAATGTTAGTAAAAACAATTGCACGAAAAAACGCTCACCTTCGCCAAGTTCTGATGAGGAGGAGGAGAATTTAGACGTTCAATATGAAGAGGAAAGTGATACCATTTCCGAGGTCGATGAAACCGAATGTACAGGATGTGGCGAAAGCTACAACAGCACCCGAAAAAGACGATTGGTTGCAATGTGTAATATGCCAGATGTGGTTTCATGAAAATTGCTCTGCTTTTTCAAACACTTGTCAAAATTGTGGCAAAACCGCGTTTAAAAAGAAGAAAAACTAATGTTAGGAAGAATTTTTCAGTTTGTCTATATAAGAAATTGTTATATTAGGTTTTTTTTATTTTATTTTATTTTTATTTTGTGGCCGTCTTTCCCTTATTTCATTGGCCAACTAACCCCACTGAACTGGGATAGATGGCCACATGCAACTTATTTTTATAAATAATAAAACATTTGTTCTAAAAGTATTTTACCCCTATTTATTTATCAACCTGGTGGGATGATAGTTAAGCTATTACAAAAAAAATAGGTCATAATCCTAACCCTTACAAAAAATTTACAGGCGCCTACTATTCAAAATGGTGGCCATCTCACCCCACTTTACCCTATAGAGCGAGCCATAACGCGAGCACATGATTTTGTCAATTTTTTCAAATGAATCATCCTGTATTTTATTCTAAAAAGTGAAAATACACTTTAAGTTCTTTCATTTTTAATTAGTACTTCATATAGCTAAAGTTGTTAATTTCTGAGATATGTATTTGTGATTTAGTAACAAAAAGAGATTTATTTTTAAAATTTCTATAATATCAAGTTAGCAGTGAACAAATGACAGTATATTATTCAGTAATTATTAGTAACCTGTCATTTCACAAACTTCTTTGAAATCGTGGAGTGTTTATTAAATATTAACTACTTAAATATTGTTCGAAATGAACTATCCTGTTGAGAAATTAACACACATGATATGGGTACCTGGAGAATGTACGAAAAATTGTGTATTAGCACAAAGAATTTACAAAGAGGAATATCCCGCACGAAGACAACCCGAGAAAATAACGTTGGAAAGGTTACTAGATCGTTTTAATCGTACGGGTGCAGTTGTAACCTGTACTTAACGGAGAAAATGAATTAAACGTGATGCTTAAAGTTACCCATAATCTACATGTGAGTACACGTGAAATCTCGCGTTATAATGATATTCGTGACAGGTCTGTCCGAAGAGTACTGCGTAAAAATAAGATGCATCCATACCATATCCAGTTGTATCAAGAGTTACTTGAAGATGACTATCCCAGAAGGATTACATTTTGCGAATGGGGTCAACAAATAATTCATAATCAGGCGGATTTCTTTGATTTTGTCCTCTTTGGAGACGAAGCCACATTTTATAAATATGGAACTGTGAATAGACACAATTTCCATTACTATTCGACAAGTATTCCCCATTTTATAGAAACTCATGGTCAAAGTAGGTGGTCTTTAAATGTTTCAGGTGGTATAGTTGGAGATCACGTAATTGGACCACATTTGTTGGATGGAATAGTGAATGGTCAAATTTATTTGGACTTTTTAGAAAATTATTTACCATTACCGTTAGAAAACGTGCCCCTTAACATTCGTCAAAGAATGTGGTTATTACACGATGGAGCTCCGGTACACCACACTAGATTAATTTGTAATCATCTTAATACCCATTTTCCCGGAAGATGGGTGGGAAGATAAGGACCTATCGCATGCACAGCTCTGTTCACCAGAGTTAACTAAAATTGTTTTCTTTATGTGGGGTTATGTGAAAAATCATGTGTATCAAGTACCTCCAACAATACGAGATAATTTAAAGAATAGAATACGAGAAGTATTCCAAAGTTAACAAAACAAAAACTGAGCGACAAACAAATCTCATCATGCCTGTCGTTCGGTGTTCGGAAAATAAGTTTTGAAAGATATCAGGAATAGGCTACTAAACAAAATTGTCGGCTTTCGAGATCTCAAAATCCAATTTTCTTTATATCCACAACGAGCCACAGTTTGGACTTCTTCAAAAATGGAATTAGAAACGATGAAAGTGTCAAACGAATTCAATGTCCAACACTTTATTGTCTTAAAGACGAAAGACACTGCATCAGATCACACTGCCAACAAAACCATACAGTTATCGGACGAATCGTTATACAGTAAAACCTCTATTTTCGGCCACCTCTAAAATCTGCCAAGTTTTCCAAGTCAAACACCAATTATACGGAAATATCCATATTAATGACCCTCCTAATAGCGACCACCTCTCGATAACGGCCACGGCCACTTATTTCTAAACTTTCTTGGAAAAATACATGTAATTCTACCTCCCATTTCCGGCCATTCTTAAGTAAGGTCATTAGTAGACAACAGCTTAGCGTTCAAGTTGTGCATAATATATAATTGTTTCATTGTGTGAGGCTTAAGTAATTACTGGTATTTAAGAACGGATTTAAAGAATTTGTTCGATTTACAATAGACAGTCATTACAGAGAAAGTGCAATTAAAAGGCTCATTAAACTCACCCCAAAAATCGTATTTTGCGTACATAGTTTGAGTTAGTATGTTCAACAGTGCTGTTACATATAGACGTACAGAAAAATTACAATGTCGCTAAAAAGAAAACGTTTGTCTCTTAAAGAGAAAATTGATATAATTGTGGAAAGTGAAAAGTTCAATACCAGTGCTAGAAAGTTGGCTGAAAAATTTAGTGTTGAAAGAACACAAGTTAACGATATTTTAAAAACAAATGTGATTTAAAAAAGCTATTTGAAGAAGGTTCCAATACAGAGCAGAAGAAAATTTCCTAGAACTGAAGGTTTAGAAATTGACCGAGTAGTTTACAATTGGTTTTGTAAAGCTAGGAATAAAAATATCCCTATATCTGAACCTTTAATAAAAGAGAAAGCATTGGAAGTTGCGGAAAATTTAAAAATGACGGATTTTAAAGCTTCAAATGGGTGGCTTGAGAAATTTTGTCAAAGACATAACATAACCTTTAAAACAATTTGCGGGTGTCAGCTGATATTAACCTGGACACTGTTGAAGCTTGGAAAGCAAAGCTGTCAGTAATATTGAAGGAGTATTCATCCAAAAATGTGTACAATGCTGACAAGACCGGACTTTTTACCTTGCGATGCCAAACAAAACGTTCTCTTTAAAAACGATAAATAGTAGTGGTAAAAAGCTGCAAAACAAAGATTGGCAATTTTATTTTGTACAAATATGGAAGATGATAACGAAAATCAGTTAATCATTGGCAAAAGAAAACACCCAAGATGCTTTAAAGGCTCTCATATCAACAAATAGAATAGGTATCTAATAAAAAAGCTTGGATGACGGTAGAGATTATGACTTCCTGGCTAAAAAAATTTGATGAAAAAATGAAAAAAGAAAATAGAAATGTCTTATTATTTCTTCTCATCTCATCTCAAAGTGACTTGAAAATGTAAACATTGTTTTTCTACCCCCAAACACCACATCCCATTGCCACCCACTGGATCTAGGAATTATCCAAAACTTTAAGATGCCCTACAGGAAGTTTCTAATCAAAAGCGCTTTAGTTTGGATATCAGTAGTCTGGAGAAACGTTTCGCCTACTATAATTGCTAAATGTTTTGCGAAAGCAGGATTTTCGGAAAAGGTTCTGCAAGAAGATTTCGGTGAAGAAAACGAAATTCCACTAGCTCAGCTTTTTCCTGTATTACTTGAAGGTAATCAACGTGTAAGACTTGAAAATTATGCATCTATTGATTGTGATATTTTGAACAATGAAAGTGGTGCAAAAGAATCCGAAGTTTTTACGTCAAACATTAAAGATATGGGTGACGTGTGTGAAAAGTTGAAATACTTCAAATTTTATCAAAATGTGAATCTTCTATTTTACAAACTAAACTTAAAAATATAAAACAAAATTCGATACCAAAATATTTCACAAAAATGAAATTTAATATGTATGTAATTAATTATTGTAATAGGTATAATGAGCAATTAGAAAATAGGTACATTTTATGTAAATGTATGTATTATGTATTCAATATGTATAACTCTTTCATTATTATATCGTCTAATTATTTAATATTGCATCAGCACATTTATAGTTATTTTTTAATGCAGATATATATATACCCTATAGCAAACCGTATTATGTTCCATACTTAAAAGATTTTAATAAACAACGCATAGAAATATATTTCTTCCTCCCAATAACGGCAACCTCCATATACCGGTCAGTTTTGCAGCAAATTTTAGTGACCGCTAATTAGCGGTTTTACTGTATTCAAGTCAGTAATATGAATTAACGCCAAAGTCATGTGATTTGCTAGCATTAGACTTTTCTCTTTGGGATTATCTTAAGAGCAATACGTATAGTCATGGTCACGGGTAAAGAACAGTTTCAAATAGTAGTGTAGGTAGAAACTGTTTATTACCCTTACTAACAATATTCTATAAAGAATTAGAATAATTTGGTATTTATAACAATAAAAACACTATTTCCATTAAGCAAACAGATAATAGTATATTACTAGACAAAGCCAGCATCCTATGCATGCGTGAAGTCACAAAAATAAATTAGCTCCTAAAGAGCAGAGAATCATGAACAATAATTGGCCTCTGCACTTACAATAACATTCATGAGTTGATTAATCAATATGGATGCAGAGTACATGGAATTCGTAAAATGAATCAAGAGTATTCGGGTGTGCGCTCGCACTAGTCATAACATATTAATAAGAGATATTCTGTTTAAGAAGTTTGGAATATGGCATATTCAGTCATACGCGCCGAAGGTAAGTGTGATGGTGCAACGCAAAATTCCCTCTGGCTCCTAGCGTTACATTAAGTAGTAAAAGGTGGGTACGGATACGTTGCGCTTTTTCTAAATGTGGACCGTTAAGCAGCAATACTGTGTGAATACGCAACCTGGCGACAACAGTAGTTTTAATGGCCTAATGTAGTTCAACTTATTCAGTGTTTTGTTTAGCTTATGCAGGTGATGACCACGATTGATAAAATAATTAACTATTAAAATTGTAACAGGTATGTATTAGATTTAAAATTAAAACGAACCTTCCAAGATTTTAGCATCTACATGTACAACTGTCTCAGTTCAACATATCATACAGTTCACAACAAAAATAGAAAGATATACCAGGGATACAGCTACGAATCGGTGACAAGTAAGTATGTAAGTATTACTTAATTCTAGGTACATATAGATGAAACAATAATTCCAGTGATATAATAAGGACAGCACAAACATAAACCATATGTCACATGCCGAACGTTCGGGAACTTCAAACGGTTCCAATAACAATGAAGTTTTGGTAGCAGTTGTGGACGTTGCCGTTGTTGTTACCAGGTTAATATTAGCTACGTTTGTAAATATTTAATTACATATAAAGATAAGGTCTTTTTTGTAGACCTAGAAGTATAAACTAAAATTTAGAACAGCACAACGTAGAACATATTATCTCACCTTATCTTGTTATTAATTGTGGCTTAGAATTATGTATTTGTACTTCAGTTAATATTGTAATTAAATTTACGTAAATTGTACTTCTTATTCTAAAACGGACATTTTTCTTTTCTTTTTTATTCATTTCTAATCTAAAGTGTTCGCGGTTCCCGCCAAAATTCTTAAGTAATTTGGTTCAGCGGTTTTCAAACATAGCAGGTACTCAAACGCAAAATTTTAATGTTACAATGGTTCCACAAGTGTGAAATAGCCATTCCAAAGTGTTGCGACTATACTTTTTCCCTGACGGAAGAAGTGTGGACCAGTATCAAAGCGTTATACAATTAGCTCAAAGGGTTCTCTATTTTAAGTTGGTACATTTTACTTATAGTAGTAAGTAATTAGTACTGCCATTTGAAGTCTTTGGTTTGATTCCTTTATGGATTTCTTTTTTTTTAAGTTGTTTAGTAATATTAATAGTGTTCACATGCTATAGCTTTTAAGTAATTAATTTATTAAAAACTTTTATTAAATTTACTTGTGTACGAAATTAAAGTTACCATTAAGATTTGATCTAATGTAAGAAATAAGGTGGTAATGAGTTATACTAAAACAATTGCAACATTATGTTAACAACCACGAGATGCCATACTGGTGCTCATTCTGTAACAACTGCGAAAATATTCTCGCACGGAAATTAATCCAAAATGTTACTATTCTAGAATAAGAGTAGAAAAACATAATTTCTTGAGAAGTTATACGTATTGGTCGTTTAGAACAGTGGCATTTGTATAAAAATTTGGAAATGAATTTCAGTTACGTAAATAATATTTACAAAATTTTTTTACAATTACAGAAAAACACTTTTACTTTAAACACTTGTCTGACAGATCGACTTGAAATTCATGTGTATTTATTTACACGAAAATCGATGTTGTAATATCACGAACAAAACACCTGAGTAAACAATACATAAAATTTCATTTCCTTCGAAATAAATTTAATTTACCAGATCAAAGAATTGTTGAAAAAGTGTCTCAAAGCTATAGGTGATGGATTGCCCGATAATGTACTACAACAAGACATGTTGTTGATATTTTCATATCTATTTTTTATCCCGCATTAATAGTTATTTAACAAACGAGTGTATTCATAAGGGCGATTAACAATCGAGATATTTTAACGCGCGAGCAAAGCGAGCGCGTTAATGTTTGAACTGTTAATCGCCGTTTAATTCAAGTTAGTTACACAACTTTTCCGTCGACCGTACTTTGTAATTTTAATAAAATTATAATTTAATAATTTTATAAAGATATGCTATCTAGAACGCTTCTTTAGTAAGTACCGTTTTGTAAACTCACCACATTTTTTTAATTGTATAACATAACCTAACTTCATTGTTTCTACTTTTTTCGTCTTTTGTATGGCTATTTGACAACAGTATTTTAATTAAGGTCACTAAGTTGATGGAGAATTGAGGTACTAAATTCCAATTGTTGCGTCAAAATACAATAGTTTTTATCACAGCGAAACAAAGTGTATAAATCTTTTTTGTGAGAATGGATTGGTGCTTATTCAAAATAGTGATGCACCTACAGGGACCAAACCAAAAATGGTTGACAAGAAGCCCAAGTACATACATCTCTACGTTGCCTGTAAACAAGTTGAACTTTTGATAATGACTTGTCACATCATAACAAACAAAGATATTCATTGATATCGCTATTGTGTATTCCAGCTTAAGATTATTTAACGATGAAGCTTGATTTCACCTTAATGTTATTTCACACAACATGCTCATGTAGAGTTTATAAAAAAAACCTTTTCTTAAAGTGGTTCCACTACACCACCAAAAGATATTTTTAGGAGTCGGAATGTTTATCGGCCCATTCCTTTTTTATAGTTTTTATTTTCTCTTACAACCCTGCTTGAAGAATAGTAAACAATATTGAAGAACTGTGTGAGACAATAGTTTGTAAAATAGATGAGATGAGCTCGTTAATGTTATTAAGTGTTATCATCGGAATGTTGTATACAGTACAAAAATGTCTCAAAATTTGTGTGAACAAATTGAAGATTTATTACAACTGTAAATTAATGTTGTTTCGTTATGATTAAAATTTGCTTTACTACAAATTTTGACAGACTTTAATTTACATTTTCATATTATTGTAATTGAGTGACAGATAAAATGGCAACTTTATGTATAGACCTGTACACTTAGTTGCCTATACTCAAATCGTTCAAATAGAAAATCGTTCATTAATAAGATACATTAATAAACGATTTTGTTTACGTTAATGTAAGTCATAAATGCACGGTCGACGGAAAAACCATATAAATAGCACATAAATATACCGCACTGCTCGGTTCTGGAAATAATTTTTTAATAAATGGGAGGGAGATTCTAGCTTGATATAGTTCTGGCGTTACCCTACTAGAAGAATGAAAACCTAGAATTATGTGCTTTTTATCTGTTTTTGAAAGCAAAATAATTTTTGAAAAATTTTTAAATTTAACAAGTAGAAGGTCGGCCGTTCGATCAAGGCGCAAAATGTTGATATATTCATAATTCAATTAAATATTTTTAAACGTGCGTTATCAGGTCAGTTTAACAAGCACATAAATGGCATATACACTTATCGTACTCCTTTTTTCGATAGCGGTACTCAAAAATAGCCAAACTCCCCCCTAATGTAGGAAGACGATGGCTCTTACAAAGGAGTGATCAAGCTGTAAAGTTATTCAAAATATATTCCTTTAATATATGAGGCGAAGGTTAACTTTATGTTTTTCTAGCTTTACCCAAAAAAAATTAACGAAATTTTTAAGTTGGCACGTGTAAGCCCCCTTCCCCCAATTTTTAATTGAAATTAGTACAAATAACCTGTTGAAGCACAAAATTGAATCTAATTAGTACATAAATAGCAGCAGAATTTAGATTTGGTTGAAATCATTTTTCGATTGGTGGGGGTTAGAGGTTGCTAACGTTATAGAAGTTTAATTTAGTAAATACCTAGTACCTATACTAAGAAATTAGGATTAAAAATTCGAAAAATAATACACTTTAAAATAAAAAAAAAAAAGTGACGGAACAGGGTAACCTCTAACACACAACACAACTTTTAATGCCAGCATTTGATTATTATTATTGCATCTTTAAGCCTTTGATTTTGTGAATAGAATTTACATTTAACAGTAAGGATATTGTTGAAAGACATTTTTTTAATTATTAGGTTCAGAAGTTCCGCATTTTTTACTTTTCTCTCGACAGCGAACAAATTTTGATCTGAAACTTGGCCAAGATATTGTTGCAAGTTACTGATACAAAATGACGAAGTTTAATAATTGACAATTAAATATCAAAGCAGATATTTACAAAAAACCGAATGTAAAACATAAAATCATGGTTTTCTTCTGTTTTACAATCAATTTTTTTGTAAATATCTACTTTGATATTTAATTGTCAATTATTAAACGTCATTTTATAGCAGTAACTTGTAACAATATCTAAGCCAAGTTTCAGATCAAAATTTGATCGCTCTCTAGAGAAAAGTAAAAAATGCGTAATTTCCAGTAATTTCTGAACCCATTGATTAAATATTTTTTTCTTGCAACAATATGCAATGTAAATACTATTGACAATGCCCAAGACTTAAAGATGCATAATAATCAAAAGCCAGCTGTTGAAAGTGTTTCTTGTTTTAGGTGTTACCCTGTCCTTAAACATAATATTAATAATAATAATGTTAAAATATTGACATATTCAAAGAACAAAGGAAAAACATATGAGCTGCTTCTTGCTACTTTAGATGTTTAATAAACATTATAGAAAATATTTGATATTTAAAATATTGTTTACCTCACCGTAATAAGTAGTGTTCCGTTGTATCACCTTACCTGCAACAAGAAAAAATATGTTAATAACAAGAAACATTTAATTCTAAACTTTGCATGCTACATTCATTCCTCGCTCGATTAGACGACATTCTAAACAGGTAATGTAGTTGTTTTAATTATTCAAACCTACCACGATGTGATGTCTCGTACAATTCCCAATATTATGAAAATTCAGTAGCATTTAAGCAGATTAAACTGAAGTCGACGTTTTTTTAAAGGTAAACTAATTACGAAGTATTTATTGTACAACATAATTTTAGAAAACAAAAACTAGAAGTTATAAGAAAAAGTAAAGAAAATAAAATTTTAAAGAAACAAATCCAAAATGCTATTTTGTAATGTGCTGGAGCTGTTATTTACGTATACAAAGTATAACTGGAATATAAGAGTAGGAGAGTGGAAAATGATCTCTTTACGATAACAATTACAGCCACGAGGTATAATATAAATTCTCCGACAAAGTTACAATTGTAATACGTTCTATTCAAATTAGAAATGACGAATAAAGTTGCTCCTTTGTTTACTTTGCGAAAATCTCTTTGAACTATGAATTATGAAAATACTACTATATCCAAGTTTTACCAATAATTTTGCATAAGAATGCATGCCAAGCATTAAATAGTATTTGTTAAAAAATAACGAGAATATACCAACATTATTACATAAAATGCATTTGTTTCAAAATGCACAAAAAATGCAAATTTTTCTTCAGAGCGTTCCGATTTCCTGTCATTTACCCTTTGTCTGAAATTAAACAATAACGTGATATGAATAATTATTTTCACTGTTCTCATCTCGATCGAAAGCGACAGATTTCTCATAAATATTTTATGTCAGAGTAGAAATACATTAATGCACATACATTTTGATCTGAATACCCACCCATGGCTCACACACACGCTGTCCGAACAATTTATCCTGACATAGCATTTTTGGATTTTATTACACTCGTACAAGTTCTCCATCCGTTTGTACGGGCCATTGACCCAACGGTCCATTTGAATACATTTGCATGCCAAAGCTGTTGCAGTTGTATGATTCAGCACCTACTCCGGTATAAAATATATCAATATCGTAACATTTTCTATGTTCTAGAAAGGAAAATAAAAACTGACCTCATTCGTTCAAACGCAAATAAAATGCAACAAGCTAAATTTAAAAGTACGTCCGTTCCGGTTAAATTAAACTGATTACTTACATGTAAAAAAAACACACGCCCAGTCGAGTTTAAACAAAAATTGTCGACATTATACAAAAAGCTTTGTAAAATTTATCCTGTTAAATTTGTCACTTAAAAATGTTTTTTTAACGACCTAAGCAAATATGCTAGCTACAACTACGGTGACAAATTTCTTACTAAAAAGACGCTTTCGCTATTAAGTTGAGTTTAAGGGTACTCTCCTTTTTAACACCTTTAATTCACCTCTATCTAATATTGAAACGAGTAATCCAACAAATATCGAGAGTATTAATGAGAACTGCTTTTGATAAAGGATATGGTGTGGAATACAAAGCAAGTATTGATTTAAACTTGCAGGTCAATTATTTACAATTAAAGTAATAAACAATAAATATTGCATGGGTATCGACAAATTATTTCTGTATACGCTCATAAATTTTTACAAAAAATAAGTTCCCAACAATAGATTTGAACCCGGGGTCGACGAATTTCGGAACTGACTTAACAACCGCGAGTCGATGTCAGGTCGAGTATATAATAATGCAACTTATTAATAATAATAAAATTGTAAATTAATTAGATTAATAATGTTTTCGTTTTATATAAAGCTTATGTATGAGACAACATATAGATCTCTGAACCAACATTTAGCACAACGAATACCAATGTTGTCCTTTTAACATCCCATTTTTAGTTAACCTAAATCAAAAGTTCCAGTACGATACATAGTACACTGTATTGTAGCTATAACAAATTGTCAAACTTTATAAGATATTCAGATGAATGGAAGTAAACTGAAAAAACTATTGACCAAAAAACCGAAAGAAACTTCTGCACAGAAACTAATCTGAAACTGGTACAGCAACCTCAGTGGTGCCAAAACCTAGAATTACTAATAAAACCCCAAAATATCAATGGTCTCTTAGGGTGTTTCGAGGTAAAGAAACGTAGACAAAAGTGTTCAAAAATAATGTTACGAAGTGACAAACGTTTTGAAACTGTTAAAAAACAATGCAAGTTTGCAGACAACTCGCAAGACAATAGAATTTAGAACATCTTCATTACATTTCGTTGCACGTGAAGCCAACTTATGATTTCAAGTGCAACGATATGAAAAGACATCCTTCGCAACTTGAATTTTGTTTAGTTAATAAACGATCTTTGACAATGCGTTCAACCAGAGATATTTGTTGAATAAAACGATTCCAAGACATGGGTCGTTTCATTATAATGTGATATACTTCTATTCAATTCAAAAATTACAAAAATCGATCAATTTCAATTCAATTTAAATAATTTCATTTCAGTTAAAAATTCAATGATTCATCCAAGAAGAATTCAATTAAAAATATAAAGGCAAAGCAATTTAAACAAAAAACTTTTCAAATAAGTTTTATTCAATTAGTTCACCAAGATTGAAATTGAATTTAAATTGTCACAGGTGTATGGATCAATTGTTCAAATTGTTACTAGCCTCTCGGCTGCGTCATGTCTGACAACGTTATCTAATTTCGGAACGCTTGCTTTTTGGTTCCGCTATCTCTATTGTGAGCTGGTTAATAATGGGAATTTGATTTTATGTATGTCAAAACCATTAAGACACCAGCGCAGAATAGTATATTAAAGAACTAGTTTCAGAAGACGCATTTTACAGTAATAATAAAATTAGAAAATTTTTTTGTGATAATCGTATACACAGGTAGCGTGGTGTATCTTAAGATCATGATCCTTGTAACAACTTAAAATTAGTTAATTTTGTCTTTTCAAAATTTAACAAATAATAGCACTTGAGTAAGGTTGGTTGCTTCGATTTTAAACCATTTTTGATAATCAATTTCCCTCGAAGCATTTCAAAAATCGGAAAAATCTTTTGAAAACCAACTGCAAAGACCATTGATAACATTTTTATCAATTTTGCCATTTTTTATGAGTGCTGAAAAATTGATACAAATTGTTATGAAGTGAGATTTCTTTTATTTTTTAACATCTCAGATATAACAACTCTCCTTAATAATTCTGAACTTTGTAGCAACTAGTTTCGGGTCAATTTTCCATTACTGTCACATGGAGCTCGAGCACATGTTTCGTAATTTACCGGATGGTCTATCCTGGATAACCCGATCTATCAAGGAGCACAACTGCATCACCTAGTGTCTAGATTGTCCTCACCGAGTAGTGTAAGATCTATTTGATCATATAGGAAAACAATGAAATATTAAATAGTTATAACAATATTAGTGTCAAATGAAAGTTCGACAAATTCTAAGCAATAAATGTAAATATGTTTTGAGCCTTTCACTGAATAGTTTAAGAATATTATTCGATTTTCGTTAAATTTTCGAGTTATTTTAACCCTTTTTTAGAATTCCTAGAACCTTAAAATGTCTAAAAAACGTTATCTCGAAATTTATTATTACTTATTTTAGTACTGCACATTGCACATCTTCTGAAACTGTCATTGATTGGCATGTGGTTCACCTTGCTCTACAACTTTTCGAAAGGGAAAAGTTTTTGGAATCTAAATACCGAAGATCTTGTGCTTGGTCTATCTCGTTAGGTTTCTTTATTAAGTATAGATATATAAATTTTGCAAATCGTCACTAGTTTCGATTTCATCGTTTACATCAAATTCTGTCCCGGAAGGAATATTTTCAAAAAATAATTACCCCACAAATGATTATTTGACTAATTGCTCCATTGGTCAAAATTCGTAGGGTTCGAACCGGAGGCCGTCAGACGGACGTTAATAATGATTAGAATTGAAAATGTGGTTTTGTCGTGAAACTAGTAACCTGTAAGAGATTAAATTTGTTCATACATAAACAGTTTAGTAATAAGTACTAATTTAGCCGTATTATTCTGTAATTTAATGTTTGAATGTTATATTACTGATCTTTTGTCATTGTCGACAGATATGTATAAGCAGTTAGAGAGTTGATTCTTCAATTATTTATCGTAAACTAAGTATTAGCATAAAACAATCTCGAATCGCCTGCTGTAATTACGCAAGGGATTGTTTAATAGTAAACAATCACTGAGAATCACTTGACAGCTATTTCGTTCTTTAGGAACTCTTCAGGAGTAAGAGAACTCGAGTGTAAGTTCATTATTGTACAATATAAGCGGCTGCCGACTTAAAACCCAACCATGGGCACATCGAGAGGCACTCCCATATTGATCTTATTCATCTTTCATTCTATCTACAAGATTTTGTGTGTATTCATCAATTGGCGTCCATTTATTTAAGTTGATGTTCTCAATGAACAAGATCGAAACAAATAAGCAACAAAGCATAGACCACCACCGAAAAAGTTCCCACGAATTTTTAGGGTCTCGCATTGATTTTTTTGCTATGTTCGAAAAATATTAAAAGATCAACTACCGATATCATTAAAATCGAAAAACAAATGTTAGAAAAAAATTAGGCAATACACTAAATAATTAAAAGACCAAAATTTTTTACTTTTAAGTTTAACGGAATTGCATTCCACCTCTGACTGGCACTTCAGCTTTTTATTGTACCTAATATGAAGTTTTGTACATATTATAATACAGTCCATTTAGAAGGTTATTGGTGGTTAATTATTTATTTCACAAACCGAATTTGAAGTTTATTATCCCAACAACATTAATAATAAAAATAAAACATAAAGAAATAATTTCTAACCGCTTTCTCGTCGTCTATTAAGAATGTAAATGTAAGTCAAAAGCACTAAATCTCAACGTTCAATCCATAAGTGTGAAAAATGCTTTCCTTGGCCTCCACTAACTTAAATCCATTCATATAAGAACCAATTGGTTCCAATCGGCTCAAAGCGGGCCGCAGTAAATAACGCAGACTAACAACGATCCACCAATTCAAAAAGATTTATACGAATGCTAGGATTTACTATCCCTGTTGTATAAAATATAAAATCCGAGAAGAAATCACATTCTTATCAAAGTGTTAAAATTTTTACATTCAAATTTATTACGCTGGAAATATGACCAATATAAAATCGTTTTAAGATATTCACGCTACTTTAGCTTTACAACTGGCGTTTATAAATATGTATTTATCACCAAGGTTTCTTTGAAATCTAGTTAAAAGCCAAATTTCAAATTTATAATAGGATTCCATTAAATCTGTAATATTAATGCTGCTGCAACAGCCTGATTGTTCATTTTAACAAATGAATATGTGCTACATCAGCTTGACAGAGCCATTTGTCGTTGTGACAGACACATAGAGAATTAGTGGAATTTAATTATGGTCATCCATTTTAAACTATAATAATAGTTATATTTGATTTGAAAACAAATTTTTTTCAAACAACACTTCAACAGAACGTTCGAATAATAAACAAATCCCTGAAGAACAAAAACTTGTTAAATCAAACAGATACAATTTAAATAGAAAAAGGTTTTCGTGCGTTCTTGTCCAAAAAAAGCACATTCGCCTGCTCATTTCTCCCCCGATTGTACTTCACTGCCGATGCGTATTGTTTTAAAGGCTTAAAGTGATCCTTGATTGAAGTGCGTTGAAAAGAAGGATTCTCTAGAGAAGGAAATTATTTGTTTAATGGTTCTTGGTGAAAAGAAATAAATTGAAAAATTAAAAAAAAGTATTGCATCGTTAATAGATGTAAAAATTTTCTTTTCAAATGCACAGAGCGTACCATTAATCAAAAAATATATTTTCCTTTATCAAATTGAGTTGCGAATGTGAAAACGAAGAGCTCGAGTGCAATTAAAAAATCCTTGTCGAAGTTATTAATCAAAAAAATTTTAGTCTTTAATAACAATAGAAGTTGTTTACCAAACGGGCTGATACAGTACTAAGTAATATTTCTGTTATTAAGGCAATATCGGGGATTTCAATATAATTTTCTGGAACTTACCCTAAAGCAAGTTGATTTATGTCTGTATGTTTGAAACACATTTCCTCAATATTACAAAGTAGGTGGTGTATTTGAAGAGATTAAGCGTCTTTCCTTAGGGAAATGCGGCATTATTTTGTGGAAAAATACGTGTTTTGCCACAAATGGATGCTTAGGCAATCGAGGACATGCGCCTACATATAAAAAGCTCCTTATAGTGCACCCCTATGAAAAATTACAACTGACAGCTTGCGAGAAAGTGCTTATTTGTTACATTAATATCGCCCACTTATTAAGAATCGTTTCTCTGTTGATTACTAATCAATTACGAAATATTGGCTACCCGAACAGAAATGTTCGTCCTTAATAGAATTCATGCGGAATACGAATAATAAAATTGTGCGATAAAAGATAAACGCTTATTTCATTCAAACATGATTTCTGAAAGAAAATTAATTATATTACAAATTTTACATTTGAACGAAGAGATGGAAATCTAGCAAATTTATTTAAAACGCGTAAATGAAAACGAGAAAAGAATTTCTACAATTTTCTGATAAAGTTAAAGCAACCCTAAAATTTTTCAAACCAAAACACCCCAAAAATTTAGGTCGAACGTGATACGCCTAGACAAAGTTACGGCAATAGGATGAAATTATTTTTAAGAAGATCTAGAATGTTATATACTAAGAATTTCGACGAGAAAAACTTTATATTAAAGTGCTTAATTCAAAAAACGTTTCAACATATTAAAGTACATGTAATTTACAAAAATTTTTCTTTGCGCAAAAAAAAACATGAAAGTGAATGAGATTTAAAATTTTTATTAAATTGAATTTGTTGGGAAAACTTTTAGATACGTTCTACGTGAATTGATCGAAAAATGTGCAGCGGTCGCTTTTTGTTATGCAAAACTTAAATGTTCACCAAGATTTTCGTGCAATTATGAATTGCGTTTTCTTTCTTTTATGGATGAAACGTCGTCATAAATTGGTCAGTACTGCAATCGATTACAGTAATATGATTTGCTACGTATTTGAAGGGTATGTAATTGTGATGCTTCTGATGCAATCTGTTTAACATTCTATAAGCACCTCACACTGCATAATACAGTTTCCTTCCCTTACGTAATTCCATGTTAGCGGATTAATCATCAATTAAGGGTTTTCAACTTTTAACAAATATGTCGCAACATTACTATTACCAAGTGATCTCGTCAGGATATTCATATCAGCGGAAATATTGATTATTGGGGTTTGGAGTAAAATAGAAAAACTAAAATAGCGTAGGTAATATAAAAAAGAATACGTTTTAAGTATAAAAACATTCCGAGTTTATTCGTTTATTTCCATCGAGATTCGAATCGCCTCATGAATGCAAATGGATTGATTCTCGGTAATCTCACTATCGTACCGAACACGCATCTTAACAGGTTTTCCGAAACTCCAAAATCGGGCCCCAAGCTCCTCATTAAATATACCCGAGTGATTCACACTTAAATATTGGAAACGGACAAGAAAATTTCCATAAGGGATTTGTCCCCAAATAACTTCTTGATGCTTATTGTGCCCGTTTTTGGTCGTTAACGATGTCAGTAATTATCAAGCCCTGGTAAAGTATTTGAAGAGGGTCCATCTTAAATTGCCGATTCGACGCTTTGTTCTGTCTCTTTCATGTCATACAAGACGTCCCCTATCTCACGCATCCACTCCCACAAATCCAAAGCTAATCCTATCAACGAATACGGCATGGATAATAATTTCCTGATTCATGTATAGAAAATTTCGGGACAGATGCCGTTCCAGATCTTATCAAAATTTAATCTGGTAGTCGCTCAACCGATAATTATAATAAACTGAAAATCCTATTTGCTGATAGAAGGAATTCGTAACTGAAAAAACAATTTCAGTAATCCATAATAAAAGAGAGGTACAACTAACTACTGCGAGCGCGTGCTATCGCCACTTCCGTTACTAAAATTGCCCTCGCACGCCGGATTTGATTACCAAGCAGGCACAATTAAGGGGAGATGCGTACAAACATACCATTAACAAATTGGATTTTTTAAAAATATATATAATAATCGCAAATTCACTTGTTTCCTATATTCTTCTTTTCATTATCATTTTAAATTAAAATATTTTTAATGTCTAGTAGCGCACCATGAAAACGTGCGATTTAAAATGTGAAGTAATAATTCATTCAAACAAATAAAAACTTAATTTAATACGGCATTTTAGTCCCGCTTTAAAAACGACAAATAATGTAATCGTTCATCCTGGCTTAGCGTTCCGTTGCATATAAAGTATAAAAGTATAGGTATTAAAAATTACAACTTTAAAAACAAAACAATTTAGAACACCTGCAATTGCATTTTTAAACCCAGACAAATAAATTTCGTTAAATGCATCTCATTTTTAATCTTTTTTTAAAAAATGTTTTACGATACTAATAAATGTATTAGGGTTACGAACAAAAAAAATGTAATTTAACTAAGTCGAAGAAATAATTGTCAATACATTAAAAAGCTTTTGCTGCAAATACCACTGCTCCTGACGAGTTCTAAAGAACTAAATGTATATAGAGTGATTCTCTTATATACAGGGTGTCTCAAACTGAGTAGGATTTATTGATTATGTTTAATTATTTTGTTAAGATTTGTTTTCATGGCCTACTTGATGTAATACAATACATTTCCAAATACGTAGCAATTTCATATCTTAAATCAAGATTGTGACACATCATTGAAAGCAGAAAAAAATTTGAATTGTTTTCATGATAAAATCCAGGATGAAGAACATGAAGATCTGTTTAGAAAAATAAACTTAGTAGCAGTATCTAGAAAACCGTGGAAGTGGTTACTTTAATGAAAATCACAATTAATTCCCCTAGACGCAACAAGCAACTTTTGTCTGAGAAATTTTTTTGTAACTTGCACGGTTACGGAAATATTAGACTTTTTCGAAAACGTAGTTTTTCGTGTTTTCCCGGATATCTTCGGAAGTACTCAGAATCTTTAGCATAATAAACTGTAAATTATTGTCCATTTAACCAAAATTGTATCTCCATTAATAACAAAGATAGCCATGTAATCCTACTCAGTTTGGAGACACCCTGTATATGGTTGAAACTATATAACAGTTTTTATGTTTAGTGAAGGATACGTTTTTAGGATTAATGAAGAAATTTCGGTAGCGTAGAAGACGACAATTTCAGAATTTATAGATAACTTCAAATCACATTCATATAATATTCAATTTAATTTTCATCCCGAAATACAAATTTCCAATTCCTCCAACAAAATGTGGCACGGGATACACGAAAACAACCAGGAAAAATACATTACCTACTAACGAAAACCTCGAAAAAAGTTGACTATTTATCTTACATAAAAACCTTCATTTTTGAAAAACAAAACTAAAATAACGGAGAAATTAAAAGTTCTGGAATTTGGTGTAGACCTATGATCGTTTTTTTAATTTGAACTTATACCAGTGAAGTCCGTATCATATTTTTTATTAAGAGCTTTACTTATTCAAAATTTGACTATTGCACTTCTTGATATTCAAAAACTGGCTTATTTCTCAAATATTAAAGTTTTCTAAATGCAATTTTTTAGTCATATACAAAATTTCAGTTGTATAATATCATTTAAATTTTTGTCCATTTTTGTAGACCTGACCACCGACCTTTTTAAAATGATCTCCACATAGCCCCGTATAAAGTTTTTTACGTTGCATGTGATCAAATTTTAATTATTCTATTTCAATCTTTAGAAATACGCGTATTTGAAATGGCTATATTTAAAAAAATGTTCTGGAATAAATATAGTAAAAACTAAGAAGTTTTGCTGATGAGTTTCCTCCAAAATTATTTATAGTTGAGTATCCTCTTATAGAGCCTTCTTGGTAGAGGTGGAGCAAACAAAAACAACCCAGTAGGTTGCAATTGCCGACGTTTCGCCCACCCTAGTGTGGTCTATATCAAGGCTATCTACAAGGCTTAGTTGGTAGTCAATAAATTAAATTCTTCAACACTTAATTTAAAACAATCATGTGTAAATATACAGTGTGACCCACTTGAAAGCGGAAAACTCCAACAACAATTATAAAGGGCTTAAAACTGTACTTCATCGAAAAGAAATTTCATTCCTAAAAGATTAAGTAGTAAGTCTTAGTTTTTGTAAGAAAATGTGTTAATTTGTCTAAAGTACAGTCTTAAATGGTCAACAGTTTTAAAACAAGTTTGTCAAAATTGGACGATAAATATAAACTTTATGGGCGTATTCCGCTTTCAAGTGGTTCACACTGTATATTTTAATTAAAAAATTTAAAAACATGCACAACAAAATTGAAATACAAATGCTGTTGCCACCGACTCTTTTTACTTTGAAGCTGTGTTCAAATTTACAAAAAAATATGCAAAATAATCTAACTATTTTATGCAGCTGAAATGTTAAAAATTGAATTTAAAAAAACTGTTTACTAATAACTTCTTTCGGAATTTTAAGAAATAACCAATTTTTAATTTTTTTGAAAACAATATATTTGACAGATAATGCGCGACTACTATTTTTTTTATCAATTTTCATCTTCGTCGAAGCACAAATTGTGATTCCAAACTCAAATGTCAAATAAGGCTCTTAATAAAAAACGTCCATATAATGCAAACTTTAATGGTCGCCCTGTATATGCAACATTGAATGTACTAAGATACGAAAAATCCACCAAATCACAACCAATAAATAATTTCCTGTAACTTTAAACCACATAGTTTCACTCACACAAAGGATAAGAAATAAACCCACCCCTTCTAGACATAAGTTAATTGTGGCCCCGTAACAACATGAAATAGTATAGAAACAACTAGAATTGTTCTTTTAGGATCTCAGATAATTTAAGAAACACAAAATATCAATACATCAAAAAACAAGCTTCCAGGATCATAGTTAATGCTAAAATGTCTTACATTGTTCGATTGAGTCAAAATTGTAACGGCAATAAAAATTTTCGTCCTTCTTAGGTAAATGAAATCATTGAAGAATACTGCCCAGAGTACCGTAATTAATTTTTTAACCAACTCTGATTCTAAACTCAAAAAGGACTGTAATAAAGAAAAATTTCAGATTGTATTTGATAGGTAAAATTCAAAAACTGAAGAATAAAGAAAGAAAAAGAACAAAATGAACACAAGTCTAACTATTTAAATATAAGTCAGTAATTATTTGATTAAGTTGCCGACCTAAAATATTAATTGTGTATTGTTATTTTCTCAGACTAAATATAAGTACCTATGGGCAAGTTACGTACACTTTTGATTTGAAGTCGCCATTTATTCATTTATTCGTATGGTACATTATACAAATATTGTATTGTGATGTAAGTGTTATGTATGGTGCCCCAGAAGATCAGTATAAACCTGTATAGTGTGGTGACGAAACCGTGTGCAATAGTGGATTGGTTCGTCTTGGCAAAGCATTTACTTCAAGGTTTAGGAAAACCACTAAAACCTAAACATGCCAACCCTTACCCACCCTAGTATTCACATGTAGTAATATTAATTAAGTGTGTAAACACTATAGAAAGTAAATAAGAACATAATAGAGAGAGACGCAAGGACGGAGCTACAACTGTCACGTGACGCGTGGAAAAATAACAAAACTACTTCAATCCAGCATGTGAAAAGCTTAATTTCATGCTCGCGCTTGTCACTGTCAACCTAAAATCTCGCCTAAAATACATGACAACTGTCAATGTTAACCTAAAATACATAGCACATATCTTCCACTCGACACGTGATTTGTTAGTGTCGTCCTTCAGTGCTCTCTTTCGGTATAAAGCGAATACAGCGTTACTTGTCTAGGTACTTATATTTAGTCTGAGGTTATTTTGATTAGAATGCATTTGCGCGAATGAAGCAGCGGTTACTATTTGCCAACTTACATTTGAAAATTATTGCTATAACCACAAACTTTTAAATTTAGAAATTTTTACTATTCAGCGGTTCTGAAACAAGAGATTTTAGAGTGGTTTTTCCCTTGAAGCACAATATACTGTATGCACACTTTTTTCGAGCAAGTCGTCCTCAAAACATATTTGTAAAAGTCTGATTTTGAGGTTGTGTTTTTGTGTTTTATAAATTTGCATGTTTGGATTATTAAAAAACGCACTTTAGTCAAAGAATCACTCGATATTTGATGAAGAAGTTTTAAAAAATATCTTATCTTGGTAGAATATTACTCTTCTAATGAATTTTCTCATTTCGTGGTAAGAAAAACTACATTGCAACCTATCTCCCCAAAATACTATGATAACTACAGATTGAAAAAGTAGAGACGGTTCAAATACTGTTTGATTTTAGTATATTTGGTACTTTAATCGCCTTGTTTTTTTGCAACAAGTGCAAGGTGATAATAATATCATCAAAGAAAGCGTTTCCAAAGTTAAGATTTGAAAAGTGTAATCAAACCTAAACCTTGTATCAAATTGTAGGAAGAAGAAGGCAAACTGTTCAATATCTCGAATTTACTGTATTAGTTTGATTTGTTAAAAAACAAAGAATTTTTACATTGAATCAACATAATTCACATTTTGGGTAAAAAGATTTTTAATTTTCAAGTATTAAAAACTGGTGGCGCCCAAGCAAATTAGTAAATTAGGGAGCTCGTATTATTACGATTAAAAATTTAGGTGAAATTGAAAATGACAACAAAAACCAAAATCTACCTGGTAATAGTAACCAGAGTAAAATTTTTAAAATACGACGTGTCCAGGGTAAGGAAGTCCACTATGGGGATTTTGGAAATGGTAAGGCATACAGATTCGGTTAAATAGGAGAAAAGTTACGTAATCAAAAGCCCAAGAGAATGACATTTAGAATTATTTAAAACGTTTTCTTATTTTTGAGTTATTTTTTAAAAAATGTAGTTTAAATTTACATACTATTTTTTTCTGACGTTAATATTGGACGGAAACCAAAACCGATAGCACAGCAACGTTTAATGCCAGTTCTGCAATCCGACGTTTCGTTTTTGCGGAATCATCATCAACTTAATTTTTTTTAATACTGTCCGAATGGTCTTATATCAGATTCCAAAAGCCCCTTTTATTTCAAATTCAACGTATTACAATTTATTTTGTTTAATTGCGTTTCAGTTTTTTTTTCGGCTTTAATATACAAACATTCCTATTACAGACCTGTACATAGTATTCAATTTTTAGAATAAACAATTAAGTATTTCAATTAACAGTTTATGTCATTTATAGTGATTTTGGAGCTTTGATTACGCAACTTTTGCTTACTGTTTCCAAAATCCCCATAGTGGCCCTCCTTATCTCGGACACGTTGTAATAATATTTTTGTGTATATAAAACAGGATAAGTATATTTGAATTTTTTTAGATGAAACACTTACAACGTTACTTAAATATTTCCTGTTACTTGAATTATCATCGCAAGTGAAATATGTACAAAAATTCGGAATAATTTCTCAGTATGAATTCAACAAAATTTGATTTTTAAAATTTTAAATATTTTTGGTAATATAATTTTGAAACGTCTCCGGACGTTCTCATTTTACCATGTTCTGCCTGACCCTTAAAATGACTTAAAGTGTACCTACAACGACATAAAGTTAATCGCATCATTATTAATAGTTGAAAGCGATAATATCAGATCATATCAAAACACCTATACAATCATTTTAAGAAAAACATTGAAGTAAATGAAAATTGAATAACCATCTCGTGAAACTTTCACATGTAAAGTAAGTATACTCCTTCAGCATCGGTTTAATTTATAATGTTATTTTTAGGGATCTTCACGGTGGAGGTTGAAAAAGAAAACACTGGCCTTTTAATACATGATTACCTAACGTTTTGCACCTGACAAATGGAGCCTTCTTCGTAGGCTAAAACTGTCCCATGACGTGTGCGGTTACATTTATTTTCATTGACAACATTGCCTAAAAGATAGTTTTAGCCCCTAAAGAAGTCCCCATTTGTTAGGGGCAATCCTGCATTAAAAGAGAGTTTTTTCTCTTCCAACCTCCATCGTGAAGATCCCTAAAAAGAATATTATAAATAAATTCAATTAAGTCTTTTTGAAACATGCGGCCTAGTAGTTAAGTTGCTCAACATATACATAAAGTGATTTCGAAAAAAATTACACATTCACATAAATATATACCACAATCACGTTGGGTATTTTATAGATATAATTAGTTAGAAAATAATATTTTTGAAGTTCGGTCTTAATTTACTTCATAGTTTATGTACGCCCGGCGACAAAAATAAAACCCACTCTCGAGAAATATTTTGTAAAATAACCTAGAGTTTGGATACCCCTACAACGTAAACACTATTGTAAGTAAATTTTTGTTATGCTAAAGCCGATTTATTAAAAGAATAAATATTTTGTATATATTCCACACAAAATTCGATAAAAACTGGAGACATATTTGGTACGTTAACTATTTTTAGGCATATTTTATTGTATACGCCACTGACTTGTCGTAGTAAATAAATTTCTCGTCAGAATGGCTGACGCAGTTGTTTTTGTTATTTTCGATCTCGGTTATTAAAGTACATCTATTTTCTAATTTTTACGGAAAAATCTTGAAAAGAAATTTTGTGTTAATACAGTTATTTTTACTTATCTTCTTCTTTCGAACTTCGTCATATTGTCTTCTTGGTTCTTGTTCTGATGGTTCTGAAAGGCATCCCGAATACAAATTGGTTAGGAATACTTCAAAGTAAACAGTTTGGTTAATGGTTATTTGAAAATAATTAATACCTATCTCCTACGAAAATATCTGCACTCGGACTTTATATTTTATCTCCCGCTGAAGTTTTACTTTCGAATGGATTTTGATTTTGGACATTTTTGGTGACTAATACATCAAAATTTGGAATGCTAACCATAATTAATAATAATAATATCCTTACACCAAACTAAGGTTCTGTATACGTTTAATATCCTAGCTCTTCAAGTAATATTATTGTAATCAAATTTAAGTGTTCTAGTGGACTAAAATAATTGAATTTCTATCTTCAGAGAATCAATAGTGTTTCTTATTAAACTTAACACTTAATTTTATAAAAAAATTATTTTCTTGTCTGTTCTTTCATTTGTTTAATTCTGGTATTCTGTTTAATATTTATTGTTAACTAAATTTTGCATCATATTTCAAACTCCATTAGAATAATTATTAAAAAATGTCGACATTCTGACACTTAATATTATTATTCTATGTTTACAAACAAATCACCCAAAGAGCCATGTTATATCCTTATATAATTATTTAATAATTTCTGTTTCTTTAAAATCTATGAAAAAAGTGTTAGCCATTAGCACATAAATTTTAATCACTCAAATCATGAGCATTATTTTGTCGGCGAGCGTACACAGTGTATATTAAAGAAAAAATGTGTTACTTATAGCATAATACATGGTGTCTTAAACGTAATGGGTAGGGGTAGATGAAGAAACGAAAAACCTTTTGGCGTTTTTCAATCTGACGACGCGTTAATATTTAAAGTAGCTAATCAGAGGCGCACAGAGTAGAAAAGAGGCAGAACGACACTCTTGATAGTCTTGCCAAGCAATCGTTCTACCTCTACCCACTCTCGTCCGCTTCTGACGCGCTACTTTTAATAAATTAATAAATACCTAAAAAATTCAAAAAGACTTTTCATCTCCTATCTGTTATCTCTTACTTTAAGGACACCCTGTATAATTCAACGGCATTTCAACACTTTTTCCATAAAACTAAGCACTAGGTCAAAGAATATTGAATCTCTAAATCAATAACTAAAGTTTTATGCTACGCTATAGACAATTTCGAACAAAGAAACGGACGTAACCATAATTATAATACAATGAACGCTGATGGAAACATAACATCTAATGTTGTAAAACGAAGCGCTAATGATCCGAATCATTTATATCGTATAAGAAACCAGAAATCACATAAGTCTTAATGAGGCGGAACGTTTCGATTTAATTTTTTTTAACACTCGGCTTCCTGCGCTCAATTCCTTAGAAACAGAAGAGAAATTTTCCAAACGCGGTATTGATGATTTCTGACCAAAATAATTAAAAGATTAAGTGAAATATTTCACCAACAAACAACGTGCATGTGTACGTGTTATATTTAGAAAGAACTTATGACATAAATGTCAACAGAGTATTCAAATAACTCGCTGAAAAGGGCCTCGGGGAAATCAATCTATATATATAAAAAAACGCGCTAGTTTATTTACTAGAAATTTTAAAAAGTAGATAAAATGTGATCCTCTCTTAATTTTTTATCAAAATTGTAGAAAAATCAGCAACGTTTCTCGCAGCATCTCCGACTGAAAGAAGAAATTAAATTATGCATTTGATACGATGCATACGTAAGAAATTAAATTTTTATCTAAAAGAATTGCGAGCATGTTGCTCGAAAAAAAAAGTAGTAAAATAAAATCAATCAGATGAATGAATTAGCATTTACTTGGGATAACAATCAATTACCAGACAGTTTTATCTATTCGTTTCATGTAATACTTGGAGGTAGTCGTTTTAATTTAAATAATGAATAGGGCAAGTAAATGCACAAGTCAAATTAGTATTCTGGATTAGTCGTACCAGTACATTTCATTCTTATTTATTAAGTAATTTAATCTTTTCTTCAAATACACAAGAGACCACTTATAAAATTTGTTCTATTGAATTGAAAGTTGAGCAAGGGCTGTTTTATTGGGAATTGTAAATCAGGCTTTAGTTACCCTAATGTAGGAATGAGTCATAGAATCCAGCCATAATTACGTACAATCCCTGCACCGATAATCTTCCGTTTACATTTGCTTCATCCCGTTGCTCCTTAGTTCAGACTAATGTTAGTTTTATGTTAATCATTTCCATACTTAAATCGTATCCAGCAAAGCGCGAGGATATACGTTAATCTAAATAATGCATTGGGGATTGTAAGTTTTAATGTTGGCGATTGACTAAAGCGGGATTGTATAAACCGAACTAAATTATTTTATAACTATAGTCGCAGATTGGCGAGCAAAGATCGGACTTCGTCTAGTGGAACTCGAATTTAAAATCGATGCTTCTACTATCACCTTTAACTTTTACAAATATTATAATATCCTCGTTATTGAGGTAAGATTGATGATGGTGTAATCTGTCATCCTGCAGGACACTTCGCCGCATCAATTTATTGTCAACCACGGAATAACAGCACCGTTGGGACTTAATACGGTTTATACACTTCCTATATAGATTACAGGCGAACAGAGTCTTATTATTACCAAACAGATTTACAAAGAAAAATTACGAAATAGTCCTTAATTTCAACTCAGGTTTCTCAAATTATTTTTCCATAAGCCCCTTTACTTTGATACTCAATATGACATTTTTGGGTTTACATATTATAATTAGTTAAAAGCTAGGCGTTTGCAAGATAATTCCACATCACCACCGATGCTTCTAGACGAAAAAATTTTTAAATATCCTTTAAAGATCGCGATTTATCGGCTCAAAAATTGTTTAAACACGAGATTTGCATATTTATATTAGACAACTTTTGTATGAAAAAAAAAATGTTTAGAATTAACATTGTGTAAATATCCCACATAAATTAAAAAGTGAAAAAAAAAGATGTGTTACAATTTTCGATTTGGAAACCACCCCATAAATAAAATTTAGAATGAAACAAGTTTTCGCTGCTTTTGTAAATTATTGCAGAAGTTGCTGCTGCTTAAAAACATTTCATTGCGAATAACCAGACAGAATCGATTCGAATAAAAAAAATTAATAATTTATTTTATTCGTTCTGCGCTTTTTTTAGCGATCGCTGTTTGTTATTCGAACCGAGGTTGAATTCTTATTTTAATTAAATACAAAAAACATCGGTTCGATAAAAGTGTCTTTCAGTTTAACGAAATAAAACACAATTTCAATGAGAAAATATTAATATGCGTACATCAGTTCAAAATAAGTACACAAATCCAGAAATTGGTCTTGAATGATCTTTTGTCAAAATTGTAAAAAAAGTTGTAATAACAGATATCATTACAACCGTAAGCAACTAAACATAACTAAGTATATTTTTTTAAATAAGGGTTTAACGCACATCTCTATATTAGCTTCTTATTACCTATTCCATCCCTCAATTCATAAAATTATACATTAAATTAAAAAAAAATATTAAGAATGAGGTTGAGACTCGATGTAGAGCAATTGTTAAAAATCTAAAATAAAAATAAAAAATACGGTCAAAATATTAAATTCATAGGATATTAAAAATAAAATGTGACGAACGTAAAGTAGTAACCTCCGGGCAGGATTCAAACCAAGAAAAAAATTATTTCGATGCATTGTATGAACGTTTACTTGAACTGTAGTTCTTCGTCACTATTGTTTGTTTAATTCTAAACAGTGTACAAAGGTGAGGTACCTACTACATTAAAGTAGATATGCTTATTTAACTTGTAGAACCAAGGTGCCCCAATTTTCTCAATATCTTCAAAAATTTTGTTACAAATACATTAATTATTTTAGTTACAAAATTTGGATCCATTAAATGACTGTATTGGTTTAATTAATTAAATTATTTATAAAACTTAAAGTCATGGCGAATAGTAATTTTTTTAATTTACTAGTTTCGACTGAAATAATTAAAACAGCCATCATCAAAATTACAGCTGATTTTTTTTGGTAAATAATTAGAAATTTTAAAAGTAGTGTATGTTTTTCAAATTCATTTCAGTTGTAATTTTGAAGATGGGTGCCTTAATTTGTTCAATCAAATGTAGTAAATTAAAAAAATAAAGTATTGGTTATGATTTTAAGTTTTATAAGTAATTTAATTACATAATGACCCACTCTTTCAAAGAAGATAAATTTTAAAATAACATTATTGTTTCCATTCAGCGGCAACTGTTTTTTACTTGGTGGAAAAAGAAAAAAACTTTTTAATCAACGTAGTGTGGATTTTCAAATATTCTTTAAAACATTTTTTTTCAAAATGTAGGTATTTGATTTACAAATCATCATTTCCTGTGAAAGTAACATAATAACTGAATTCAATCGAAAACCCAAACTTTATCTATTTTCTACCAAATACCACCTCGCGTTTTGGTTGAATTCAATTATTCTTTTGATTGTCAAAACATTATAATTATTATTAACTAGTGATTAAAAGCCCGTCGATTGACGGGCAAATTTTAATGCATGAATTTAATAATGTTAGACCTATAGCGGACCTATGGCCCCGCCCCTGAATGGAAATTTCCGGTTTTCGGATTTTCCCCGTTGGTTTGAAGGCAAGACCTATCGGCATGCCGTCTCTACGACGTCTGAAGTACCCGTTTAATTTTGGACACAGAAAAAAATAGGCGCTTTATTATATAGGATTATTTATTGAGTGCTTTTATTTTGTCGGTGACGTTTTTGGCGTAGGAATGGGTCACGAGACGAAAATTTGAAAATTGTTTTCCTTCGCGATGTGATAACTCGAACAACGTCGGTCCAATTAATTTGCAGGATAGAACCAAAAATGTTAGGCTTCAACAATTGAACAGAATGGGCTTATTTCAGAAACTCCTGTACTCTTGATTTCCTCCAGTCCAAGCTAATTCATTGTTTCTGAAAAACCCATTTTCGAGCTTAATTTCGAACAATATCAATTTATCGAGTTTGGTCTAGAGAAACCATGACTCTTTTGTTTTTTTCTACAATGTATTGCATGAACAGTAAATTGCTTCCTTAGAATCTTATTTTTCGACAGTAAGTATCTTAATGAAAAATGTGGTAAAATATTGTTATATATTATTGTTATAGAAACATCTCATTGATGATCCAACAATAGAAGTCACGGGCTTTCATCAAAAAGAAAAATTTGGTCAAAAGTAAATCGCATAAGAACAGGCCATTCAAAATGCAACTCTATGTTGTTTAAATGGGGTGCGATTTCTAATCCAAATTGTGACTGTGGTAACAAACCGGAAACCGTTACACATATTGTAGAGGATTGTTAATTAACGAACCAACAGAAAAACACCAAAAACTGCACCAAAAACTTTACTCGGATACGTGTTTCAACAGCTAAGCTGTCATCATCAGTGATACCGATACTAAAATTAAAAACAACGGGAAGCTTATACAGGGTCATTGATGATTGATGGTAGGTTAGACGTTTATGGAAAACGGGGCATAGGAGTAATCTGAAAGTTTGGCTATTGCCATAAATAGACAGGATCTATCTTTCTAAAATATTTTTATTTTGGCGGTGTTGCCGCTTCTTCTTAAAAGTGGTAACAACTTGTTAATTTTAAATAAAACACCCTATATATTATTCAATTTTTAGAATCGTAATTTCTTACTAATAATATTTTCTGAATAGTTTCCTATACTTAGCTACAGCGGTTTTAGAGATAATAATTATTTTAGGTTATTTTCTTTCAAAACATGATCCCACCAAAACTTAAATTTAGCTGCTATTTGAGCTCATATAAGGCTGAAATTTTAGATACAATTTGCTAAAGCCTTGTATGTAACAGCTGCCTAAATAAATTTATTTTATTTTATACAGGGCGGTTTAAAATTATTAGGTAATTAAAATGCTTTCGAGTTGATATAGCATAATGGTACAGCTAACTCGTCAACTTTTTGAAATAATCGCAATAATGATTAAAAATCACATTGTCTTCACATAATATGCATTAGTTAGCCATGGAACGCCATGTAATTTGACAATTGCTCAACCATTCACTGTGTTTGACAGAGGTCAGAGTTTTGAGATTGTGATTTACTACTTTGTATTCAAAAACAAATTACAATAGAGCGAAATAATTACTCGTATAAAGTTTTGATGAATCTATTTATTCTTCATGGAGAATGTGACAAAATTGTAGAAAGAACATGTAGGAAAGTCAATGAAATGTATTCTGATTTGCAGTCAAGGAACGAAAGAAAGTTTATTGCGAATACAGGAGAACTTTATCAATTATTGTTCTAAGCTTAAAGTATAAACTTTCTTTCGTTCATTAGCTGCAAATCGGAATAAATTTCATTGAATTTCCTACATGTTCTTGCCACAATTTTGTCACATTCTCCATGAAGAATAAATAGATTCATCAAAACTTCATGCGAATAATTATTTCGCCTCATAACACGGTTTCGTCACCACACTATACAGGTTTATACTGATCTTCTGGGGCACCATACATAACACTTACTCACGATACAATATTTAAAATGTACCATACGAATAAATAAATAAACCAATAGTTTAATCTATACATACATAAATATTGCAAAAAATCAAAAATGAGTATCTTACAAAAAAATGCCGTCAGACGTTTCCAGAGTGTAGGTGTATTCAAATCGTCGTTATTATTTTTATTTAAAATTGTATATAAATAATGTTTAGATTGTGTGTTTATAGTGTAACTCTAGATGGGAAATGGTGAAATGCTTATTACTTGCATAGAAATGAAATCGAATTCTTATCACTGGATCCCTGGTTAACTTCTTTATTCGATCTTTTTTTTCGACAACCATGCTTCTTCATGAAGAATATCAAATATTTTAGCAAAGATTTCTTCACTGTATATTTCGATGGATAAAATATTTTTTAAAATAACTTTTCTTAACATTTCAAAAATGAGTTTTTTCTTAGAATTTTATTCTTCATAACAGTCTTGCTTGTTATTAAAAATTTCACTTATTTTTGTGTCAAAATGTATTTCAATGAGTGGAACACTAAACATTATTTCCAAACAGACGAAAAGTAAAGAAAAATCATATTTAATTTTAAAGACTATTTTTAAGTAAGCAAAATACCTCGCTACAATCAAAATTGGAAATACAAGAAATTCTCCTAAAACTACGCTTACTATAGCAATATTTGTATTTCAGTAAAAGACAAAGAACAAATTTAATTAAGAAGTAATTAATGGAACTTAAACTGCATACAATACCTTGGGCATTGTTAAAATAAAAAAAAATGAATTTGTTGTTTCATTGTAGGTACAAATAAATGCTGAAACTTAACAATGGCATATTTAACGACACAAGCCAAAAGCAGGCGGGATGAACAGAAACCACTATTTTGTAACGTTATTTATTGTTTGATAGCGTACACAATTAATATTAATTACCATTGTGTTTTAAGGCAAGTCTGGCAAACTTCGTGTAAGGATAATGCAGTTGTATGTGTCCAACACATAATGGAGTTAGGTCGTTATACCGTTACTCATCGTGTAATATCAATTAGGCTTTATGCAACATTAACTCAATTGCTGAGATGCAATGGCAAATTGTTAACAGGTAAAGGAATGAGAATTGTGTATGCGCCAATTCAAGCTTATAACTTATCTAATTGTTGTGCGATTCAATTTGCATTACATGACAAAACAATTGTATTCCAAATCAATCTGCTATCGTAAGGCAAAACAAGAGATGTAGTAAGTTCGTATAACTATATAACAGTAAATGTTAATCAATTTCGTTAATTGCATATGTATGTGAAATGACGTTCAATTTATGGACAAAGTTAAACTGAACCAAATGTTACTTTCGTACGTACACTCGTGTTCACAATAAACGGGACCATGAAGTAATCGGGTACAATGAAAGTTCAGTTCAATATTTCGACAAACAATAATTTTAATTGAATCAAAACAAATTTTTTTATTGTCCTGATTATAATAAACAAAAATGTACAACAAAAAATTTTGTCTACACATAAAAAATTCAATAAACAAACGAATAATTCATTAATTAATTAATGAATACTAAACCGAAAAACAATTTGCAGCATAGCGGTACAAGTAGTAAAAAATAAAAAACGAACAGTGCTGTTAGTGTTTGCGAGTTCATATAAGGAAAAACCGGCGGTGCTTGAAATTTATGTGTACGTTCTCTTATTGAACGTATTAAATATGCCAATTAAATTAATGGATTAGTGGCTTTAATTATCTCGTTCAATTTAGTCGCCGTTGTAATCAATACGAACATTAAGTCTAGAAGTTCGTTGATTTTGTAATGCCATTGATTTACCATTTTTTGCCAAAGAATTTATTAATTACGTGGTAGAAGCTAACAAATCTGTGATTTATTACAAGCAGCATGCAAATAATTACGTAACACAGATGTATATAATGCGTAATTGAACAAAAATATTTATCAATATTTCTAGAAATGTATTGCTAGAAGCTAAGGTCGTTAATAAACGTTGCAAATATCAATTGAAACAACAAACAATTACACAAAATAATATTTTTGAATAGAAAAAATCGTGTATATACATATGCAAATTTACCATAATAGTTCGATGATTTTCTTATAGCTCATCATATCTTAACCAAATTTCAATGTGACCGCCCCTAAAGAATCCCATTTTAAATAAATTAACCCACTGTGTACGCATAAAAAAAAATTTCGACGAATTGAAAACTTTTTTATTTTGAAGTCGGTTAATCTACACATTAAAGTAACTGTGTGGGTTGCATACATAATGCCCATAAGTTTGAAATCCATATCTTGCAACTTTTAGCCACCAAAAATTTTAAGATTGCCTTTTTTGACTTATTCCGACGAATTAGAGTTTGTATATGTTAGGTTATTTATGTATGTAAAAATAGTATCTAGAGAACCATCGGTTAGATTGTTATTTGTAATAGCAGAAATTTGATTAGATTTTGGATATAATCAAAAAGGACGCTTAACCTACACCACTTTTCGTTTATGTAAAATATGTTAAAAAATATTACTTTGACAGATCTTTTTCAAATAAAAGATGTTTTTAATAAAGTTATACACAACTTTCGCTTAAACAATGCTTAATTACCAATCTGATCTCACTTGACTTATGTTATGAAAGTTATGAAAAGAAAGTTGTTGGATTTTTGATAATCTATAACTTTTATTTAAACTATTTTTTTTAAAATGCAATATTCTTCCCCCTTATTCGAGCAAAAAAGATTTTTTCCAACAGCTAAACAGTAAACTGTACTTCCCTTTAAATTCAATAATAAATTATGCATTATTTAAAAAAAAAAAACATTATTTAATTGTCTTTTTCTTACAACTCTCCCTTTAAAATATTGTAAATTTTGTAGACATTGTTTTATATTGCCCAAAATAAAAAATGTCTTAGTTTTATAAATCATGTAGAATAACCATTAAAGGACATATCAAGGTCAAAAATAGCAAAAGATTCGATTTCTGTACAAACATTAAAATTAACTTTACTTCACACATAACCTTTCTCCTCCATATTTTTCCTTCTCTCCATCACTTCCTTCTCCCTAATACCGTCTCTAATTCCGTTTCCTCATGTCTTACTTAGTTCTCCGCGCGCTTCTTTCAAGTGTTTTATATTTTCCCATCATCACCTCACAGTCTGCACACTCTCTCATTCTCACTCATTCAATACTTATTTTCATTTGCTGCGTTTCCGCTTCTAAATCTTGCTATAATTCTTTTTTTCTTTCAGCCCCTTTCTTATTATTTCCTTTTTTATTCTTGCTATTCTTTCTTGCAATTGTGTGTCTGTGGCACACCTTACTCTATTTTCCTCCATACCTTTTCCCTCCGCTCTCATCCTCTTGATCTTTTCTCTAGCATATTCACATATCCCAATATTTTCTTCTTTTTCCTTCCCCGTATCTTATGTTAGGTGCCTCCACTTCTTTCCAGCATTCATAAAGTATATCATTGTCTTTCCTTTCTTCATCTCTAAACGCATACTTTCTTCTTTCTATGCTTCTTCCACTACATATATTCCGTTTTCTCTTTCTCTAGCCCGAACATCCATTTCTAATATTTCTCCTGTGTGTTATCTAATTCTTTCCATTCTAACCATCTCCAAATATCCCCTCCATATAACGTCATACTTACTAGCCTCTCAAAGACCCATCTTCTTTTTTCCAAACCATTTCCAAATGTATTGTCTGATATCGCGAATATTTTCCCTCCTACTATTATATTTCCTTTCGGTCTCAACTCTTTGATATGCTATTGATAACTATCTGTATTTATCTACACACACTCTCGTCGACTCCCAACCACCATTCTTTTTCCTTCCATGTATAATAAAACAGTATTCGGGTTTAGTTTCACTACATGAATTCGTAATTGAATATCATATACCTCTTTTTTAACGATCTAACGACTTTTTCAAATGATAAAACTACATTTTGTGCTTATGGTACAGATTCCCATTCAGTAGTTTGAAAAAGTATTTCGTTTAATAGTCCGCTAGCGTAGCCTTTTGATTGTAACGGTGGGATAAGTCAGAACGGATTTGATAATAAACGAATCGTGAAACTCACGTCAATTTCAAAAGTTCGTCCAAGAAAAGGCATTCATTTGTCGGTTGTTAACATTATTTGTTTCGTTTCTATTTCCAGAAACATTCAGATTGCTGACTCAGTTAGAATTTCTCGCATTATGTGTCTAAGCATGAAGCAGTTCACAATTACGTTGATCAAGAGCTGTTCCGGAATCGTCTTATTCGCGCAATGCTGATCATCAATGGTCACCAAAGTCATGTGACTTAATTTGTTTTGACTTTTTTTCTTTATGGTTATCTTGAAAGAGAATGTGGAAACTTGTCGTGTAGTAAATGTCTTGGGCAGAGTTCTCGCAAGCCAGCGCAGTAGAGGGGGTCATATGTCCGACATCAATTTTTATACATCAAATGAGAAGGTTAGATAAACATGTTAATGTATTTTGTTTGTTTTTTTTATTAAAATAAATGTAATATACAAAACTAGCTCTCTTTAATTTTGCAAAATTTAAAAAATGGAGAATTGGTTTTTTAAAACGCCCACAAATAGTACTTCCATAACTCTTTCCTTTTTCGAAATATTATCGTTAATATAGATTCTTGTACCTAGTACAGCTTCTTTTTTATTTCGTAATAAAATGGTAATGTGAAGAAGAAGAATTAGAGAAAGTGAACAAATATAAATAGTTGGGATACATGAAAAGCTATGACAACAAGGATAAAGACCATATCAAAGAAATATAACAAAAAGAAAATAAAATAGTAAAACAGGTGTGGGGGGGATGGCAGAAAGAATATTTGGACCTAAGACCTAGGATAGTCATAAGAGTAATGACATATGAAGCAGAGGTATGGGGAATGGAATGAGCTAGAAGGAATTCAACAGAAATAGTGAAAATGGACACTGAGGCTGGAGAGAAAAACACCTGGATATATAGTAGAAAAGAAGGTGAAATTGGAGAGGTTAAGAATTCGGATAGCAATAAGGGCAATGAGGTACGAGAGAAGATGGAAAGCAAGAAAGAGAGATATTATATAAATCCTGGAAAGAAATAGAAATCCAAAAGGAAAGAAAGAGGAAGATACGAGAGAGAAGATATAAGAAGGATAAAGAAAGAAACAAGAAAGAAGAAGTGTGGAAGCAAAAGATAGTATAGAGATCAGGATTCACAAGCACAAGAAGAGCGGAGAAAATAAAGAAGACAAACAGAAATATTGGGAAGTAAGGACGGAAGGAAAACAAAGTTATCTAATGTAGGGAGAAAAGACTGATAGAGATTCAGGTTAGGGAATGAAGAAAGGGAAAATAAGCATTTGGTGGAAAGACAAGGAGAGAAAGTGTAAGTTGTGTGGAGAAGGATGGGAAAACTTAGAACAAATGGGCGAGGAGTGTGGTGAATTGAGGAAAGAAAGGAGAAAGAGAAGGACGCCATTGGAGGAAGGAGAAAATATATCGAGTGGATGAGGAAGATAAAAGACAAAGAGACTGGATGGAAGAAAAAAAAGAAAAATCATACAATTGTAATGAGGGTAGAATAAATTATATATTATATAAAAAATGAAAGGGAATAGGTAGTGTTGTGTTAATTAAATTAAAATAATTAAATATCTATACTAAGTTGCTAAGCTGGTTAAGTAATTGTGTGTAAAGGAACCAAATCATTTGTTATTGCAAAGGGACAAATGAAATTTAATTGGAGTTTATTCAGTATTTCTATAACCGAGAAGGATTGTCTCGGATTTGTAAGAGAATTTCTCATGGGATAAGTCCCTGTTGGCATAACTACTGAGTCACGTAAAGTAACTCTTTTATTTAATTAACCGGCATAGAACATTTTGCGAAAAACAATTAAACAGTTACGATGTTTGTTTCTGTTTAACAAATTTTCTACCCGTGCTAATCGATCTTGATTATATATTAGAATTCATGAAATAAAACCGATTGAAATTAAACCTATTTGTGTCTTTGTTGATGGACAAATTAACCTTATGATACGCAGTGTACACCTTCTAATTCTGCATTAAAAAACGACGTCATATCTCTTCCTTTGCAATAATCCACTTTGAGGTAGTATAATTATGTTCTCGAGTAATCTTTGGACATCATATTTTTATGTACAGGGTGATTGATTAGTGCGATAAAGTTCAGTATCTTCTATTCTTCAAAGTATCAAAGCAAACATTACGGAAGATTATACCCACCATTAAGCTTCATATTTTAAAATTAGTTACAATGTTACAGGGTGTTCCATAACGCCGTGTCAAACCAAAGTTACATTTTTTTAAATGATACACCCTATATTTTTAATTAAATTTGAAATACGCTTCACTTCCTCATTACAAAAATATATACTTGTAATATGCTACACAAGATATTTAAAAAGTTATAAACACTTTTCCATGAAAATCGTAATAAGTTCACCGCCCTGTATAATTTCAAAGGTCTACAAGAACAATGATCTGTTGCAGCCGTAGTTTTTTAATAGTTGTCAAAGTTTATAGAAATGATTGAGTTTGTGAATATTCGTTAAATAGATTACAGTGTGAGTCAAAACATCAATTCATTATTTTCTCAGTTTTTAATTGATCAACCTGTATTTTATATCACTATCAAAATCACTATCGTTTTACTTATATTTTTGTTAAGCATTCTCTATGTCCAAAGTTATTAGTTTTTGAGATATTTTCATTTTTATATGCACAGTATTAATTATGTGTCTAAATGTTTGCCAATTATGAGTTGGCCATGATTTATTTGTCAAGAATGACAGTTTACTAGTATTGTCTATGAATATAGTTGTCAAATAACGAATACAGGAATCAAAACAAGTATACTACAAACTAATTTTACAAAAAATTACAATTACGAACGAATAAAACCATTACTAATTTCCTAAACTACAATAAAAGTTAATTATAAAAGATGTTCAAAATGACCCCCCAAGACATCTATGCATACCTGAGAACGGTAATTGAAAGAGTTACTAATATTACCAAGTATTCGTACACTGATATTTTTAAATTCATATGTTATTCTTTCCTTCATGCTATTTCTTGTTGTCGGAGGTGTTTTATAAACTTCATTCTTAATGTAACCCCAAAAAAATGAGTCCATTTTATTGAATTATGGTGACATGGGTAGCCATCGCACTGGTCCACGTCTTTCGATCCATTTTACAAGATACTGATCATAAAGTTCACCTTGAATTAAAAGATTATGAAGTACAGGAGAACCTCTCCAAACATTTTTAATGACCATCTGGTTTGACTATGTGTAATTATGTGGTATGGATTACTTGTGGAATAATAGTGAAACTTGTGCCTGTTAACACAACCATTTTGATGAAATGTAGCTTTATCTCCAAACAGTACATAGTCAAAAAAGTATCTCTGTTGATTAACCTTTTGTAGAGCCTATTCACAAAAAATCATTATCTGTTAATTCCTGATGCAATTGAATGTGATAAGGGTGCATTTTGTTTTTACACAGAATTGATTGCACACAATAGTAACTAAGTTGTTGTTCTTTAGAAATACTCCTTATACTTGCATGTAGGTTTTCTGTAACTGCCAACAACACATTCATTTAGTTTATCTCTGTCACAGTAGTATTTGTTTGTTCATAGTTAACTGAACCAGTTCGGTTAAACCGATTCATCAATCTTTCTAAACTTGATTGTGTAGATTGTCGCCTCTCAGGAAAACGTTCAAAATAAACTCTCGCTGAAAGCAATGCATTTTTATTGAATTCTCCCAATATTTATACCATATCTATCATTTCGTCACAAGTAAAATTCATTTTTGCCCTATTTTAGATTTTTTAAAACTATAAACAAAAGTACCACAACAATCAATTAACAAACAATAATATTAAACTGTCAATTTTTGTCAAATAAATCATAACCAACTCATAATTGGCAAACATTTAGACACATAATAATAATGCTGTGAATATAAAAATGAAATTATCTCAAAAACTAATTATTTTGGGCATAGGGAATGCTTAACAAAAATATAAGTAAAACAATGGTACTTTTCGATAGTGATATAAAATACAGGTTGATCCATTTAAAAAAATTGAGAAAATAATGAATTGATGTTTTGACTCACCCTGTAATTAATTAAACGAATATTCACAAACTCAATCATTTTTATAAAAGTTGACAATTATTAAAAAACTATGGCTGCAACACATCATTCTTCTTATAGCCCTTTGAAATTATACAGAGCGGTTCATCGAAAATTAGATATATCTTTTAAATACCCAGTATAAAATATTATATGTATATATTTTGTAATGAAGAAGTGAAACGGATTTCAAATTTTAATTAAAATATAGGGTGTTTCATTTAAAAAAATGTAACTTTGGTCTGGCCCGGCGTTATGGAATACCCTGTAACATTGTAACTAATTTTAAAATATCAAGCTTAATAATGGCTATAATTTCCCGTAATGTTTGCTTTGAGACTTTGAAGGACATAGAAGATCCTCAACTTTATCGCACTAATCAATCACCCTGTATATTATGACTAACATTTGTTAGTTGTTAATTCAAATTTTAATTCTTTAGTTAAAAAATATATAAAAAATGTACAGAAACAGTGATAATAGCATCGAATTTAAAATTTCAATATGAAGTTGTTATAGTAACCATGACCATGACATGTGAAGTTATAAACAGGTATAAAAAAAACTAATATCTCAAAACAAAGATCCTTAAAAGCTTCGCAAATTGAACAAACAATTTAAAGAAGTGAAAGATAAATCCAACAAGTTTCTCAAAAACAAAATTATACCACATCCAAGTGAACTACCGCATTGCGTAGCGCTAAGAACAAGACGGGTTCCAAAAATAGTTGTTTAAAAATTGTACGTCGATTTTACGCAGGATAAAACTTTAAACTTGGAATGAATATAACTAAAAAATATATAGTGTAGGTAGTGAACAATAACTTCACAACAAAAATTCTCGTGTTTCGTAAACATATATACATTTGGAACTGAAGAAACTGGTTTAAATCAGACACAAAAAATATAATTTATTCTAAACTTGAGTAAATTTAACTTACTTCCATACACGGATACTGAAATAGAATATGGGAAAACAAACAGCAGGATAAGGACGTCTTCCGGGATTGAATCGTGTCATAGTTAAACCTGAGTTGTCAACGTTTTCCCAGTTCTAAAAGCTTTACTCGGAAAAGAATTCGGAAACAACAGTAAAATTAAATCAAAGATGAACTTGGCTGGTTAATTGAACTCAGGTAAAAGAAATAAAATCTTATCTAAAGAAGTAATTGAAACGGTGGTTAAGTTACTTGCTGAAGGTGTTTTTATTTTCGGCCTCGACTAATAAGCGTAACACAAATTTGTTTGCGTTAAAGCTATAAAAAATTTTAACAATGCCAAATTTACGCACCTGAAAAGCCCATAAAAACCGTTAACGAGCAATAAACACTTGCTGGGGCAGTAAACGTACATTGCATTTACTAAAAAAGTCATAAAACGAATTTATGAAATTAATAAGTGTTTTAATACGTTGCGGTACTAATCTATGCTCAATACTGCATTAGTAAAATTAAATTCCCAACCTAATTTATCGACACGGATCGTATTTTATTCGAATATTTGAACACATGGTGTTTTAACGTCAAGAGGAGAACGTGCGTAATGCATATTCTGGAGGCCCTTGACTCCGGAACTCCATTAGTGCTGAGCGGCGCCCGAAGCCCTTAACGGATCTAACTTCCATACAACTTCAGAAGCAATTTTGTTGAATGTTGAACTAGTAACAAAAGGGGCAAAGTTGAGAATATCAATGTCACTTATAGGACCAGATAAAAGTAGGGTTGAAAACAACACATTCCGTCAGAACAAAACATAAATCAAATACCCTTTGCTAAGCAAGAAAAATAGGGAACTTCTCAAAACAGTAACGTAACCAATTTAAAAAAAAATAACTCCGAAAGCACAGTGGAAAAAACAAACAAAAGCACTACAGTATCGGTGGCAATCTTCAAATATTACCAAGAAAAAATTTCCCCTCGTATTTACTCGTTACCCTCAAAGCTTTTGCGTTTTTAAGCAGGATTCGCGTTTATACTCGAAAAATCACATAAACGGAATTATACTGTTGGCGGTTAGTATCACATTACTTTATCCTTAATTTTTTTTTCCTACCCTTAAAACCTACTCTCTAATTTTACACACTACACACGCGTTTGAAATTGAACTACTCTTGTACTTTCCCAAAGGAATATACGGTTCTTTCATTTATTAACGAAAGTTTTCGAGTAAATTATATACATTAACTGTGGAAGATGGTATCGTTCAATTTATCAATTCTTTATCACAGTCAAATACATCAAACGGATATGTAATGTAATAATATAAAAGCACCTACGTAGATTTTTAGCCGTTTTTCATCAAATAAACTTGTCCAATTACGCCAACGCCACTTTTATTAGGTTCTAATCTAATCAAATAACTGTAAAATTCTTACATTCAAAATAGTTAGTAATTCCTTCATTATAAACTCGTAAAAAGTACAATTATTTTCTGCAATAGAAAGATAATGTTTTTAGATACTGAATTCAAGAAGAACCTTTTTTGCTTGCGAACGCCGTAATCCTCAAAAACGTACTTAAATAGATTGCAGTTATCTTCGTATTTTTTGTTAAATGTGCCAGAAATATCATAATTACAATTAATTGCGTTTCCTTTATATTTGCCATTTGTAATTCTCTTTGCTATTGTTTTAAATGTCCATTGTTTTCTGAATAATTATTTAACGCTCATTATAGTTTAATTTCTTTTACATTTTCTTCTTTTTGTTACGGTTAGTGAGTTAATTTTTTTTATTCGTATTTAAATAAAAGTTAATTATTGTATTGTAAGAATGTTTGTTCTAATCATTCAGGTATTACATTTATGAACGTTACGTAACAAGACTAAAAAAGTACGGTCTTCGACCGCAACCATATTTTCCTTTTTATGTAAGTACATTAATTAATTATTGTCGTTTGTGTGACGACGGTAAATACCTTTATTATATGTGGTTTAGAATTCGTTACCGGGAAAAAACTCCAAGTACATACTTCATTATAAAAATAATTATTAAACAATACTTTTAATAAGTTGATACAAATTTTTTGGAATTTATACATTAAAAGAGCTGGAATAAATTTCATGTTTTATGTATAAAATATATCTAGATGTAGGTATCACCTTTTTAAATTTGATATATCACAATAGAGCTTTTTGACACTGACCTTAAATAAAAATTTTTCGGTTGATTAGATACAATCAAATTGAAGGAACTTTTTACATTTCTCAAATTTCCATTATTGTTTTATTCCTCCATGAAAAATGTTGAGATTTTAAGGAAAAGAGAACATATAAAGACTACATAAAATAAGTTGTGAAGTTTGTACGTTTACGTTTGTAAGTTATTACTAGCTAACGTGTTAGAGAACCTCACATCAGTATCCAGAAAAGCTTATGTTAGATATACAACTTTTGGTCATCGTTTTTTGTTTATAACATAATATTAAAAATGTGTTAATTTTTTCTCTAACGTAATAAAGTTAAATATTTGTTCTGCATGTTCATCGGGTGTTTCCTTTGCTACCTATAAAAAGTACTGGGAAGAAGTGAAAAACATTTAATTCAAACAATTAATACATCAACAGAAGAACATAAATAAGGTGCCAGAAAAATTGAAGGTTTCAGTAGTGATACCAATTCGATAGGTAACTCTGTGAGGAGTTCAGACCTGTGAATACACTGCCAGCTATTGAGTAGATTTTAGAAAAAGTGATTTATGCTCAATTTGAAGAATTTATTAGAGAAAATAATATCTTATCCAGTTTTCAATCGGGCTTTAGAAAAAAGTATAGCTGTGAAACTGCACTGCAGTGTGTTATTGCAGATTGGAAAGAATGCAGGGACAAGAGGGCTGTAGTTGTGGTTGTGTTTCTGGACCTGAAGAGACCATTGAAACAGTGGATAGAGACAGATTAATCGATAAACTAAATGCATATGGCGTAGAAAAATTGTCTAAAATGGTTTAGGAATTATCTTCAACATAGAAACAAATAGTTAGAGTTGGAAGTCAAGAAGCAACAGTAATGGAAGTCAGCCATAGGGGAGTTCCACAGGGAAGTGTGTTAGGGCCCTTATTATTCGCTCTTTACATAAATGATTTGAGGCCAGCAATTGAGAAAGTGTAGATATCATTGTTTTGCTGATGATAATATTATTTATTTGGAAGGTAACAACGTGAAAGAGCTAATAGAAACTGTAAATGAGGAAATGGCGACCTTGGGCAAGTGGTTTGCTGTGAATAAGTTGAAATTAAATGTTGGTAAGACAAAGGCTATGTGCATCAGTAGTGAAAGTGATTACAAATATATAGTAGATAGACAACGATTTGTTAACATTGAGATGTTCCATTTATAGAGGTGCTGAAGTATCTAGGAGTGATGGTTGACAATAAACTAAATTTTAATGATCATATTGACTACATTACTGGAAAGATAGGAAAGAGGTTAGGTTTGATTTATAGATTAAAAGCTCTGTTCTCAAGATATTCACGATATATGCTGTATAATGCACTGATTTTGCCAATGTATTATTGTGGTGGTACAGTGCTCTACTTAGGAAATAGTGGTGGAATAGACAGGCTTAAAAAATTGCAGAATAGAGGTATTAGAATGATATTGAACTGTGATAGATATGCTAGAGTTAGAGACATGTTAAAGTGTTTGGACTGGATGAATGTTAGACAACTATTAGAATACCAAACCTTGGTGTTTATATTTATACATAAGATTCATTTGGGCACTATGCCATCCTACTTTGGGAGATATAAGGTATATTGTAGGGATCTGCATGGATATAAAACACGAGGAAAAAACAATTTTTATATTAAACCTGTATTTAAGGGAATGGGTTACAATTCTGTTTTGTGAAGAGGTTAGTTGGTATAATGAATTGAATGACAGCATTCGTAATGCAAGTGATATTAGAATATTCAAGATTAGATTAAGGGACATATACAGGTGTGAAACTTAGATAAATAGGTACAGATGCTAAAATTTCTTATGTTTTCAAATTATGTGGATGTAGGTAGCAAATTATGCTAAATAAAGTACTATACTATACTTCTTTCAACTTTATAAGGTTATGGGCCCAGCACGCAGGAAGTGTTAAGCGAGATAAAAGTTGATTAAAGAAATAAATGTCAAAAATACGTATAAAGACGAATTCTGGAGCTGCATTTGTCGTGTTACTCTACTAGTTTGGTGTGGCTACCGCAATAATATTATAAACGCAACCCGAATCCTGTTGCTAAATAGAAACAATGGAGGAGCATTAATTGTCAAAACAAATTTGTGGGAATATATTCGGTACCCTTGTGAAGACAGAAGTTGAATCAGGCATACAAAATGCTGTCAAGTTAACAGCAACTACAAACGCATACATCACATTAGATCGTAAAGCGACATCAGATCTCAAATTATCCATTTCACCTTTCGATCTAAAATAAATCCGTGGATGTTAAACTTCTAACGAAATATGATTGAAACTACAAAGCATTTACGCATCGAACGGCAAGTTTACTTAAACATTTAATTACTCAAAACCTATCTGATGTGGGTGACCATTTGTCTTGTTTTTTCGATACAGTTGACAAATTCGTTGTCATGAATGTAGAAATCAACGGTGATCTTCTTACGATCATACTATTATCAACTATTATATACGGTCTATATATAGTCTACCGGATAATTTTGAAATTTTCAGATGTGTCATACATGTGCAAGAAGAATAGAAAATATTGAGTCGAACGCAATGTATGCTAAACAAAAACAAGTACATGCATATCACATTAAAAGAAACAGAAATACAATCGGGGTTATTGCAAAAGAGGAGTCACTATATCGAATGTTTAAAAAAAGAACATAATCAAGATAGCGGTAAACCAAATGCAAATTACATAGACGAAAGTTTCTTTATAAACAGTCCAGTAAATTGCGACAAAGATGAACTTTAGTGCGTGAATATGTCACAACAAAGATTCAATTCAAAATCTTAGAGAAATTGTTAGTAAAATACTACTAGCTAGTACAGCAGATGTCCTTGCAAAAATGTCATGTCAATTTGAAAATAAAATCAAACAATGGCTACAAGAGTATTAATCTCGAAAATTTATTATTTACTTACGAACGAATTTGTTATCAGTAGCAATAGTTGTAGACAAAGATAACAAGGTTATCTTCAGAAAGAAACATGCAATTATTAGCGGTTTGGATGGCAATGTGAAGATGACAGCCAAATGTAGAAGTGATTTATTTTATATTTGCACACGTCACCAGGAAGTTAATACCGTAACTGAAATCGAATTAAGGCCCAGGTATTTCAGACGTTGCAATTCCCAAGATCTTCTTGTGATGAAGAAGAACGTTAAGTGTTAACGAAATGAAGTTTAGTAATTCCAACACTATCCAAAATTTCGAAATTTGTATAGCTGCAAAGTTACCACGTCTACCTTTTCAAAAGCTGTGAACAAGCCAATATATATATATATATATCTTAATATTATTCACGCCGATTTGTGTGGACCTATGAGAACTACATCAAACGGTGTTGCTAGATATTTCTTATCGACCGTCTATAAAATCACAGTCCATACGTCTAAGTATATTTTCAAAAAAAAAGCAAGGATGAAATCGAAAGGCATAAAAAGTAAAATTCGTTCAAACAGATAATGGAACTGAACTATTGAAAAAATATACATGTAAAAAAAAAACAAATATATTGGTCATCTTTGTTAATTTGACTGCAAAGCTGTCATTATCGATACTACTCAGATAAAGACAAACTTCAACCTAGGAAGTAAACCGGACATTTTGTACAATATTTGGACTCCAGTGTATCCATGTTAGTAGACACTTAACAATTTTTTAGAAGAAATTTCAAAAATATGTAAAGAAAACATAATTACAATCGTACCCAATTATGATTTGAAGTTGGCAGCAACTCAGAACAACTTGTTAAGGTTGAAATATAGGAGAACGTTCATAAAAATAGAAGAGGTCCAGACCACGAACTATTCGTTCCAGACAACGATGGTCACCCGAAGAAAAAATATAACACGGTTTTTTATTAACCAAACACCTTCTAGAAGAAAGGATCAATGGAAACGCCATAGATGATATTGACTGTATAACCATAACGAAAATAAAAATTTCAACGTTTTTCAGATATGTGCAGTAATGAAATATCATTAACTCAAGCTGTTTCTAAAACCTGGAGGTAGTCAACAAACTAGAACATGCCAAAGTAATAGGTTCTCGATCCGATTATGTAACAAGCTCAATGCGGACGGTAAAATCCAACGCAGAAAAGTTAAGTTAGTCGCAAGAGGATTCACTCTACGTTCTGGATTAGATTTCCACCATATACTTACTCTGGTAGCAAGAATGGAATCGTTTACACTGCTAGTTACTCTATCCGTTTCAATTCGGTATTTTACAACTTTTTATAAAATGTGTAAAATCGAAGCCCATACACATAAAAGACGTTCGCCAGTTGTAAACTTTTTTTTTAAATTACTATGTACTTTTTAAAAAGTGTATTTAATTTAAATACTAAAAATTGGCGCCGAAACAGGTCGCCTATATCGTGACATCAATTCTCGTATAAATAACATAATATGGGTTGTTTGATTTGTATGCAATTGTTTTTTCAAGTAACAAATTAGTGGTGCTTTACATAAACAAACCATTTTAGTTACACAGTATTGACGTCACGAACCAATGTCAATGCGTTTAGAAAATTATCTTAAAAGATAGTGTTTTGGAAATTTTAAAATGAAAATAATACTGAGCACATTATATTTTTTTTTGTACTACTGGGATTCCTACAGTAAAATATTCTTAAATACAAATTTTATAAAAACACCCAATTGGATGGGAGTACTGTATATTGAATAATGCCAACATAGATGCAGAAATACTCATTAAGAAAGATGTTGGAATGGATGACAATGGAAGAACATAGATCACAAAGTTGCTACGACGGCTAATGAGATGTTACTATGAATCAAGAAGGGAAAAATAATGCAGTTTGTCGATTAAACCGAGCAATGGAATAAGAGGCTTAAAAACGTCCAGTTACGACTTCATTTTACCAAATTTGATCCAGTGTGTTTTTGTAAGATGCTATAGTCAGTTTCGTACACCATCCTCTGGTTTTACGTTGATGACACAATCAGCACGCATCGAACAATTCAAAAATGGTAAACGGTATAAAAATGATTTTATCTCAAAAATTTAGATCAAAGGAACTGAAAAAATACTGCGCCAGGAATTGGAGGTCCAGCAACAAACAAATTGTACTTTATCAGAATGAATACATTCAAGAAATCCTAAACAGGATTGACATATTTAAACCCCTGGCACTCGTGAAAGAGAAAGAATACCGAGGCGAAAAATCACCACAAACAACTAACAGTGGCGCTATTATAGTTAGCTGTGGGAACACGTCGGACATTGTCCATGTCGTAAAGAGTACTTTGCCAATTTAATGATTGTCATGACAACACGCAATGGAGTAGCAGCCAAGCGGTTAGTGCTATATCAGAACCAAACTCAGAAGATGGTAACTCAAATGCCAAAGAAAGCAACGGCATCAAAGATGTTATGTCGTTGCGGACTGGGAAAATTCCACGGGCAGTTTGAGGAAATCGTACACTATATTGTTAACTTCTTTAACAAAGTGCTTGGCAGGTGTACGAGTTATACATAAAATGCAATGACAAACAAGACTTTGTTATCTTTGCCTGAGGCCGAATATATTAGTTTCCCCAATTGCACCACGCATCTAAGGCAATTTCTCAAACAATTAAATTAGAATTAAATTAAATGTTGGTTTGCCAACGGATTGGATGCCTACCCAGATACGTTGACCAAGGCATTAAATCCAACGAAGTTTTAAGGTTGCTGCAGAGATATTAGAATAGTAAGCTTGTAAAAGTTTTGAGGGAGTGCGTTAGATATGCAGAAATTTTAAACACCGTTGCTGCGGGATGAGACAACTCGCCGTAGACGGCATCTTATCATTAAACGTCTTCACGTCGACATATAGAGGATTCAAGACGACTGATCGACAAAGCAACCGACTGTCGAAAGGACAACTGGCCGGCAGAGAACAGACCGGTGGGAAAACTCGCCATAAGAAAAGCTTTTACTCCATATGCGTAAGATAGTAGTGAAAAAAATTCTGTCTTGAGGCCACGGACGTCTGTGCGTATGTAAACCAAGACATCTAAAGATCCGTTCTGCTCCGATTTTAATAAAAGTTGGCATCCAGGTGTCATATTTAATACACATAGATCTGAATAGTTTGTGGGCATAATCCGACAAGATACAATAATGTACAGCCTTAATAATTTTTTCTCGCTTTAAAAGGACGCGTTGAGGCGCAGTTGATCGAGAGCATCGGCATTAATAGGACATGTATAATTAATGCGTTATCCGTCTCCCACTGAAGACCCCCACTTAAGAAGAAGTCTACAATTACCAAAAACTAAATGAGATATTTAAAAAAAAGTAACATCGACCTTCAAAAGATTGGTATGATGTTCAGCTACAGAGCTATCCAGAAATATTCCGAACTAGTGTTTAGAAACAAAATTTATACGGCGAATTATCCCGTTGCCTAGTTGTCTGCAAAAACGCCGACTAGAAGGTGTCCACGGTGAGTTGTCACGGAGTCACCGTTGCTATCGTTGTCAATGCAACGTATTAGTTTGTTTTTGAAGTTTGTTGTTTATAACATAATAATAAAATGTGTTTAATCTCTTGCGTAATGCAGATAATTATTTATGCTTGTTCATCGTATGTTTCCTTTGTTATTTCCGTCAACTCTGTCACCACCTTCTGGACGGGAAATATTGGAGTAATATCATAGCCTAAGTTGTCAGTTTAGAGTTGAAGTTTGTTGGAAAATTATATTGATACAATTATCACAAAAATTCTAGAAAATCTTCAGGCATTTAATCAAGAGCCACATTTCGATCAGTATATTCCAAACAACAGATATGAATGCGTAAGACTTTACAGAATGGAGAGGTGGACTTGACTCCAAACAACTTTTTTCACTACTAGCTATCAAACACAGTCATATTAACCTTAATGCAGGTTGTGAAGTTGAACTTTTAAAGCTACGAGTCAATAAAAAAATTTTTTATTAACCTAGGTCAATAATAAAACAAATTTGAAGTGAGTCCAAAGCCGACTCTGCGTTCTCAGTTAGTTTGATAAACATAACCTCACAACTTCAGGCTACACAAAGTTCAAACAAGTAAGCAATTTTTTAATTTATGAATACAAATAACGTTAGAAAAATTCAAACACATTAGGTAAGTTAGAAACAATGGCATTACTATCAATTCATAATAATAGTTTATCAGAACAATTATTATAGGTCACATTAATTCGAAGAACTAGTGATCGAAGAAGTATTAGCTACATTTTGCATTGGAAGGTGCAGTGTTGCACTTTCAACGACACTTCAACTGCTGTTGATGTTGATGCAGAATTAGACGTAAGTTGCGCACTAATGTACGAAGAAGACTGAATCGGATTTGAAACAGAAAGGTTCCTTGTAGCATTGACGTAATCCGTTTCTTGTCTATTATTAAACCATAAGTAAGAGATTGTTCAACATATCCACTCTCTCTAGGCGTTTCAACGATAAGATATCGCCACCGCTTTCTACTAACATGGTCGCAGAAGTTACGTCTTATGAGAATGACCAGAATAACAATCTGCATCTTCTAATTTTAGATATTTAACGCATCTACTTTTTGGCACATTACTGATAGTAATATGACCTATATTTTGCTTGGTTGGTTTACCACCGCCAAAATCTTATAAAAATCTTTGCATATCAAGAAGTTGGTCGAGTGCCTGCATATTTTTAACACTACTTTAAGACACAGTGGATCAGTTATGACAAAGTTCCGGCTAGTGTCATTTTACTATTTGGAATGGTTACTACGATTCTAAGATCATTCCTCGTACATCAGCATCTCTGAACATCATTTCACAAGTTCATCTGTTCCTACAAGCCCCTGCTATTCCAACGACCAGAAATTGCCTATAGAAAACTAGATTATTCTGTAAATTCTTAACCAAAAGAATTTACTACATTTACCTTTGTATGTAGAAAGAAAAAAGTCATCAAAGTAGCTTCAGTCAAGAATTTGATAATTTGTTCTCTGGAAAAAACGGAAGTTGCCTTTTTGCTTTGTATGATCTGTTTGCCTTTTAAAAAGATATAAGTTTTGGATACTTTCCGCAATCAATATTCTCTCGAATTGCAAGGGTAGATTTTAACATTAAGAAAATGTTGACCATAAAGTAGATGCCTTTTTACATTTGCATTAACTCCTGAAAATATACCAACAGCACGTTTTCTGTTACTGTAGCTAACATTTTTGATGACACCAATCCTTGAAATCCTTGTATACTTTTAAATATAAATGTTTTGATTTTCTCGGAAGCAATTTATTGTATACTTGTTTTGCAGCTTCATGCAATTCTGGAGGATGTACACCTTCACTTTCATCACTAGACATGATAAAAATATTCGTAAATGAAAATAGTAATTACGATTTGAAATTACACTTTTCAAAATGTCTGATATAAACAAATGAATAGTGATTTCCTATTCAAATCAAGACCAACATATTTTTCATAGTTTTACAAAAATTCCAAAATTAAAATACTTCCAATTAAGTTTAATAGCTAGTAGTGAAAACAATAGTTTACATAAACTACGTTAGTGAAGAGTAATTATTGCCCTCTCGCTTACTTACTTAGAAACACTTCACTACCCTGGAGTTTATAATATACTATTTTTCTTTGTCCAATTCAGAAATTCTTTGAGTTTTTAAGCAAATTGCAAGAATAATTTTGATTATTATGTCAAATATTCTAATTTTAGAGGCAATTATCTGAAAAATTATTTGACCCAGAGAGGTACTGTATCATTAGTGATCAGATTAAAAAAAAACAAATTAAGGAAATATATAGGGTGTTTTGTTAGAAAAGCAAAAACATCTTATTGTGGGAGAAGACAAAAATCTGTTACAGGTTTATTTGAAAAGTAAAACGTATGTCCGGGTCTTCTTAGAAACGTGTGTCGAGTGTAGCGACGAAAGTTAGAATTGTCGCGCATGTTACGATTTTTTCATTGGTGGATTGTTTTAATTCACGGAGAAGTTTCAAGATTACGAGCGGACATTTTCTAATTCCTTGTACTGGAGTGTTTTGGCGTGCTTTGTGAAGCTAAAATTTTACACATTAATTATTAATGTATTGCTTCAATAATTCAAGTTAGAATTGGTGTGTAAATGTAAACCCGACCGCATTCACCGTAAGTATTTCTTTCTCGTTGTTGTTTTTTAGTTGTGTTAATTCTAATTACGACGTATGCTTTAGCACGTGCGTTGACCTCATATTCTACTCGTGTATTACAATCTGGATAATTCCTGGGGGGTACTGGAATGGCTATTTAAGAACCCTTCTCTACACTTAACTTGACGACTACCACGGTTTCGCCTGAATTTAAGCTGCCAACGGCCGATGAACTCTACAGGTTGAGGGTCGTTCACGCTGCATACTTGCTGGTTTGGTGGAAACATATTTGCCTTCCGTTCTTCGCTGTATATTTCTCCTTAGAGGAAATCCTGGGGCTACCTATCTTCTGAAGCTGTCAAATACTGTCGTTAGCAAGAACCTTCCTTCTCGGAACTGCATACTACAGAATACAACTAAGTTTTAATGTTTAGAAACCTATTCACTATTCATGCGTATGAAGCTCACGTACATGTGACATTAAACGGTTTGAATCTCCAGCATTTAAGTACATTTTTATTCGGGTAGACTCCACCACCGACGTTCGGTTTTGTTTTTAACTAGCTCCATAAGAGCTTGGGCGCTTTACATAAATTAGGTGAAGCTAAAACAAAAGGCCTTTTGGGTTGGCGGGAGCTACTTACCGTGTTATTCCGAATTTAAGTTAGTTTTAAGTCACCGTGTGTAAGTAACGTGTGTACGTCGAGTTTTCTTAGTAACCAATCCTCAATTGGAACGCTAACTTTAATTTGGAGTGTAACAAACAAAAGCTTAACTGAAATTCGACACATTAATTGCGAGCTTTAATTAAATTGTTGTTGCTAACGCCCGTAATTCTATGCGACAGCCCCCTCTCCTCTCTCTTATTTCTGTCACATTCTCCTAGTACTGTAAGTTTTATTTGCTATATTGAATTGTCTATTTGTCTCTCTGATTTGTGTTCGGTTTAGCGTATTAGATCTTTTAGTAAAACTTATTAAACTCATGTTGGTCGGTTTTATTTATTTCTATTACCCAGCAGGTGGCGCCTCGTTAGGCAGCAGTCTATTTCTTTACAGTTCCTCAGGGACCTCCCCAACTTACCGACTAAGCCGGACACTGCTGTACTAACTACTACAAATACTAGATCTTCCACAAATTTAGTGCGCTTATTGAGCCAAATTGTCTTGTTCTTCTCTCTAGGTTGTACCGTTAGAGCCGTCGCTTTCTTTTATTATTTGTAAACTACAACCGTTACAAATGATCAAAAAATTCTTTACAAACAAATACTTTTCGAGTAACAATCCAATTTTCTTAAATTCTTTAAACATAATTTAATGATGGTGTTTCTTAAAAAAATTGTTATAACATTTTTCTTTAAATTTAACTATTTTATTTATTATTTAGAAAAGGGTTACACCTGTTTTGTTTGAGAATTCAATATATGTTGTTTTCAGTAGATTTAATTGTAATTTTATTCCTTTATACAAATACTGGTTTGTTTGTCCTACATAAATTTTACTACCATTTTGACAATTGTTTTATATGCCACTTAAGTTTTGTTAATTCATTAAAACTGTTTTTATAACTTGTGTATGATTCCTAAATTATGTTATGTTTATATAAGAAAGTTTTTTTGTAGATTTTACTTATTTATTTATTATTTTTAATGGGAATATTTGAGAGAATTTTGTTTTGTTTTATGATTAAAGATCAATCAACTAATGAATGTGGTATTGTGACCCATTGCTTGATACTTAAAGGAGTTTGATTATAATAAATGAAGTAAATGAAATTAAGTATGAGAATATTATGATTTTCTATGAATTTTAAAGAAAAAAATTGTAATTTTTGTGATACTGAGTAATTGTTAACGAATTTGCTTAAAGTCAAAAATCTTTTATATATTTTTTTTTGGTTTTATATTCCAAAAAAGATAATACAGCAAGTTTCATTTTTTCCTTATTATGAGTTCCTATATTTTCTATTTCTATGTGTGAAAAGAGATTTAAATTTAAATCAGTTACTTTTGTTAAAGCTTTACATGCTAACAAAAGTTTAAATAGCCTTCAGTTTGAAACAATAATGCATTCTTTAACTTGTTGAATAACCGATGACGAAGCTGATGTTCCTTACTATTTAACTTCCCATAACATAACAAAGAGAAATTGAAAAAGAAAGGTGTAAACGACATGAAGCTTGTAACGAGAGCACAATGCATTTATGAGAAACTTAATTTTACAATAGAATTTTCATGGCACATTCAATTTGAAAGAAAATTCTCATTAACGTAACATTTCAATTTATACGAAGCTGCAGCGCTAATTAAAATCGAAACCGTCAGATTTTCAACATTTACTAGCATTTTCGCGACACGTAAAATTTACTTTTATTATGTAAACTTCCAGTTAAGAATATGGTCATATAAAATGTTTTCGTTTCGTGTCCCAAGTGGAAATTGTTCCGTGATGGTAATATTACAACTCTGCCAAACAAGAATTACGTGGTTTATTTTTAGAATGTTAAAAATTATGCATGTGTTAATACATAATTAAAAAAAGGAATGAGAAAAAATATCAACGATTTATTTAGAATCAAATATCATAATAGTAAAACTGTTATCTTCTAATTATTACTTGCCCCATGAATGGTGATAACTTATTAAATTAATACATTTTGCATTAAACATGATGTAAAATTTAATTAAGACTGACAAGGCAGAAGTACATTCAGTTTACAGAAAATTACGGCAGTCCACTTTGTGCCCTAGGGAGTTATGAGGAAAAAGGGGTGCATACTGTAAAATGCAATTAAAAGATCGTATGGGAAACTGTACCCAATTCTGAGGTTAAATTCGTCATGCATCTTGCACCGAATAAATTTTTCTAATCCGCCAAAACTCAGTGAGTTTGATTCAAGCATGATGTATGTATTAAAGCACGTCTCGATGAAAAACAAGATTGCTCGTATATACTTTATTGGAAAACTTTGATCTTATCCTTCAATATATGTTTTTCCAAAACAAGTTTCATATGAATGGGAAAGAAAACACTATGTTTTTCTTTATTGTAAAACTTAAAGTATAAATATACATGTGGAATAATGATACCTTAAATTTCAACCACATCAAATTAACAAACTTTACAAAAACCTTCTATTTTATACTTTTTCCATTTATTTAAAAATACCTTTCCGTTGCATTGAGAATTTTCAATTTAAGAAGAAAAATATTATTTTTTCAATATAAACAACTCTCAATCTACTATTCCAACAAAATTCCAACTATACAATTCTTTCTTTATTAACCATGTGACTATGCATAATAAATACTCTAATTTAAATATAAATTCCAATAGAGAAAAGAAAAAATAGTAGATAAAGATGCACGACATACGTAGGTAAAAAAACTTCATACGAAAAAAAAATTCAAAATTTGTAAGTAAAGATAATGAAGGGCCAAACAAAATGACAAGAAAAAAATACAAAACATAAGTGTTTTTCCTTATTCTACATAATAAGTATTCAATGCAAGCAAGTTTTCAACTACTCCAAGACAATGAAATGAGGTTTCTAGGGATTAAAGAAAGAAAAATGTTGAATTTATTGAAATGAAACCCTTATCTGGCTCTAGATAATTAGATTCAAGAAGTCCTACTTAATTTACTTACATTCTGCATCCTATTCGTTTAAATAAAAAATAAAAATGTCTTCATTCTTTAATTTTAAACTTGATTTTATTTGTTAGATTTGTTGAAACGTGTACATTTACAGGAAATATTTCATAATTAACAACTTTGTAAAATTAGTTTTCATTTCGTTTGCTGCATCTAAATACCTTCTATGAATAATTAAACTTAAATGTATAAGCAACGATTTATGAAAAAGTTTGCTTATAAAATCTAAAATGAATATAACCATTTAATTACTTACTCGAAATTAATTAATAAAAGTTGCGATGACGTCCAAAAATTCGGCAAAAATTTATTTCCTAGTAGTTTTATAAATGTTGTTTATTGTTACCTAAAGTTGCAAAACATAGGTTGTTAGGTCTTCGTACGGAGAAATTACGTAGTAAGGACAGACAAACAGCTTGTCTGCTGTTTAGCCGACGTTTCAACCACTATGCGCGGCTTTATCAAAGGCAGCTAACCATTATGAGTGTAAACCTGAGCCAATTCTGCCTCCATCAGTTAACTCTATAAAAATTACTATAAAAATTATTACTGGACCCAAAATACTAATAATGTGCTAAATTACAAACTTTATTATTTAACACTTTAACACATGAAATAACACTATTCTGGGACTTCCATTGTTTATATTTTAGTTTAAACATTGTTTATTCAATTAAACTAAAATATTATTTTAGGTTAGTGAACGAAAAAACCTTCTACGCACCTGATAGAGAACTACCATATTTATAATTAGATGATAAGGAGTAAAGTAATAGTTTTTCATTGTAGCTGTATTATTACAGATGTAATTGTTGAAAACTTGTTGTAAATTTATGAAATGAATGACTTTTAACTTAATTATGTCAATCATTTTAGTGTTGCCAACTTAAGGATGTTTGTAGTTAGTAATATTTCTCATTAAACCTATGTTTCTTTATTTAAAATCAAAAATATAAGTTTTTTTAATTAAAGGTTCAGAATTTATTTAAATTTTTATGTAAAATCTTTTCTATTTTTGTTATATTGTTTAAATTTGTTTATTTATTAAGTAGTAAGTTATGATAAATCAGATTAAGTTTTTCAATGTCAGTTTTATAATTAACAGTATTTTGATAATTTTTTTTAATATGTATCATTTCTAACAATAATCGTTTTTAAAATTCTTTTCTTTGTCTATAATTTTAGGGTTTTTAAAATTAAAATGATGGAAATTTTCTACAGAATGGTCTGATAATGCAGTATTGGAAATTGTGGTGTTAGTATTTTTTTGTGATGGATGTTTGGTGTTGTTTTATTCTTTTGTGTAGATATTGTTTGGTTTGTCCTATGTAGCATTTATTGCAATTTAGGCAATCAAGTTTGTATATAAGGTTAGATTGATTTATGTTATTAGTTTTGTCTTTAGTTTGAGTATATAAAATTTTTTTTTAAATTGTTTTGATTTGTAAAAGCTGTTTTAATATCATGTTTTTTTAAGTTCAATTTTTTTTTGATAGTATGGGAATAAATGGTATGGTTATAAATTGATTTTGGTTTAAATCTTTTTCATTTTGTATGTAATTATTGTTAAATTCTGGGCCGAAAAAGTTAGGTTGTAAGTGAATTTCTGTGTCTAATTTTTTTGGGTTTTGATTGTTTTAATTCTAAATTTAATTTGCTTTTGTATGAATTTTATAGAAAATTTGTTTTTAATATGTATGTTTTCTATTATTTTTAGATTATTATAGTGAAATTTAGGTTCGGATAAAATTATTGCCCTATCAACTAAAGAATTTATGACACTTTTTTTATATTTTGTTGAAGTATATGAATTAAAGTTAATAAATCTATCTGTTTTAATTTTTTTACGAAACCAGTTTGTTTCAATAGTATTATTTCTGTTAATTTGGAGAGTTAAGTCTAAAAAGTTTAAATTTTTTTTTCATTTTCTAATTCGAGTGTAAATTTTAATTTGTTATGATAATTATTAAAAATATGTTTTATATTTTGTATTTCATCTTTATGTGCAATAATAATTATGTCGTCGACATATCTTTTATAATAAATTTTTTTTTAGTTATTTTAAGTTATCAATTTCCATTTTTGCAAAACTAGCTCAGCTATTGTGCTTGATAAAGGGTGTCCCATGGCGACACCATAAGTTTATGAGTAGATTGTATGTTCGTATAAAGATTACTGGATTTGAGTATGAATTCTATGATATTTATAAATTTTTGTATAGGTATGTTTGTAAATTTTTTTTTTATTTTTTTCCAAAGAATTTTAATTTGTGTAAAGTGAAACTATATCTAAAGAGAAGTATTTTTATAATTAGGTAAAATTTTGAATTTATTAATAGATTTTTGAAAGTCCACGAGTCTTTGATGCTATGTTTGTTTTTGAAGTGATGTTAGAAAGAATGTTTGATATGTATTTTTAGAGATTATATGTAGGGTTTGAGTGTGAGGCAACTATTGGTCTTAAGGGAATACCAGGTTTATGTAATTTTGGTAAGCCGTAAATTTTAGGTGTAAAATACCATTATGTGTAACTAGTTTGGCGAAAGTTTTTTTATTTATTATTTTGTTATCATAGTTTTTTATATAATTATTATTTTTGTTTTGTATTGTGGTTGTTGGGTCTTTATTAATTTTTGTATATGTGTTTTCTTCGTTAAGGAGATTGTACATTTTGTTATTATAGTCAACTTTTTCCAAAATTACAGTTTCATTAGTTTTGTCTGCTTCTAAAATAATTATATTTTTGTTTTCTTTTAGAAATTTTTTGGTTTTTCAATTTTAAAAAAGTAAGATTTTATTTTGAATATGTTGGTTGAGAGGTAAGATATTATTTTATTATCAGGTGCGTAGGAAGGTTTTTCGTTCACTAACCTAAAATAATAAAAATAAAACTTGTTTATTTTATTTTCAGATACATCAGTATTTATACATTGAAAAAGTAATGTAATTGCGAAACGTCTATATTATCATTTAAATAATTAATATGTACTTCGACTGTTGCAACGTTGCAACTAAATATTAATACTTTTCAACAAACGTTGTCTAATTTTCACAAAAAATTCGACATATTTGATGTGCATTCGTCTTACATCAAGTTTATTAATTATCACCTTATTATAAGTTTTAATATATTGAACACAGTAATCATTTCTGTACTTCAAATCCTTGAGATATTAATGTTATAATTTAATATATAAAAAAATTAAAAATTATTTAATCTTACCACATTCATGTTAGTTTACTATTTGACAAATAATTACTACATGTTTATAAACATAATAGTAAATGCAATACATTTCTATTTTCGGATTTTATTGCGTGTCACAAAACAAACAAAAAAAAAACCAAACCCCTGTTTTCAAAGATTCAATCAAAACAAATGTTCAATAAGTGATGTGATCACGCAACTCATCGTCAAAGAAAAGCGTTACAAATACGTCAGGTCCTTTTCAATTTTCGAAAGGTTCAAATTTGTTTTTTAAAGCCGTATTTGAATTTAAAAATGACGTCATATTTATACTCAACGTAAACGTATCAAAAAAAATTTAAGCAATACTTTCATATTTTCATCAATCTCGCACCACCTATAGTTTAACCATTGATTAACAAATTATTTACAGTTAGATGATGCAGTATCCTCCAGGATGTGCCTCTAATGGTAATTTATCGATAATTCAAGAGAATCAACAAGACTCATTTTCAGAACAATACACAAAGTCTACATTATGTATTTACTCTGAATAATTTATTTATTGTTTAATTAACTCTATGATTGTTTGATTTTTTGTCTGTGTTAATTGTAAATATTTTCCTGTTTAGTTAAATTGTACACTATTTACCTTTTTATATCAATATTTTTTACATCATTCTCTTTAATGAACAATACATTTTTTTATTGCGTTTAGAAAATGGATCAGCATAAGGAAACAATATTGTATTAGGTGTGATTTGGGTGGACGAAATTTTCCGCAAGAAAATAATAAAGGAAAATCAAAAAGCTTACGTTGGCAGAGGCGCTAGTTCCTTAGCGGAAATGTGCCTACCCGCTACATTAGCCACAACCATCGATAAAACAAATATCTGTTAAAAAGAATAGAAAACTGAATTGAAAGCAGAAAATATTAACAAACTAGAATTACAAAACAGTTCATGTTCTAGCATAACTAAAAAATTGTGAAGGAAAAAACAAATACATATAATTAAAACAGTGGCAGTATCCGGAATGAAATTGTATTTTTAATAATAATAATAATGTGTTTACATTTCTAAAATAATCGGAAAGTATACTTGCAATAAAACTGGTCGAGTTATCACGTGAATATCGCACTCATTACATATGTTATTGTAGTGTTCACATATTTTTGTGTGTATTTTGTAAAATTAAACAATAGTTAGTTGAGTTGATTGCAGAGTAAAATAGAATGTTACATTGTACTGTAGAAGTTATGTTATTAATATACGTAAGAAAAAGTAGTGGACCTAAATTGGAGCCTTGATGTACCCCAGAGGGTTGAATGAAATGAATTTAAGACAAAATTAACATAACAAATAAATTGCTTTCTATATAGTAAATACGACTTAAGCAGCATTAAGAGATTGTTAAAAAAACTTTAAATCAAGGTTATGTAACAATAAATAATGGTCTATTTGTCAAATCCCTTTGTGAAATCGGTGTAAATAGTATCTATTTGTCCCTTATTGTCCATAACTTCGGCTACAAATTGACTAAAGCATCCAAAATTAGTGATTGTTGAGCGTTTTATCACAAAACCGTGTTGCAATGGGGATATTATGTGTTCCACCTTAAATTGTAAATGTTTAACTAGCACCAATTCAAAACTTTAGGAAAATTTGCTGAGAAGTGAAATAGGCTTGTAGTTATTTACATTCTCTTTATCGCCGTTTTTAAAATCGGTACAATAAATGTTTGTTTCCACATATGGTAGGAAAAGTAGAGCTCGAATTGATAAGGAGAACAATTTATGAAGAGGTTTGACAAGAATATTCTCTTAGTCGAAAACTAGAGATATCGTCGAAGTTAAATTGTTATTAAAGCATTTTAAAGCTTCTAGAACATTATTCTCGGAGAAATAATCGATTGCGACAATAACTATCGTTTATTGATTGAATGTAAACACTAGAAAAATAAACTAAATGCATCTACAATGTCTAAAGGTGACGAGAGGTTGTTCTGTTGTAAGACATATGACCGGGAATGCGATTAATTCCTCTTTTCTTCCTCACGAATGTCCACAATCCTTTGGGATTAACAGTAATAGACTCTTGAACAGAGCGCAGGTACTTATTGTAGGCAACACAAATGAGACAGCTTGAGACAAATTTCTGTATAATTTAAACTTATTCGATCTCACTGCTTATGAAAATAATATTTCTGTTTTAAACAATTTTTATTTCTATCGTTAAACCAGGAAGGACAATAGTATTTGCTTCGACAGTGAAGTTTCCCATATTATTGGAAATGCCGAATTATCAAGTATTATTAATATATTGTAAACATTTTAAACCCCTCTAATAGTTTTCTCTCTTTTCCCTCTTCTCCACACATTCTAGACATTTTCTCTTCATCCGTCCTCAATTCTTATTCACATTTTCTTTATTTCCTAAATTAAACCTGGTTATCGTCTTCTCTTCTTCCATACTTTTCTTCTCGGTTAAATACTTTGGAGATTCTATCACGCTATACTTTTTCTTGGCATTATACCTATATTGTCTAATCCTCGTGTTTCTTTTCTGCATCTGGTTATTTTTGTCTTTGAGATATTATCTCTTCTTCCAGCTTTCCGTCGCTTCTTACACTAGCCTTGTTATTTTCTCTCTTGCTTATTCATCTTTTTCGTAATATGGCACTTTCTATGTTCTCCATATTTAACTTTTTCCCTCTACAACATTGGTACAATAATTCGTTATCTTCCTACTCAATGTCCTTCTTCTATTTTTGAATCCTTATTTTTTCTTGTTTTAGCCTCTCCCCTAATAGATATCCATTAGTTATTCATCTCAGTATTTTTGCTGTTTCCTCTTCACATTCCTTCAACCCCCATACATTACCCATCATTATCATAGTTTTAACTAGTCTGTTAAACACCCACTTTCTCTTAACTATGTCTTTTCCCAAATATCCTTTCCCCAATTCCCCATGCTTCTCCTAATATTCTGTTTCCTTTGCATTATGAATTACTTTTATTTAATCTAGATCTTTGTTGCTATCATATCTGATGATGTATTCCAGATATCAAAAATCAAAACTTATACAATAGTTGTCTTTTCTATATTTGCATATACCTTTTTTTCTCTAAAACACTTCTTACTCCCATTTTTCTATATTTATTTCTCTACCTCTTTTTTAATAATAAACTTCTTTTTAAATGAGAACAAAGAAGTGCAAGTAAAAAAAACTAGATCAAATATAATTATATCATAAGGCCCGATGACTAAATTCTTATACAATAAATCAATATACTGCTCCATTGCACGTAATTAACATACGTTTTGCTTAGTATCCATAGCTTCTCTTATTTTTTGTTCTAAACACATTCCACTACCGTTCTCGAGATTCCCTTCATTTATGAGCGACTTGTTGCACTATCCTTTACATATGCCAAGCTCTGCTTTCATCCGACCCTTTCTTTATGGTTTTCCTTCTAACTCTTCCAAAACTAATTTTTTTAAATCGCTTTACCATGACGTTCTTTCAAAATGTTTTAATTTTGATCCGCATCTCATTGCGTCTCCTCCTACATTGTAACATTCTTCCCATTTCCACTTTCCTTTTTTGTTTATCGTTGATTTACAAATACATTATGTATTGTTTGAAATAAAGAGATCGTTCAATGTCTTATGATTATTACCAAAAACTTATAAAATTTGTAACAAACAGACAAGAATACAATTAATCTATAATTTTCACCTCCATGTTGATTATTTATTGAAGTGTTTCACTCTGCGCTTTTCAGTTTATCAATTTTGATCAGTCACTTTCTTCCTAGTCCATCAGCAGATCTTCATAACTTTTTATATACTTAATTAATAGTTCTGCACAGTCCTTAGAATTTACCTGCTAGATTGCTAGTTTTATTTTAATAATAGTGTACCTTTCAAATTTTATCCATTTGTATTTTGCATGAGCATTGACAACAAAACTAATCCCAAATTGAATAAATAGAATTTAATTTAATTTAATTTAATAAATGTCTCTCTTTGTTTCAATTTTATTAGAGTTTTTCTTAAAATGGTAATGATGTAATGCAGATATTTCTTACCGAATACCACTCGTGTGTTGATTGAACCCGGAAATTTTTTCTAGTGATTGTCGAAAACGTGATTAATTTGTTTTCGCGTTAAGGTCGAACTAATTAATCACACTTTTGACAATCACTAGAAAAAATTCCGGAAACAATTAACACTCTATTAGTTAGTTTGTTTACGTAATCTTCTTCAATTCTTTCTTTCACACATTTTTCGTTTTTGGCTTCAAAAAAGTTTTGGTTTTGCACCGACTATTTAGCAATTTTGTCCTCTATTTAACTTGCTGTAAAAAGATACATTTAAATAAAAATTTGTTTGACGTTTCCCCACCACTACATTTTATAAGAGAGTAAAATACTCTAAATCAAAAAAAATCTGAAATTTTGCAGTTTTACTGCAGCAATGTTATTTATATTTATATTTTGGAGAAAAGAACCAATTATATGATCGGCGATAACAGTTTTTGCCCCCTAGCGGCCATCTTACAAACTTGAGAAATAATTTTCCCGCAATTTCTCGTAGCCAGATTTACCTATTAAATTTTTTCAATATTGTCAGATTTATAATTCCCGAGATATACCGGCATCCATTCTTGAGTTAGCCACCCGGTGCTATTTTGATATAGTACATTGTTATTTGCGTTTGCTTGTCAACTTTCTAGAATCGCAACAAACTCATCCTTCAGAATTTGTAACTGTTTTTGTAAAGGTTTACGTGAAAATTTAACTTGTACCGATTCAAGAATCCCCAATTTATTTATCGACACCTCGATTGACAGGTATAGCTATAGAGGCCTGCATATTTCGACGTAAAATTTGGTGCCAATAGACAGAAGTGTTATTTTCGACTTGCTGACGTAAAATATTTAATGTTCTTTGCAAAAGTAAACTTATAAACAGGTGAAATTATCTAAAAAAAAACACTTTGAGCTTGTTTTGTTAAGATAAAGAACTTAATTGGTCAAAGTTCGGTTTCGTCCTTAGTAAGCCTGATAAGTTTTCTGTACACTTACACAGCAAGTACAACGGAATCGATTACGTTCAGTGATGGATATTCGACTACTTATATCGTCGGCTGAAGTTTACCACGCCACCATTCTTATTGTGGTTTCAGTGCTTAGATAGGGGGATAATCAAAAGGAGTACAAAAGAGCACAACAGAAACTGTAGTCTGCATCAATGAGACAAACCCGCACATTACCGAGCATGCCTTCTTCAAGGAAAGGACGCTACTCGCTTACGGAAGTGTTGTCGACACCAACCGCTACTATGTTCGGTTAAACCGTGGAAGTCATAAAAAATTTACAAAAAACTGGTCAAAGTTCAACAGAAAAGAAAATTATTATCCCGTATCAATAGAAGTTTAGCATTCAGCGCTTAAAAATACTAAGACTAAACCATTTACCCAAAATGGAAGATCAGTCAGCCGATACCCACCCATCCGCACATGAGCAGTCAAGAACTATAAATAGTATAGTAAATACGAAGAAGAAGCGTCAGTTTGCCCAGCAGCTTAATCAAAACGTTTGGTAGAAGGAGGACACGACTCAATAGCCGGAAAAACATAGTGTAAATAAAGGATTGGCTTTCTTACGCAATATGAAAAAGGAAAGTACGTAAGGTTTCCTCCAAAAAATCTTTATGATTTTTTAATTTTGGTCCCTATAGTGTTTGTGGAGGAAGTGGAGTGAACAAAATAAATCAATACGTTGAAATGGCCAGACGTTTCGTATTATATGTAAAGAATTTATCAAACCAGATTGAAGTTAAAATGGTAAAAAATTTTTAAACAGTATACCCGATCCATTAAAATATGTATATATTATTTTAAAATCACAAAACAACTTTAATACACAAACACCTATCCCAATTTCGAAAGCTCATATCTGATAAAGCCTTGATATAGCCTTCTCATACAGGGCGAAACGTCACCGCAATTTTAACCTATTGAGTTGTTTTGTTCTACACCTCCACAAAGATTATCAAAAAAAATTAATTTTATCGCCCCGATACTAATAAATATGTAATGACTTACCGAATACTAAATATAAAACCCGTTTTAAGGAAGTCAATATTGGCACTCGTCATGGATTTGAGTGGAGACACATAATTTAAAAATAAAAAGTTGTAGATGATGCAACTTACAATATTATTCTTTAATAATTTTTTTATACCTAATCCTAGTATTTTTAAAGATTTTTTATTTAGGAAAAGTATTTTTATTTAAATCTCTAGGGCTATGAAAACATAAATACAAAGTTTCATTGAATCGGATTAGCGTGATTTTTGAGATATCATGTTTACACCCGGACAACATATAAAGATAAAAAATTTCTGTTTTGAGTATCTTCGAAGATCTCATAAAGAAGCAGAAGAAGTTACAGAAACTACAGGGAAACTTCTTCATAGAAACCCAGAAAGTTTAACTTTAAACATAGGCGAAAATGATGTTCAGTACTAATGTATAATGAAAGTAACATTTTAAAGTTTAAAATATTTGGAAACCATTCAGGTACAAATTAAAATACATAAATACAAAAAAAAAATATATAAGAAACACATCCGGAAAGAATTTTCTCCGATTGTTGCCAAAAAAACAAGTAAGAAGTCAAAGTAATAAAGAACATTGCTTTCTCAGAATCTCACGTCCAATTTGTTACATTGTAACATGCCGAAAGCTTGATTGACGACGTAATAGAACTTTAGTTAGGGATAGCTAAAATTATTTGTCTGTCCAAAATACAGCCGGTATAATTCTTTTTTGTATTAAAGAAACTGGATCAATTTGAATAAAAATGTTTAATAAAATATTATTCCCGGGTTTCCGAAAACCGAAAGCTTTTTATTGACAAAAAAAAACTTGTAAATCAATTTAATTAAAACCAAATTATTATATCACGTCAAATTCATTAACATACACCACCGCTGAGTGTAAAGTACTTTGTTTCAAAAATTTTAAATGGACAACAATATGTCCTATGCAATGCAAACTCTAAGGACCTCATGGATCTACGGCAACATTGGTAAGTTTTGACACTCAAATTTATTGCGACCACCCTTCAGGAGTTTGATTGTAATAGCTGTTTGTTGTCCATTCACATGTGAAATTTCGATCAATCCCAAACTAAATTTGGGGAAACTTTCTCAAGGTTTACAATATTGTTTTTAAACTTTATGTTCACAATCAAAACTTTTAAGTTTTATTGGTATCAAAGCTTCTTTAAAATTTGTCCATAAAAGTTTTTGCTTTTTAGAAACTACAAAATGGAAAAGTTTCAAACTCAGAGGAATTTAATTAAATTTGCTACACCTACATCTGAAAGATTTGGATAAATTCGAAAGAGAAACACTATCATTTCTCATTCAATGCAAATCCTAAATAAACACTAAGTTGTTGCATTGTTTCTTTCCTTTTAACAAGTTAATTTCTTAATTTCAATGATCTTATCATTCTGTTTCGATCAGTGTGAATAGGAAGAGACTCTTTTTTAACTTCCAGGGATGATGTTAATGCTTTGATGACTTCACAAAGAGTACGTTAAAATTAAAAATCGCGTAAAAAGATAGCGGCAGGTTGTCGTCAAAAGCGGCAACAACATACATAAAATAATTCTTTTGAGCATGCTTTATGAGAGAATAAATTCTTATCTTTCCGAAACTGAGGGCAAAACGTATGCATATTCATTTGTTAGATAATTTTGCAATATACGCTAGTTTACTTCTGCGATTGTGTTTCCGCCCCATAAATATATTAAACCGGACGGCAGCAAATGTCAATATGCATTTCACAGTATAATATGTACATGAATTATAATTACTAAGTACTATATCGAATGCGTGCGATGATGCTATTTCATTAATTCAGATAACGTTGGCAAGGCAAATTTAATCTAATACTGTTTTATGCTTCTACTTAAGTACAACATAGGGAGTTAAAAGATAAATCGACATGGTTGAATAGAAATTTAAACTCAACAACGCTTGGGATTAAAACATTTACGCCATTACCACTTTTAGGTGGTATATATAAAGAGTCATCCTTTTAGTGAACTTAAAAACCGGGAATTTGCAACGTCCATAGGAATCTTTAGCTTAGTAACAAATTAAATTATACGGTCAAAAAGCCTTTCACTAAAAAGCTTCCTGAACGTTCGAAAGAAAAATATTCAATACCACCCACACAGTTGAATAGAAATTTCGTAGTTAAATCATAGAAATATTTTTCCCGTGTTAAATAAATCACCAGTTTGAGATGCTTTGGGGATAAAAGGAAAGTTTCATAATGGATATCGAGTTAAGATAAGATGCCGAGAAGTTAATTATTGTTAATAAATGATAGAAAAGAATTTCGAGCTTAGTATTTATATACAACAAATTTAAGGTTCGCTACTGTTTTAATTAGAATAAAGTATGAAATTTAAACCGAGAAAAATGCGCTTAATATATAAACCACAAACATTTAATGGATACTAAATTTATGTGAATAAATACGAAATTCAATTCTTAAATATTTCTGAATTTAATTATGCAAAGAGATTAAGAGTAATATTGGAAATTAAAATTTTCCGAACAATATGAAAAGATTTTATTTCGTTCATTTAAGACATTCTAAAAAGTTAAATGAATCTACTACAACATTTAATTACTTTAATGGATATTGAATCACTACTCCTTTGAATGGGATAAATTTGAGAACAAAATCCCTCGGCATTTCATTTTAACTTATTTATTCTTCAAAGGCGCAAATAACTGGCAGATTCTCTCTAACCTAATTTACAATTTACGTTCAAACTTCAGAAGCCATAATAGAGAACACTAGAATAGTCATCAATAATAATACTCTGCACCGTGATATATCAAATTTAGCTGTATTTACTCTCTGATAGTAATATCTAATCACAGTTCAATGCGTCGTATATTCTATGTTCAAGCTAATATTCGAACGTAAAGAAATGTTACGTAACCCTGCCATCCATACTAATTCAGCAGACCATAAAATGTTTTCGTTGTTTGTACACGTTTACTGCATTTCAAGAACAACTCTGTATGCTTTCACTCCACAAGACATGGGTTGAATTCAAACCCCTTAGATATTGTAAAATAATGTTATTAAAGCAAAATGCAAGCAACCAAAAAGTAATAAAACTGAGCACCTGCTATAATGCCCTTAAGTAACCAGATAAAAATACCATGAATTCTTAAAATATATATTCACGCGTCATTAATTTGCAACCGAAGAATGTGTTAAAAGTATCGATTAAACATTTCGCACGGTAAATTTAGCTTGACAAATTTTAGCATGTCTATTACGAGTAAGTACTTTCTAATTATGCATCTAAGATCCTTTTTACTGAAAGTTTTCGATAAAGCATTTCTTTATGTAGAGGTTTTTTAAAATATCTAGGAAATAAAAATTTTGATTGTCTCCTGTTTTAACTATAATTTCCTCACCTAAGAAGACTGATTTCATTTGAATTTTCAAAAAAGAATGTTATAAGATATAGTAAGCAGATGGCTGGCGAAAATATTTTTGTAATTTGAAAAACAATTTGAAATTACCATATGCCATCTCAAATAAACTAACTCAACAGGCTAACAATTATTTGAAAAGTTCGTAAAATGAATGATTTCCAATTTCACAGATGATCAAAAAATTTATGCAGTTAGAAAATAAATCAAAATGAATACTAAATCCAAATGATAAATCTCAATGTTGCATCTTCGTTTTAATTGTAACTCGAACTTTGGATGATTAAGAACAAATTACTGGAAAAAATCACTTTCCCAATCATATTTTAGAAATTAAGCAAATGACTCGTTCTAGAAATTTCAGCAAACGTTTAAAATAATATGTCTAAAATTTTTAACAAATGTTGATTTTAGTAAATTAAAAAAATTATTTAAATTTTAAATATTGAAGTAGTAGAAAATAATGTAAATTATCTTAAGAAAGGGAATACATATTGAAACTATATAATTTACAAAGTTATTCTACAAAAGATAACTTGAGTATTACTGACATTCTTGAAACAACTGAAAGAATTAAAAACAAGTTTTCGATACCTAGTTTATCTCATATGGGAATCGAAAAGAATTCTACAAATTCTTTAAGCCACAATTCACCGTTATTATTAAAGTGATTTAGTGGGATAGTAAAGGAACTATGAACAAAAATACAATTAGCATAAAAGTTAACATTTTGATATTTATGTTTTGACAAATTCATTAATAGCATTTCTAGAAAAATCAAAAGATATGAAAACCATTTTATTTCTAAGCGATACTGAATTGATATCCAGAATAATAAAATAAAACACCCATGTGAAGTTAACCATAAATCCAGTCATAAAAATAATTAGGTTAAATGTTTATAACTACTAAAACAACAATTAATAAACACAAATAATTCACTTATTTTAACATTTGTTTATAAAAGGATTAAAAAAATAGACTTACCCCTATGAGACTTTAAGAGCTTGTTTATAATTGTTCGTGAGGATTAATTATTATGCAAATTTGGTAATAAATAGTTTTTAAAATTTAAACAATATATCAAAGAATAAAAATAATATTTTTTAAATCGAAAATATTTGATTTCAAAGTTATGACTACGCGCGACGTACTTAGAGTATATTCGAAGGTGAATTTGATCGTGTTGGCGTGGATCAATTTTAAGAATGTCGCGCATAGCCATAACTTTAAAACAGATAATTTCGATTTAAAAAATATTAACATTTTTAATTCTTTGATATGTTGATTATAATTATAAAAACTATTTATTGCTGAATTAGCTTAAAAAGTGATTCACGCCAACACGTTTTTTATTCACCCTCGAATATACTTTAAGTACGCGTCGCGAGGTAGCCATAACTTTGAAATCAAATGTTTTCCAATTTAAATAATATTATCATTTTACTCTTTGATATGTTGTTTATAACTATAAAAACTATTTATTACTGAATTTGCCCTAAAAGTGATCCACGCCAGCACTTTCAAATTTACCTTCGAGACGTCCACTACATTTTGTACTTAATGTAGCAATCAGTTTGAATCAAATATTTTCGTTTTATAAAAAAATATTAGCATTTTTATCCTTTGATATGTTGTTTTTCATAAAAACTATTTATTGCTGAATTTGCATAAAAATTGATCACGCCAACACGTTCAAATTCACCCTCGAATATACTTTAAGTACGTCGTGTGTTTTTTTTTAGAAACAAATTACAAAATGAGAATTATTTGTGTTGATTAATTGTTGTTTAGTATTTATAAACATGTAAGTAAATATAGATAATATTAACATAGGGTTACAAAAAAATCATTTTTATGGCTGGATTTATGGCTAACTTCACATGAGTAAATAAAACTAATGTTGGGCAAAGATACTTAGATGATTTTCATTATGGAAGTTTTGTAATAAGATATTTATATTAAGTTACTCAACATACGTCTAAATTATAATTCATGTATAAACCATATGTAACTTAAGGGCGTTTTTAAAACCTTGATTCATTAATTTATACTAGCAATATTCAAACAGAAATCAATTGATATTTCAATAAATATATACGTATAAAAACAAAGAATATAACATGGTCTTAATTATTAAATGTGCTCCGTTCTTGTTAGAGGTGGGATGAACACACTAACACAATGGGTTGAGATTACCGACGTTTCGCCCAGCATTTTGAGGCTTTATCAAGGATGTCACAAAATTGAGTCGATTGTGAATAATTTAGTAAAATTCATTAATCGATGATAAAGTCAATTCATGTAGTAATTTAATTTTTTAGTAATTTATTATTGGACTCTCGCACCAACACACTTAAATTTCTTTTCTTTTCTATTATCTATCGGACCTACTCATAATTCTTTTCTTATGACTTCGTTTCTAATTCTATCCTGCGTGTGATTACTTTAATTCCTCGAAGGTATTTCATGTCTATCTTTGAGATTAAATAACACTCTGGCCCCCGTAAATCAAAAGTGGTCTAAAAATAACTTTGAATACTGATAGTTTGCACTTATTATATGTTCCCTTATTTATTACCGTTTTTTAATACTATAGTAAACTTTGGATGCGTTACTGTATTATTATTTATTTTGTTTTCCGTCCTTTCCTATCAAGTATTTGTACTTGTCTACTTGTTCTAATTTTGTTGCCCCATGCGTATGTCGATGATATCTTTATGCCCTTTTCCAATTCACATTACTATTCATTTACCGGTATTGATCTGCAACTTTTTCTTGTAATCTTGTTTCTAAAGGTTAACATATCATTAGGTCGTCCGTAAACTCACATTCTGATACATTTACCGCTGCCGATGTGCGTGTTATTAACTTTTTCGATACTGCTTTTCTGACGTCGTCCCATCACCAAATTAGAAGATAGTCGGACTCAAAACACCACCTTGTCGTAATTGATCTTTTATAGTAAATGTATAGGATTGCATATTATACTTTGTTATAGCTTTTAATATCTTCGTGTAAACTTTTGTTCCTCTTATTAATTTCTAACTAACATTCCTAAGAGGTAGTCTTTCTGGTTCTTCTAAATATTCCAAATCCAAAAATAAACAAATACTTCTTTATCGGTTGCATTATTTTTTCTATGATTTGTCTTATTGTGAATATACAGTGTGTCCACAGTGAGGTATCCTATTAAGTAAAAATTTTTTAATTTTAGTTTTGCGAAAAATGTCGTTCTTGATGAAAAGTTTTGCTTATTCTGAAACCCCATAAAATGAAATAAAATTCGAAGAATTATAGTAACTATCAAAAGTAATAATACAGAGTAATCATGTAAGAAAAACTAACAGTAATGGTAAACAAAGAACATCTATTCAATATATCCTCCTCCAACTTCAAAACATCTCTCAATTCTCCTTCTAAATTCTTTACAAGCGTTTTGTAGCATTTTTAGGTAATTTCATTTACGGCATCAATTATTACTCGATTTAAATCATCAACAGATTTTGAAAAACTTAAATTTTATTTTTATATTATGGGGTTTCAGAACAAACAAAACTTTTTATCAAAAATGACATTTTTCGCTAAAACTAAAATTTAAAAAACTTTTACCTATAGGATACCCCATCTGTGGACACAGCGTATGATCGTACACACTCCGTCCCTTCCTAAATTCACTCTTGGTCAGTTCTGTTCTTTATTAATTTTCTAAGATATACTCATAGATACACTTATCAACATGACCCCTTTGTTGTTTGCGCAATTTTCGCTGTGGCCTCTTTTAAATAATCGGATAATTATTTCTATTTTGCTTTGTTGAAAATAATTATCAATATATCTATGCCTTTATGCCCCAAATTCTTTAACATTTTTGTTGCCGATTTTCCGTATTTTAGATGTTGATCGGTTCTTTTACTCAAGCCTCCCGAATTTCGTCCGCTTCTTCTACCTGTATGAAAAGTGTGTTTTTCCTTTGTATTATATACGTTTTCTTCTCCATTATTCAAAAGTGCCTAAAACCCCTTGCCTCGCTCCATTATTTCTCTCTCTTCTTTTAATGTGCGATTGTCTTTTTTGTTATATGTCATATTTTTCTTATGTTTTCAGAACTTTTATAAAATAATTTTGACCATCTAATTGCATTTTGTTACAAACTTCCCCAGGCTGTTTGTTTTCTTATTGGATATGTTTTCTTAGTATTTGTTATATGTTTTTAACCTCTGTTGCCTTAGTCGTTTTTTTTTCTGCGTTATTTCTGTTTTTATTCCACATACTTTTCTCGCCACATTTATAATAATGTCTCTAAATTCGCCCCATGCTTCTTGAATGTGCATGTTCACTCATGCTTTGTTTATCTATGTTATTTAATTATGCTCAAGATTTTTGACTCGTGTAAACAATTTTCATCGTATTAACGAAATAAATATTATTATAGAATTCTTCTTTGTTTTCTGTGCAATTTCTGAGTTTGATATAACCATAAATTGGTCCTCTTACAAATCATGCATCACCGCAGTGCGGAAATGTAAAGTCAATTTTGATCGAAGGGTGCTTTTTGTAGATAAAACAGCGGCACTTGCGAGTAAAATATAGCATTTTACCATATTGTCGCTTATAATCGCAATTTTCTTTAATTAAAAATATTATTTGATTGTATCTAACAGAGAAAAAACATTTTACGTATTTTTTATTGATATCAATCAGTACCAACTAATTTATTCAAACAGACGTGTGGAAACATGCATGTCTTTTTGTTTTGCAGGAAGAGCAAGCAACTCAGTTCTGGTTGGACATGAGATAGTTGTTAGCGGGAAATAATTATGAGTTAATAAAATGACAGAAGTAAGAGTAGTATATTACCATAACAATGCCCTGTAAAATTTAATCCATCGACATTGATATCATTTTTAAACGCCAATTTGCGATCCGGTTCATTCCGTATCTGTTCTACCTCCAAGGGTCTGCAGGTTTAGAACTGAACTGTTTCTAAACCCTGTTTATTGGCACGTAGTCAATAATGGACTTTTTGTCTCGATTTAGCTTTTCTGGTATACGTGTTTAAAGAATGTATTCACTATATGGAAATTATTTTCAATACAAAAATTTATTAGTTTTTTCTCCATTTTTATTTTGGATTTTTCTGCATATGACCTCGTTATCTTTCTAATTTCTTCAATACGTATTTTGACTCTGCTATTGAAAACTCAAGTATCAGTACTCTGCCATTTCTTTTTAATTAAATTCGTTCTCTCCTTCCAAAGTTCTTTTTCTTTTGATACAACTTCATCTTCATTTGGACAATACAGTATGACAATTATTTTAATCTTTTTCATCTGCAACTTCCCGATACAAATTTCCATAATTATATTTTCCAGTTGTTTATCAGCAATTACACATCCCACTTCTTCCGTTGCTGTTTTATCTAACTCTATTCCACTGTACAATGTAACTCGTGTTCTTTTCCGTATATACTGCACTAATGTTCCATACCCCTATTCGTACATTAATTTATTTAAATTAAATTGTTTATTTAACTGCTCTTTCCTTTAACTTCAGGTTTTTTAAATCTCGAGTCAATTATGTATGCCAGTTTGTTTTGCTCAGTATCCTACTTCCAGCATATCCCTTCTATATTCAATTTTTCCATCCTACCTTAGCATGTTCTTTTTAGCTTCGCCTTTTCTCTTATCCATTCTTACTTCTTTCGACATATGATTATCGATAAATATCTTTGACCCTCCTAGTTTATTCTTGTTTTCATTATTCCTGCTTTTCTTCCTAACTTTTTATTTGACCAGTATTATTGAGACTTAAACTTTATTAGTAATATTGTGCGCTGTCATAATTCGGTGTTCAATTAATAAATTTTCTGGAAGGAATTTTCCAGTCACTTTAGAAATTTCGTAAATAATAGTTCATAAAGTTTAGATTTTTGAACATTGAATTCTCAATAGGGTTGAGACAGAAGGGGAAAAAGTTCCCACCCTAATCGTGGGTGGAACATTCCTTTTGGACAAGAAACTACTTTTGGCGCGGACTCGTTAGGAGTTTTCCTCATTTAACTTCTAAATAGTTGCTCGGATGACAACATATCATAGGACTAAAAATATTTGCATAAAAAAATCTAATATGCCATAAAGTTAATTCTTATAGAATTCTCTGAATTAGGTTTCAAAGTTGCCAGTTCAGGCAATTAGATATTGAAAAAAATAATTTATATAATTTTAATTTTTTTTGACAATAATTTTCGAAAGGGTTAGAAATAAGGAGAAAAAAGTTTTCACTCTAATTGTGGATGGAACATCCTTTTGGACGAAAATTACTTGTGGAGCAGATTCATTCGGATTTTTCTTCATTTAACTTCTAATCGTTGCTCGGACGACAAAATATTATAGGACTAAAAATATTTGCTATAAAATTTTGCATAAAATTTAAAGAGTCTCGTATACCCACAAAGCTAATTCTTATTATAATATTAAGTATAAAATTGTGTAAAATTATAAAATTATTATAAAATTGTTATTAAAAAATTGCTTTCGCAAGCAAATAACTCCGAAACCGTTGTTTTTACGCAAAAATGATGAAAACCAAAAATTTTTCTTGAAATTTTGCATAAAAAGTCTTTTATACTATACCATAAAGCTAATTCTTATAAAATTCTCGCAATTAGAATTCAAAGTTCAGAAAAATGAACGCGCAAAGAAAACAATCGCTTCCGCACGCAAATAATTCCGAAACCGTTGTTTTTACGCAAAAATTATAAGAACAAAAATTGTAGAGCACGAAATTTTCTACAAAGTACATTGTTACTCGTTTCCACACCACCTATGAGGTAGTGCCTATTCCACTTCAATTTTCTTTTTTATTTTCTTTAATTTTCTTTATGGTCTTCTCCGAGTAACTCTTCTTCAATCATTGAATTTAAACAACCTTTGAGAATTCTATAAGATTAGCTTTATAGTATATAAAGGTTTGTTGTGCAAAATTTTATAGCGAATATTTTAATCCTATGATATTTTGTCGTCCGAGCAATTATTTAGAAGTTAAATGTGGAAAACTCCAAACGAATCCGCGCGGGGTAGTTCTTCGTTCAAAAGAGGATGTTCCGCTCACTATTAGGGTGGGAACTTTTTCACCTAATTTCTAACCCTTTGAAGAATTCACTGTCAAATCAAAACTTTATGAATTATTTCCATCTAATGGGTATTTTTTGTCTAAAGTGACTGTACTATCAGTAATTAAATTAAAAACAAATTTTGATATTTACATGTTTTATCGAAATAAGGGTAGTATACATGCTAATTAAAAACAAAATAAAGCAGTAGTGATAAAATATTTCCATTTTTCAAAAACAGTGTAAAAATGCAAATCTTAAGTAAACAGTTTTATTAAAACGAACTGCCGTAAAAATTAATCTTCATTAAAGTCTGTTGTAGTAACTAATTAATACTTCAGGAATATATTAAATTTGAAGATTGTATTAAAACCTCCTCGAATCTAAATTCAATTGAGAATATTAATTTTGGCGGTGGGCTTTATTGATATACGTTATGCAACGACAAACTTTTGATGTATAATAAACTTTATCAAAATGGAAGATTTTAGAGAATACAAAACTTTAATCTGCTTAGGCGTTCCACCACACCTTCTGGTAGGGTATTGCAATAAAATGGAAAATTCGCTGGAAGCTTAATGCGAATGGCTAATGGTAGGGGTTTAACAGTAATGTGAATTGATTATTTATTAACCCTCCATTTACCACCTGTAGAACAGGAGGTTTATGTTTTCATCAATATTTATGACTAAGCTTCCGTAACAAACGTGGGTAATCAATTTCAACTTTAGTCTTTGTTTTTCAAAGTTAATTTTTCTTAAAGGCCGACATTAAACTCATTAACATTATCTAAAATTAACGTTAAGTCGAAAAAGTTGTAATTAATCAAAAGATTTACAGCTCACCTCCTTTAAAATAGATCGTACACTTTCTCGTCCGTTCTGTCTTAAAAAAAAATAGAAAAACAACAATTGTAAGTTGGATTTATCGGGAGATACGACGCCGTAATCAAGAAAATTGGAGTACCTATCTACTACTAATAAAATGTAAAGACGTTTTTATACACTCATTGGCCGTTTTCAATTTAACGAATTGATATTACAAACAAAAAGTTAAGTCATAAAATGAAAGATTACAGCAAAGTTGCAGCAACCACAGATTGTGCCAAAGAAGTAAATCGTTGTGTGTTTACCAAAAACGTGCACGTACTTCCGCAATACGCTAAAAATGACTTGCGACAATTTGATTGTTCTTGATTTATTAGTTGTCAGAGACTATTCGTCCATTCCCAAATTAATTCTACTTTTTTTCACAATTCTCAATCGATTATGAATTAGTAAATTTTAAACCTTCGCAAACAACGATTGTGAATGCATATTAGAAATTTTAGATGTTTATTTTTGTAATAACTGAAGTGATTTGCATCCCTGAATATTCAACGAACAATTAAAAACAAATCAAAACGTCAAGAAGTCTATCGCAGCTGTATTATAAACGTGGTAGTATAAATGTTTGTATAGACCACCGATGGAAGTAGAAATGTGGGTTTATCAGAAATCTCGGTATTTGCTTTGATGTTAAAACTTTTACATATTCATGCTTTTATGGAAATATTTGATTAAAGTCCCATTGTAATCTGTTTACAATATAAATTTAGTAAAATGTTGTACAGACACAACAAAACAAAATTTTAAACGCGGGTCCAAATATATGCTTGTTTTATCTATTACTACGCTTTACACTTTCATCTATTTAGTAATCCCCTGAAAATATTACCTACAAACCAGTAAGCTTTTCGCTAAGGATTTTATATGAAATTTTAATTTTATTCAGCTCCTTGTGATGAATCGCAAATTTTATGTTCTCTTAACAACATGTCGTTAAAATATGTATTATGTACATAAAGCGTAAATTTATATTCTGAATATTTCAAGAAACAGCACGAAAGCTTGTATTTATATTATCTTAGTCATTGGAAGCAGTTACTTTGTACCTACATACATTTTGAAGCTATACAAGAATTCTTTCTTCTTATTATCAATAGAAACAAGCATTTTTAACAAGAATGCACAAACTCGAGAGTACAAATTATAGACTTTTGCTAACTCTTTATCTCTACACGCCAGTTACTTTATTATACTAAAATATTTCAAAAGATTCACGGCGAAAGTGTAAGAATAATTTGCTTTATTTAATGCAGCTTTTTCGTTTAGCGGATACAATTATAATTGTACAACACGTAAAGTGTCATGTACATAATCAATTTCATTAAATTACCTACTAGTTTGTTATATTATTTAAAGTATGAATTTAAAATAAACTTAAAAATGATAAAATTATTAACCGAAATAAAAATATAAATTTAATTTGAACGTAGATGGCACCGCTGTCGATTTTAATTCTGTATGTTTAACTCAAAAAATGTTTTCAATTGCTAACACTTGAGAAGGTGTCCGCGCCTAGGGCGAGACCTATTTTGTTTCCTTAATTATTAAACGTAACACAAATAGGTTATGTAATGAACGTTCTCAAATTTAAAAAGTAGTTCACTTAAAATCAATTCCAATACACTATTACCGTTGTACAAGCCCTCCTTAACATGCTTTTTTAATTTATATTAGTGGTAATTGTTCCAAATTTAAATTAAAAATGCAACAAATTATTATATTTTGTGTGCTTTTTAGGTATTTTTCCTCCAATAGATGGATCTGTCAAGTTTATATTTGTTACACACCTATGACGTATTACTAGTTGTCGCTGTGAATTGATCATAGTTCTGAATTCATTACTCACATTTTAAAAAACCGCTTATCCGCAAAATGTTTATCAATTTTGGTGAAGAGTGGAAAAAACTACTGTTTTTCCATTATTTTTTTTTTGCTATTTCTTTAACCTATTTTTTTTCGTCATTATCGTGACTGGCGCTTGGACCGGTCCGTTATATGTCGTCATGCAATGGCTGTGCTGTTATATTTTACCTTCTTAATAGCCTTCTATAATGTTTACACACTTAATTAATATTATTACATATGAATACTAAGGTGGGTAAAGGTTGGCATGTTTAGGTTTTAGTGGTTTTCCTAAACATTGAAGCAAATGCTTTCCCAAGACGAACCAATCCCACTATTGCATACAGTTTCGTCACCCACATTATACAGGGTTTTATATTGATCTTCTGGGGTACCATACATAACACTTACATCACAATACAATATTTAAAATGTACCATACGAATAAATAAAATAAATAAATAAATCAATTTTGTGATTCATGATATGATGTTACAAATTATGAATATTTTCTTTGCACTAAAAAACTTTCTCGTTACAGAACTGCTCCATGAACTATCTTATAAAAAATCATTATTCTTACAATATGAAAACTAACAAAATAAAATAAACTGTTTACTCCAGTTCGATTTTACTCCACATGTTAAGTATACAGTTTGTCTACTTAAGTTGGCAATTTATTATGGGAAACTTTTTGTTATTAAATTTTGACAAAAAAAGTGATTCTTCATAAAAAGTTCTGCATGTCTACAAGTCCTATACAATCATCAAATATTAAATTTTTCAATAGTATACGCGATTTGTCAAAAATATAAATTTTACTCAAGAGTAAAGGACCTTTATATTTGACAATATCGTAATTTGTTATTGAAAAAGTTGATCAGAACTAAATACTACGTTCAAATATGCAATTACATCCAATTACATGAAAAAAAATCATGTGTTCTTTTTTGTTTACAATAACAATGCAAATGTGGCTGTAGTTACATGAAATCTAGAATGCTCCTGATAAACAAATGATTTTTAATAGTCAGACCAATGTTCGACAGTGAACTTCAAAACATTCAGTTGTGTTTAATGAAATTTGGTAGGGAGAAGTACTTTTAAAATTTAGTAAAAATGCCAGCAACATTGAGTACCGGAGATAACATTGAAATTGTGTTAGTTGTAGGTCACAATTATAAAACTTATCAAGAAGCTGCAGACATTTTTAATAACCGACACCCCAGAGACAAATCTTCACTATGGCACGGTAAGGAAATTATTAAACAAATTTAAGACTTTTGGAGATGTAAGTAATAAATTTAACAACAAAAAGCCAACAACGGGTTGTCAGTGATGACATGGAATTTGAAATAATGCTCTCAGCAATCCAGACATCCTAAGAAATCCTTGCAAACAGGGGCAGCTTCGATGCCAAATCCTATTAACAAAGATACGGTTTCAAAAATTTTAAAAAGGAACAAGTTGCACCCATACAAGTCCCAATTTATTCATACGTTCATTAATGTTAGAAGATAACCCATTTATGGGTTTTTTCGGACAAGCAACATTTACATCAAATGGAACAGTCTCTACCCAAAGGTACCGTGGGGTGGGTGATGCGGATCCAAATTTTACCAATGAAACTCGAGACCAGTATGCATTCAAAACAAATGTGTGCTGTGGAATTTATGGAAATAAAATAATTGGACCTTATTTTTTTCACGAATCTTTGAATGCGGACTGTTATTAGTCTTTATAGAGAATAAATTAGACGATTTTCTTGATAACGTTCCCCTCCTTCAACGTCAACAAATATGTTTCCAACAGGATGGTGCCCCATGCCACAGTAGGTTAGATGTAAAGCAAATACCTTGAAAATCGTTTTAACGAGTAGAGTTATACATCGGTTTTTCAGAAGATTATAGGCCACCTCGTTCTCCAGATTTGACGTCACTCGATTTTTTGTGGGGGTTACCTAAAAGAAAAGGTGTATCTTTAAAGGCCATTTACAGATGTTGCTCATTTGGAAAAATCATTGCAAGAGATCGGTTCAGCAGCATTACTCGGCTATGGTTAGAAGAGTATTGAAAACATAAGCAAAATGTGTACTTACGACATCTCGTGTAAAGCATTGACACGTATGATTAGTATAAACTAAGAAAAATGCCAGCAGTTACTTGGCTTTATCGACACTCGTGCGTTTCAAGCATTAAAGCTGTTGCTTAGATAGCGATATGCACGTTAAACGCACACATATCGTTCACAATTAACTGTTGGCATTTTCTTAGTAGTGAAAACCTTTTGTGATTGAACAATTACCTGTATTGACAGAAGGCGGGTATGTAGAGGCATTAGTAAATTAAAGAAGCCAATAATGTTCGTGAAAATTATTTCAACAAAATGATTTATTATAGCATTATTCATTTAAATTATCATCGCTAAAATGTTACAAGACATATTTTAATTAATTAAAATGTTATCAGAGTGTTCAATAAAAATAAAGAGATTACTGGTTATTATTAATTACTAAAAATATTTAATAAAATTTACGAAAAAAATGTATCATTTAATATTAGTCATCAGTTAATAATTTTTTTGGAAAGAGTAAAAAATAAGTTGAGCTAGATGGATCTGATTATGTGCTTGAACCTATTTTATTTTAATGAATTATGTATTAATCAGATTTTACGAGAGTTTTTATAAATAAATTTTTGTTTTATGTTAGAGATTTGCTTATTTCTTTCTAGACAGGAACGGACAGGTTATCATGTTCGTAATAAATAAAATGGTAAATGTTCAGTATCACTTAATTAGAGAAAATTTGTAAAAATTTTTTCAAGTAGAAGGATGTAATTGCATATTGAAACATAGTTTGTCATTACAAACAACTTTTCATAATTACAGTTTTCGATATTTTCACCCGCAAATAAAAGGTATCTTACTCGTGGTGAAATTTTTTCATAAAATTAATAATAAAGAAAGGTTTCCATATGTTACTAACTTAAGTAGACACACGGTATAAATAAAGTAAAGAGCACCGAAATAAGAATGAGACGATTTGAAAACCGTATAATAACAACCATTATTATTGCATTTCCGGTGATTAGAGTTAGTACATAATAATTAGAAACATCATGTACCAGATACTGACAGTCATTTATGTGAAATCACCAATTCTTTACAGGTTGCTGGTACTTTTCTTGACATTAGTATACCTACATAGGATTAGTTTCAGACAAAAAGTTTCGTTCTAATTTAAATGTGCTCTAATTTATTACAAAAAATCGCTTGTAATCCAATCAATATACATACAATTTTCTCAAAACCTTGCTTCTTAATGAAGTAAACTTTCTCCATGTAAAAAAGTGACATTACCTGTGCACCCGTATTTACCAGAGTTTTTATTTTTTAATAGAACTTGGCTAAAAATGCAAAACAAACTATTCAACAAAAGAGATTGTACCTAAGATCTTAAGCTACAATTTTTATTTGAAAGTTTGTTTTAATATCATCATTTTCACAGAGGCAAAGCGGATTTTTAATAGATCTAACTTACAGGTGCAGTGAAAAGTCCTTTTTGCACAAACATTTATATTTAAAGAAACTCTTTAAAAAATGAAGATAGAAAAAGTTTTGTATATAAGTAAAACTTAGGTCATTCACATTTACATTTGAAGAGAAAAAAAGTGTTATTTAAATGTTAAATAATTTATCAATTTTTTTAAATAATAATGCGGTAGAGATTATAAAAACTTTAAAAAAATATTAACTTACATTTCTTTACTCGTCAAATTTTTTGAATTTATTATAATATAATTTTTGTTTTGGAAACAATGCAAAAAAAGAGAAACTAGGGGTATGTGTTTTTTTATGTAGATCCATTAATATACTGTAATATGTCATGCAAGGGCGGTGCGTTTGCTCTCGGCATTCTCTCAGCATTCACATTTGCGTTTCACCTCACCTTTCACTGCTCTATTATAAACTACAGAAAACATTAGTTACGTTCTCGCACTATACTATGTAACCGCTACTAAAATATTCAGTTAAGTATTCAGTAGAACTTTGAAGTATGTTCCGTTGAATTTTTATAGAGATATGTCAAATATTAATTATACGTATTATACGTATTTTAAACTTCAAAATATTACGTTTCAACGAACTGTTAAAAACTGTAATTGAAAGGTTGATATTTTCCCCTCATTGTAAACCATATCGCTTTGGTTTTAATAAGATGAAAAAATAGTCATTTTATTATTTATTAAAATAAGTATGAGCAAAAATTTGTAGAAATAACATAAACGTACAACTTAATTTTAGCTATGAAAAGTACTTCAAATCTTTATAAAAATTTTATTCACTAAAAATTTAGGATTTCTATAATAAATAATGTTGATTTAACACCGGTCAACAAAAATAGAAAAAAAAAAAGCATATGGGTTTTTACTTAATATATCTGATTATATAAAAGCAAAATATATATAAAAAGTGCGATTACAAATTTAAAATATTTGCTTTTAAGAAGTTATAACGATTTCACCATTTTGATTTTTCGCGTCAATTAACGTCGGTTTTGCGCGCTGTCGGAAGAGATGTAAGAGGGCAGAGTAGTGTTTCTTGCGTCGCTCGTTGTGTACCGACAGTCTGTGCTTGCACCAAATTACAAAGAATAACGTGTTTATTAATTTTTCCTGTATTAAACTGTGCAAAATGGCTTCGAGAAGTTGTAAACGAGACGCTGACTCTTTGTGCTATATTTGTGGCAATTTATTAAAGTGAGAGAAAAAAGTTTAAAAGCTGTTCTACTACACAATGGGGAACAAATTTCCATCTATTCCATTGGCACATTCGAACATATCAAAGAAAATTACAACAGTATTAAAATGCTACTAACTGCAGTTAAATATGGAATACAAGTGGGAAATTGTTGAGACTTCAAACATTGGCCTGTGTACGTACTGAGTACGATAATGCAATATTAAATAGGAAGCAATTGTCGATCCTAAAAACTATATTAATACCCACTACATATTAAATTGAGTCTTATTAAACAATTTGGAAAGGTCCTAAATAATGTGTCCGAAGCTTTCAAATATACAGTGACCGGCAAAGAGTTTGCAACAAATGGGAAAAATTTTTGTAATTGAGATATCCAAAAATTTCTTTTGGCAAATTGTTACCGGGTTACTAGGGTTGTGGTGTACTAGGGTAGGAAGATTGAACAGATACTAAAGTACGAATCAGCAGTTATAGAAATACCCAGTAGTCGGAGAGTTTGGGTTGTGGGCTGAACCGTTACACGTTGGGTTCTTATCGTACTAGAAAATTTTTTGTTTGGGCGCCAAGTTCCAATTTTAACTATAGAGAGTACTAACTCGGAACTAGTCGTTAGCAGTAAGCTGAAAAGTACTGAACTACTCTGTTCAAAATCCGGTTTAGTTCACGCTGGAAGCAAGGAAACCCTCCAATACAGAAAATACATATATTTAGCTAGTAATAAAACAAGTATTTACACACAAGACTTAATTGTGTACTCAATTGGAGTACCTCAACACATAGCAACAATCAATACGTACGTAGAAACACAAATATGCAAATTAGTTAAGCTAAAAAAGAATTCACGCCGCCACTGCTTGGTTCGCAAATTAACATGTAACTGCACTGACCGCACGCCAATGCTTTATAAAAATGGCGATTGTTGTGACATTGATTACAAATTACAAATTCGCGTGTAATTAAAACGCAAACCGAGGGCTCATGTAAGTACGCTGTTTTTTTAAAAAAAAAGAAGGCAAGTGCCAGTAGTTATTTAGCAAGGTTTCAGTGGGCTACGAAGTGCACTCCGTGGTTCCAAAACAACTTCCCCTTTTAAGAGGGTTATTTTAATAGCAATAAACAATTTCCCTCTTACACGTCCCGAACAGCATGGATTATTTACTACACACGATTACTAGGTCATGTAATGATTTGACGCATTAACAAATCTCAAGAGTGCTTAATCAGTACATTTATCAGGTACAAGAAGGTGACAGCATTGTCTTTGAAGGTGATCAATACGTGCTTAAATTTTAGGATAAAACGCGAGACCGGTCGCTGATTTAACGTGCCTCACTTGGGATGGTGACGACAACACGAGAAGGAAGAAATAACAAAATTTGTACGACCTGTTCGATGGCAAAGACTCTCTGGAGGTGGTGCAAGACTCCCGCGAAGAAGATGGTTCCCACAAAAGGTCGTGCGTAGGTGGCTGCTTTCCCGCGCCCCTTTTAGATGTTGGAGCGATGATGAGCTCTTCTCGGCCTTCGTACTTAGCTTGTCGTGTGTAACCCAAGGACGTTAACCAGGTGTGCCGTATTTTGTAGCAAAGTGGAAAGTTTCCAAGCACACGAGAACCAGCAGCAAGAAGATTAAGAGAAGGAGGAGGGAAAAAAAACCCCTGTGGAATAGAACGAGTTTTATAAAAGACGTCTCAAATGCGTCCCTCGTTCGAATGGTGGAGATGCACACATTATTTCATCAGAAACCCTCGTTGTTACGGGCAGAAATTAATAGAAACTCCACACGAGGTTCTTTTCGTTTAGCAATGCAATATGGCTGCTTGCGGTAGAGAAAATAGAATTTTTTAACGGACCGATAAGCTACAAAGGACATTCGTTCTAATAAATTCCCACAATGCCTTTCGGAGCCATTTCCGGCGTAATTTGGACCGATTTCGAAAAGTTGCCTAACTTTGGCGAGTGAACTATAAAACCAAAAACCAATGTTTTGTAGGAAAATGATCTATTTAACCGTTACAAAATGAATTCAGCATATCGAATGACAAAAAAAAAGCATTTTGACAAATGTCATGTGACCACTGTCATGGCGGCAAATTTAAAAAATATCTCTTAAATATGTAAAAAGTGAGGTTAGATGACAAGATATTAAAAAATGCCTAAGAGAAAAGTTGTTGAGAATTAGATTATACGTCTATGTGCAAATTAAAAAAAAATAACAACTTTTCAAAAATATCAGTTTTCCGGCATTTTTTCCAGAACTAACCTTAAATAAGTGACACGTGCCATAACTAATTTGAAGCTAAGTTCAGCTCGTTACTAAAATCTGTTGTTGACAACTTCGTATTGTGACAACGCCAAAAGCCACATCTCTTGTCAATTTGTATATGCCATTTTACATTCTTACTTTCATTTCAGTTGCCAAATTTGAAAAAAATAGTTAACTACTAGAACTAGAAAACTTAAAAAAAATTATTATAAAACAATAACGAACTTGATGTGTTCGGGGATTAATGAAACACAAGATTTACATTGACATTTTTGTGTTAAAACTTATCACTAGGGCACCACGAACTTGCGTTCACAAGTTTTTGTAATGTACCTATCCCATACGGATTTAAGTCGGTTATTCTACGTGCTACTTGGAGTACTTGGCCAGTAGCAAGTAAAAAGAATCAAGAAAGCACGACCAAAGTATTTTGCCCTTTCGGGTGCTTTGCGATGTAGCACGTCCGTCAAAAAAAATCCAAGCATTGTATTTGTGATTAAAAATTGTATCGATTTGTAATAATGGAGTGAAGCAATGCAACGACTTCTGTCTCTTTGTTCCTTTTTTTGTATTATTTTTTGAACAACAGGTACCCCAGAACTCATTGTGACAAAGCAGCTAGAACTCGATTTTAACAACTGCTAGTCTTCCAACTTGCACTTCCCGACAAACTTTTAATTTGTAAGTAAGCGCGTAATCTGTTACATCTTCAGTATTTGTCAAGTTTCGTTCAAGTCATTTGCCAAGTAGCGCGTAGTGAGTGAACCGGCTTTTTCATTGTAATGTTCAAAATTTAACATTCATAATTTTTGGTTAGAGTTGGAAGAAGTACATTTAGTTTTATTTATCCGGGTCATTTTTTCATTCCTGACGTTTTTTATGGCTTCCAAGATAAATGGAGGATTTCGGCATTTTTTCTTTCTATCTAAATTTTATGTAATGATATCCAGTTTACTGCCAGTCTTTGGCAAGATATGAACGAAAATATAAATAATTTAAAATTGGCGAGAAAAACAATAACGTAACTGGTGTAATGGAAAACGTTGAAAAAGTATATTTCAATTTGATATTTGTAGATTTCATAAGGTAATTGCCTTTCTCAAGAGAAAAAAGTACGTACCGCAGAAGGCAAAAATTTTGACAAAAAGGCAAGTTGAAAAATTTTTTATTGAAGCTCCTGACGACCTTTGGTTGTTATATGAAGTGGTTACAATATTTGAAATTTTGGTGCTTGCCTGTGTGGCGAGTTTCTCTCTTTGACGGTGAATGGCATAGAAACTGTTGAGAAATATATTATCGTCACTTTACAAAGAATTTAACAACAAGGAGATTTACGTTCACAGATAAGAGCTATAGTTTTTAACCTTGTGTTTTGTACAAATGCTTTTCCCTCACTGGCACACTATTGGTGGTGTACCGAAAAAAATTGCAATATACTTAGGGCAAAAAAAACCTAAATTATACACAGGTCACTCCTTTCGGTGATCAGCAGCAACAATGGTTGTGGATGCAGGCGGCAATATTTTGTGAGATGATGGAAATCTAGTACAATTGCGAAAGGTTATGTTATCGCTAAAAAAATTCATAAGTGTCAATTTAACAATACTAGCCCGTTAAAATGACTTTTCAACGTTAATGGCAGTTCGAATAAATAACGTTGACAATTTAGTAACAAATAAAAGTAATAGGGGTAACTTCGCAGCCAATGTCGCTGACATTTACATTAGTTTTTTTCAAGCATAAAGTTGAGACGAAATTTAGTCTAAGACACTTAGGCGCGGCTTGTTGAACATAGGCTGTTCGAACGCAGAGGCGATTCATTTACGTTATTAGTGTCAAAATCTCCTTACATATTAAAATATAATTTTCATTGAATCTCCCCTCCAAGTGAAAATTATCTAAATTATCTAAAATTTGTACAAGTACATTACCACGATTCGTCTGTTATTTTTACTTTATGATGTGTTATTGTATAACATGATTTATGCAGTCATTGTGTGCAAGCACTATTACAAAGCGGTGCTTGAAGTACTATAAACTCGGATGTTGTTTTTATGAGTAGGTCAAGTATTATTAAAAATTGTTTGTTTATTAAATTTTATATTTTAATACATAAGAATATTTTACTTACGAAAAAAAAACAGAATTGTTTTTTTAATAAAAATAAAATTGAATTATTTTTTACCAGTAAATTCGTAACTTGCTGAAATGATTTATATACGCACTAATGAAAAACAATCAAAAATTTGTTTGGAATTAAACTTTAAAATAAATTAATAATTAAATTTGTTGACAAAGATGCCAGATAAAAATTAGACTTATTGGTATCAATTAAATGTGTATACATTTGAAACTTTATCACAACAAAATTTAAATTATGTATTGTTAAATTAAATCCATCAAAGAATTTATTCAAAAAAACATAGCTAGTTGAGTTACTTTAAAATTTTACGATAAACGGTTTGAAGAAAACACGAAATAGAATAAAAATCAGGCGTATTTATGTTGTAAGATCATCTCTTTTATTTAAATAGGTGGGAGTTCTGAAGGGGGCAGGCGCGTATCCCGTAACAGTTTGTTTACTTGAGGTTATAAGTATATTTCTTATATACCGTAACGTTGTGTAAATACATGTATGATATGATAAGGTTGTGTTTATAGTTATTATAGACACGTTGCAATTGTGTTTTCATTCCATTAGCAACTTATGTAAGTGATGGGTAACAACGTAATAGAAACCTGCTTGAAAATTCAGTAAGGGATCCTGGATTATATGAAACGCTCGAGTGCTGAAATTGAATAAAAAGGGGCTAAGATGATGTACTTCTACATGAAGGAAGAAGTTTCTCGAAAAGAAATCCTGAACAATTTAATCGCTGTTTAAAATATTTCTGGAATATAGAGATTGTAAATGATCTACAATATCAAAAGGAAATACTCCGTTTAGTAATTGTGGCGAATTAGGAATGAGAACTGAAGTAAAAACCTTCACTAAAATGCGAATACATACAGGGTGTTCACCACCTACCTCATTTTCTCAAACGACGTTATCAGCTGAAACAACCTTTCATGCAAAATCACCTTTTTTTTTTAAGCAGCACCCTAGGATATCCTTGGTAAAAAAGGATATCGTGTAATACCTCACGGTAAATATATTTCTACGTTTTACACGAATATCGATAAGGGTTTTAAAAAAGAATTTTACTCGAAATTAATTTAGCATTATTTTTTACGTAAAATTAAAGAAACAATAAAAAAGTACAAAATGGATTTTAATCTGCTTCCGGAAGTGGGGAAATCAATTGACACATATAACATCAAGACAATATCAGCGGTAAATAGTAATTACACACTAAACCATCATAAGTAAAAGCACTAAAAAATCACTAAATAATAGTTAACTTGTATTTATATAATTGATTCATTTTCGAAGGGATGTACTATTTAGTTGTTTTTTGGTATCCCTCATTAAAAAAGAGGAGCAAACATTTACCTATTGTCGTAGAGTATTTTAATTTTGGTCTGCCTGTATGTTTGTCCTGACTAATCTCCGAAACACCTGAAGAGATATTAACGATAATTTTACAAACTGATAGAAGTACTCTTGAGAACGAAATCAGTAACTTTTATTGGAAAGTAGAATTTTTTATTTTCGTATGTCCAGATAATTTTCCAAAAGGCTGATTAAATGTTGAAGAAACTTCCACAGAAGAGTAGCAATCTCAATCTACACTAATAAATAAAAGTGATTGTTTTTTTACATGCTATATGGGTACATATTGGATACTCAACTAATAAGACTTTCAATGAGAGGCAAAGATTTTTCAGAAAGCAATATAAGATATTTTATGTCTGTCTGTAAGTTTCGTTATACTCCAGGAAAAATTTCATTTGAGTGGGAAATAATAGTGCAAACGGAAAAAACTACATAAACTTGTAAGGGTGTCCTTGATGAGTTTGCAGGATACAGAGCACCCCAAAGCCCCCCCCCCCCACCTCAAAAAGAGTTCAATTTCTTTGATCGTCTATAATTCGCGATGCCCTGCTCGTACAAGCGATGGGTTTTTGCGTGCTACGATTTCAGTCCTTTCGGTCAAACTTAAAAGATCAATATTTTTCGAGATATAAGCTCTAAAACAGGGCCGCAAAGGAAAAATTTTAAAATTTTCATCTCGCGCCCCATTCCCGCACAAACAAAACGACGGAATGCCAGGCTAGCGCACTCAGAATGCGCGGTTTTTTGCGGTCAACAGTTTTGGTCCTATCCCACGAATTGCACAGATCGATACTTTTCGAGATATGGATCAAAAACTGCTCCATTTTTTCGCGTTTCAGGACAGGAAAAATGCTTTTTATGTACAATGTGCTACTGAAATGTGAATATTGTTACAATTATAAATATGTCAAATAAGTAAACTTTTTATTACAGGACCAGCATAGTATTGTATTAGATATGCGATTGCATTCCAATGGGACGCAATAAACTATCTATTAATCCCTTATTCTCAAGGGATTAGGACAAGAATGGATTGATTTTCAGGTCGTGTTACTTTCTCTTCCTCCATGCCTTCAGAGGGTGCAACACCACATCAAGCTTCTTCAACTTTGGCAAAATTAAATTTCTCAACACATTGGAAACCAACCCAGAGTTTTAAAGACACATTGCAAATGTTTAGAGATAAAAAAGCAAAATCTTAAAATTCTAGCAATAACCGGAGAAAAATTAATTTTGGTCAGCACAGTGGAAAGGCAAAGAGAAGTCACAGAACTTCGACCGAGGAAAATGCAGAGGAAAATGTGAAGGAAACAGCAAAAAAGAAATGCGTGGATGCCTCTTTGTGCCCAAAGCTTCGGCCAAAGATCCAACGAGGTGATTCCAAATATTTAAACTGCGACTGGATTAAGCCGTCCGGGGACGGACGTTAAAGCAAATACGTCTCAACTTTACCTCAATGGTGGTATGGAAAAAAGTGTTTACTTTTTAGCAGCACCTGGCACGTAAAAATGCATTGTTTAAAACTCAAATCTCCAATATCTCGAGAAGTATCGTTTTTTCGAGGTCGATGACCATGACCAAAAATATCGTGCGCGTTAAAGGGATTCAAAAAAGTGAACTTTGTCGCGATTTTCTTTGTGAAAACGCGAGTTCCAAAAAATGGAGCAGTTCTTGTTGAGTATTGTATTCGACGCTTCTACGCGCGGAAAATGACCTCAAAAGCAATTTTCAAAAATTAATGCCTTTCGAAGGCATATCTCAAAAAATATCATCTGAGCAATTCGCGTGATAGGACTAAAACTGTTGCCCGCAAAAAACTGTGTAATCTTAGTGCGCTACCGATTTTTTAATTAGCAGATAGAATAATATTAGGTTTGTATATCTGTGTTTTTTGTTCTTATCTCAGAAAGGGCTGCATTGAGCTTGATGGAATAGCCGCCTCATTAGTTTACAGAAAACATTAATCATTTTCAAGAGCATAATATAAATTATATTTTATTTCTGTAGCTCAAGTGTTGGTTAATGTAGGAAAGGACAAAACCACTTTTCACAAACAAGTAGACGACTCTTCAGAGTGTAATCCAAGAAATATTTATTTATGTTTGTTTATTTATCCGACGTGATTTATAGAAAAATACACATATTTCAACAGCAGATGGGGGACTTTTCAGGTATAGGTATTATTTCGGAGATATATAGAAACATTTTGAACATTGCTGTTGTTTGTCCTTCTACTTCCCCTACTCTACTTTAAAACAAGGTTTAGTGTCAAAAATGATCAAGGTGGAATTACCGGAAATCTACATGAGATAGTAGAGTAAACCTAATAGAGATAGAGTGTATAATGTATACTTCTAAAATAATAAATGATAAACAGGGTGTTCCATTTCAAAAAGATAGTTATGTGACTTTATAATATGACGACTTTAGTCCCATTTCTAGAATATCCTATACATTGTCCTGCACATCGAGCGTGCATTCAAAGTATATGGAGAACTAATTCGATTCATTTTCTGAAAATAGTGCTGCGCCTGTTTTCGACATCACTGAACTCAGACAAAATATTTTCGTTCATACAGCACTTCCGGTTGTACAGGAAGTGGCTGCCAACTTCCTTATTTCAAATGAAACATGCTATTTTTTATTTTATTTTCAGATTTTACGTAAAATTTAAGGTGTAGTTTAATTACTATACCATACCCAAAAAATGACTGGTTTTTTAATTAATCGATTTAAAAAAAAAATTAAAATCATGCTGAATTGTTATCGTTCATATCTCAAGGTGATATCAATATTGTAGTTCCTAATTTGTTGTGGCAATTGTCGATACGTTACAGTAACTCACATATGAATGGAAACTCGAATTGAATGTACAGGGTGATGAAAATTCTCGTACCAATATAAACAACTTTCGACTTCAAAAACTTGCTAAATTCAAATAGAACACCCTATGTTTTTAATCATCAATCGATATCTTTTCTTGTCCTCTTTCGATACATGCTAACATGTCCAATGCTTAAATTGATAATTCAAAAAAACATAGGGTGTTCCATTTAAATTAAGCAAGTTTTTGAGGTCGAAAGTTCGCATAGGCACGATAATTTTCATCACCTGTACATACAATTCAAGATTTCCATTAATATGTGAGTTACTGTAACATATCGACAATTGTCACAACAAATTAAGAACTAAAATATTGATATCATCTTGAGATATAAACGATAACAATTCAGCATGATTTTAATTTTTTTTAATCGATATAACTAAAAAACCAGTCATTTTTGGGTATAGTATAGTAATTAAACTACACCTTAAATTTTACGTAGAATCTGAAAATAAAATAAAAAAATAGCATGTTCTATTTGAAATAAGAAAAGTTGACAGCTACTTCCGGTATAACCGAAAGTGCTGTATGAACTGAAAACTATTTGTCTGAGTTCAGTGATGTCAAAAACAAGCGCAGCACTATTTTCAAGAAAATAAATCGAATTAGTTCTCCATATACTTTTAATGCACGCTCGATATGCCGGACCCTGTATAATAAAATAACAATTTAGCATTTCCAAACCAAACAGAGTTGTGTTGGAACAATTTCTTAAATATGTAAACTATTATCCACATCTCATTAGAAGATATATCTACATAGGAAAAAAGTGAAGTTTAGGTTAAAAAAATTGTAACTAAAAAACTGTTCCAAAGATAGGATCAGAATAATATAAACATTCAGAAAATTAATACAGGGTGTCCCATTTAAAATATCGAATTTATAACATGGTTTCCTGTATGACCGAAAGTGGCAAGAGGATGCTAAAATTTTTTCAATAAATAATTCACCCTTCACAATCCCTCTATGTCAATTTGCAATGTTCAGTTACGTTTAGTTATCGAGATCCGTCTAACGCAACGCTTTATCGGCTACACCTGTATACAGACATATATAAGTTATTGACCTACAATAAAATGAAATTTTATTTATTATAAATATGCTTAAAAAAGTCAAAAAAATATCATACGATATGAAGTCTTAAATCCATTAAAACGAAAATAATAACATTTAATAAAACAAATATTTTATAATCTTTAAGATGCAAAGGTTGGTTTAACGAATAGAATTCAATTCGATTATTTTTAATTTAATTGATAAACACAAAAATAACAAAACGTTGTTATACTTTTATTTCATTTATCTGTGCCTGGAAGCAATGAAAAATCCATGAAGAACAATTTAGATAAAAGCAAAAATATAGGAACATTCAGTCTAACGTCTATAAAATTTTATTTTGACCGTGTAATTTCTATAATGACTAGCAATTTTATATTTGTAAATGTGTAATCGCGATTGTTCCGACGCGTATAATTTCGGTTAGAACACAGTCTGTGGTGCTCATTTAATTTACTACACGTATTTTAATTAAAATGGAGATAACTTACGAACACGTCTTTCGATACGTTTAACTTTCAAAGTAAACCAGCGTTTTAAATATTCCACAACAAACAGGGCCGATTGGTGATATAGATAACGACAGTAATAAATAATAATATATACATTTATTATAGTTTCAACATAATTTTAATTAAATTTCGGGTCATATTTGAAGTAATGTATACGTGATGATGTATCCATTTGAAATTATTTTCTCTTATGACTGCAATAAAAAAAATTGCTTTTATGATTTCAAACTTAAGTCGGCACTAATGCTAACTTCGTTATTATTAGAGCTACAGCGTCGGTTGAATAGGCAAACTAGTAGCATTTGTTTCTCTCATCAATATGGTGAAAACAGAATAAAAATCGAACATCGCGTTCGCGAGTTATGTCAAATTGTTCCACTTTTTCAAATGAGACACCCTGTATACAATATTCTCAATCGATAAGAAATTGAATACTGAACAAAAAGTGTCCCATTATTTTTTATCATAAAGTCAAAAATAACAAAGCTGTTGATGATTTTTCAAATTGGTTAAGGTGGCTGTGTTAGTTATAACTTTGTCTTATCATAAAGTAGAAAGTAGAAGGATATCAGACCCGCGGGGGTCGAGTAGTAATCCCAAGGACGTGGTCAAATTTACTAGTCGGAAAACTATTGGTCGAGGCGGTTCGAATCTTGGTCACGGCAGACACTTAAAAAAATATTTCGTAATGGGGATAAATCAACATACAAAGTTCACGGTATTCATGAAGCAAAAGGATATGGTTTATTTTAATTTATTCTGTGAACATTAAAAGAAAAATTCAAATTAGATGCTCAAAAAAGTCACCCTCTTGGTTCAAGCATTTTTGAGCCCGCCTGTAAACGCTTTCAGTGGCTGTAAACTGTTTACTAGTGAAACTCGAATTTGACATTTTAATCCTGATGACATTTATCTAACAAACGATTGTAGTTTATAAAATCACAGCCACTTTAAACTTATTTGAAAAATCATCAATAGCTCTCTTATTTTTACTTTAGGATAATTTCCTATCGATTGAGAATATTGTATACAGGGTGTCCCATTTGAAAAAGTGGAACAACTTGACATAACTCGTGAACGCGATGTTCGATTTTTATTCTGCTTTCACCATAGTGATGAGAGAAACAAATGCTACTAGTTTGCCTATTTAACAGACCCTGTAGCTTTAATAATAACGAAGTTAGCAATAGTGCCGACTTAAATTTGAAAACCCTGTATACAATTTCATACTTTTGAGTACCGTTTTCAAACTTTTTTTGTTGAAGAGGTATACATTTTATTAGTGCAATAGAAATTACATACTTCCTAATTCTTTTATGTTTAGATAACAATTGCATTTTATATGAAATGCGTTTCAATTATTTTATTAAAATTGGCATATTGAATTTATATACAGGGTGTCAATATGTGTTCCAGGCTTCAAGGGTTCATATATGACATTAAAATAAAAACTTTTTAAAGTTCATTAATTTTGTAGGCTAAGAATTTAGCAATAACTAAATCAATATCTAAGTTGGCATTTTGGCCCAACTATTTGTCAAACAAAAGTTTTACTAAAAGAAAGTGAATAATATCTATAGAACAAAGCTAATTTTTTTTTAAATCGTTGATCCTGAAAAAAAATACAACAGACCTTATTTGTTTAAAAAGAATCAATCCATCTGAAATAAATTTTTAAATAATTAAATATAAAACAGAAAAAAGTTAAAAAAAATAATTTTAGGAGTGGCTTTTTACGAGAATACCACAAAATATTCATTTAATACTTTTTCGATAGAAAGAAATGTTGGCTTATTTTAAATTTTGTAACCTTTTTGTTTACACCCTGTATATTGCATGTACAACTTAACCAATTTAGAAAAGTAAAGTTACATTTAATCTACTAATTTGTCGAAAAAACTTTTTAGAATCAGTCATACCAGAGTTCATACATACTTTTAAAAATATTTTTTCATGAAATACCACGATCCAAGATTAATTATTATATAATAATAGTCACACCTAGTTTAATGCAAGAAAATATGTCAACATATGAATAAAATGTTACAAAAAAAGTCCTGGCATCTAGGTGGCTCTAGCGCCGAATTAACTCGAGTTTTTAGTTGCTTCGTGATTATTGTTGATATCGCGTCGCAGTTGAATCGGAGTTTGTGTTTCGAACTTACTGTAATTTCTGTTTGTAAGTCATTTGCACAAATAATTAAAAAACAGGGTTAAATCGATTATAGAGCCATCTACATTTTGGAGCCATTTTTGGTAACATTTTTGTTTTTCTGATTTTAAATGTGTTATGATATGAACATTAATATACTGAGTGGTAGATCGTATTACGTACCATAGGAAACGCAATGGGAAATTCTAAACTTTGAATTAATGTTACCCTCATTATTTTACATAAAAATCATTAGGAACTATTTGTAAAAGACTGAAACTTGTTTGCTAGCATTGTCCCCCAAAATTACGAACTTACATTCCTAAAATTGTTTTTAAATTTTTGGAATGTACGCAAACTCGAGAAGAGTTGTAACAGTTGTGTTCAATACACATTTGCGTCTTTTATAAATGGTTTCCAATAACTGTTAATGTAAATTTAAAAAATTAATTTCTATAGTTCAAAAATTTAAACAATGGTTCCCAAAACAGATTTCAGTATTTTGCCAATAGATTCTAAATCAATTTTAATATAAAATAATCAGAGTGTATTGTGTAATGTTAAGAAGTTAAAAACGTCAGAACTTTGGAACTTTAGAATTACACTAGTTGAAACCCCGTTATGTCGGACTGGTGGTAGAAATATGGCTTATGTAAAAGAAAACTCCAGTACATGAGCCTAAGTCTCCCTGGCGGACCCCATCCCCAATCATCCCATTTCCCCGCAATTCAATACTGATTCTAATTATATAGGTTTTCGCCTATAGCCAACAAGGTCTATAAAAGACCTAACAAAAAACAAACAAACACACAAATTTTGGATTTTAGTAATTATAGATAATCAAATGTAAAATAAAGACCGTGAAAAGCATTGAATTTTTATTCCTGATTGAGACATAGTCAAGAAAATTTATAGTAAACATTTTTTGGAAATTTTAATCGACTCTGTTTATTCTTTTACATCAGTTTCTGTTCGTGTTGTCTTTAGTCTAAATGGTCAACAAAGTAAAGTTATTCTGATTTTCAATTTTTGCGCCATTTGTTTGGCTTCTGGTCATTATAAGTATTTTGAAAAAACTACTATTCTATCTTAAAGGAGGAGCACCATAAACCATTCAAGTGTTTATTCCGGCAACGTTTCGTGTGCTAAAGGTGCATACTTCATCAGGCATTCTAAACAGAACAAAGCCCTAATGAAGCGTACACCTTTAGGACACGAAACGTTGCTGAATAAACACTTGAATGGTTTATAGTGCACCCTCCTTCAAGAAGCCCAATTACCAATCATTAATTATATTAAGGAGGAAATAATTACTTAACATACTATTTTTTCCTCAACGCCTTAAGGTTATCTGAAGTTGTCTTGAATTGCTTCTCTTTTTACCTTTTCCTTTTGTCCATAGAGACACCGTAAATATTAACATTTTGAGTTCGTCTAATCGCAGATCGATCAAACTTTCTTAACTGAGATTTTCAATAATCATGTACTTATTTATTAAACATTCTCTCACAACTGACTCCTGGCCAACCAACTTAATGACTTTCTGCATTGAAATTGCAGTAAAAAAATCTGTCCTATCTTTCCTGTTCTTTCAAACTTGTTCTACTCTGTAGCAAGACACTCAGTAAAAGCAACTTCGGATCTGATTCAGCACCGCCACATAGATTTCTTCAGCTCTTGTAACAATTTTGTAAAAAATTCAATAATTTTTGGTCTATTTCTGATCATTCAAGTACAGTTGCTAATAAATGAATATTCAAGGGATGAGCATAATTGTCTTTAGACTGTTAGAACTTTCTAACGTTTCTTTGAAAGCAAACGATATGATATCTCCAATTCTTTTAGAAAACATTAGATTTTGTATATTCGATAAATCAATTAACCACGAGAACTACTTTCCACCAAAAAAAAAGAAAATCAAAATGTCGTCCAACTGTCAGTTTCAAAATTTATCCAAAAAGTAATATTTTCAGTTTGACACCCACACACTAAATTTCACGACAAGAAGGTTGGGAGTTTTGGTCCTCACTGCATTATATAGTGAGAACCAAAAGTTCGTCAACCCCCTTTCAACTTTTGATGGGTGACTATTTCTTCACGTTAAAATGACAGTAGATGACATTTTGAAAAAAAAAATTCTGATGAAAAAAGAAGATTTTGTGGAGGTCAAGGACTTACTGCGCATAAGTATAGAGATTTATTGATGCAGCAAATGTTATCCGCGTTAGATCAAGTAGCTGAAAAAGACGTAGATGTGTGGTATCAGCATGATGGGTGTCCAGCACATAATGCAAATCAAATAAAATTACTTAAATGAAGTACTCCCTAAGACCTGGATTGAAAGAAGTGGGAAAGTTAGTTGGCCACCAAGATCACCAGACTTGTCCCCCAACGTCTTATGGCTTTACATATCTTTGAAGGTTACACCAACGACCCCACAACACAATTCAGTCTTTAAAAGATAAAATTGTGGAAGTTTGCTTCAATATACCACCAAATATGATTTCAAATGTGCAACGAAACTTTTATGACCGATGGGGTACTGATTAGGAGGAAATGTACAGCATCAGTTTTAAATAGCAAAATTACAAAATAAAATAGAGAAACGACGGCTCTAGCGGAACAACCTAAAAAACTAAAGGAATTCGGCTCGATTTAGCGCACTAAGTTCGTGAAGGATACAGAATTTATAGTAGTTAGATCAGCAGCGTCCGGCTTCGTCGGAGAGTTTCGTATGTAAGTCTCTAAAGAACTATATAAAAAAGTCTGCTGGTCTGACAAGGCGCCACCTGCTGGATAAAGAAAGAAATAAAACCGACCAACAGGAGATCAACAGGTTTTACTTAAAATCTAATACGCCAAATCGAACACAAACCAGAAAAAAAGATAGACAATTCAATAGAACAAACAAATTTTAAAATATTAGGAGAATTTCAGGATAACTTTAGTTATACTCGAGTTAGAATTATCATTCCAATTGAGGATTGGCTGATATTAAGGCTCTGCGTCCACATATCACTTACACACGGCGATTCAAACTACACTTAAACTAGGATTAAAGGGTAAGTACCAAACCTAAAAGGCCTTAATTAATGCTAAACCGTGGTGTAGTCTTTACTTGATAAGGAAGGTTCTTAATCAGCCACTCCAGCACCCTCAAGAGTTATCCAAAGATAACACACGAGTACATAAGGTCAAACGCAACGTGCTAAAAGCATACGTAGCAATTAGAATTAATACAAATAGGAAAGTAAAGAAAACAATATGTACTCATGGTGAATTTAGTCGGATTAAACTTAAAACTTGAATTGGAAATCTTGAAACCCACATTAAATAATTTTTGTGAAAATTTCACTCCAAGAAGTATGCTAAAACACCCGCGTGCACGAAACGAAAAGAGAAGATGTCGGCTGTTCGTCTAGAAAATCCAGTCTAATTTAATTTTCCACTAATAGAAAATTAGCAAAATGCGCACCAAATACGACTTTCGTCGCAACATACTCCTCGCGACACACGTTTTAAGACGGCTCACGACGTACGTCCTACATTCGAAAAACAAAACCGTAACAAATAGTAGTTAAAATCAACTTTTTCTACAGTAAAAGTCCCATGTTGCGTCTTGCCAAAGACACACGGTGTGCGTGTAACGTAGTAGTACCAAAAAAAATTCAGGTTAAAAAGTTATGTTCGATGTGACATATGTTACCAATTTTTAAATATAGAACACAATAGTATCTGAACTTTTACAGCGTTCTTATTTTAAATTTGATTGAATTTCAAAACTTATAAAAAAGTTAATTTTATCTAAGCTATCATTTTAAAATAATAATCTTGTCACAAAAAGTCTTTTCAATTTCTATTTAATAAAAGAAATATTTACGTAGCAAATGGAATTTCTCTGACGAGTACCGCAACATCAAAGAAAAAACGAAACCTGTAATTTCGTGAACATTAAAAAAACTGAAAATTACAATGTAAAATAAAAAACTACAAGGAGTTTAATTAAATCTCAGTTCCATCATTCTAACATCCTACTTAAAATAAATGTTTACGAAAGGAATAATACTTAATATTTCTTGGGGTAAAACTGGAACTTATTTAATATTCATAGAGAATGCTGAAAAGATGTCTCGCGTGTATTTATTTAAGGTGTACTTACAAACTAAATTCCGAAACAGCATATATATGTATAATAAACTCGAAGACACTTATCGGTAGGTTTAGAAAATATATGTCGGGTATTATCGATGTCCTCTAGAGTATTGAACAAACCAAACCGTTTTGCTTTTCGCGTCACGGAACAAAGTCATTATAGATATCAAATGCTAATATTCTCAATGGAAATATTGACTCCTTGTTGATTACGTATTCATAAGATATTCTAGAACCAATCAATTTTAGAAGTCAATCACACGAATCGACGTCACGTTACTCGTGTCATCTATGGTTAAGAATGTGTGGTTCTCAATTTAAATCTTATTGTGCTTTCTACGTTATCCAGCAAAAAAGGGTGATTCGTTCAATTTTCCGCTGCGAATAATACCGAGAATCAAATTAGAATGGCATGAAAGGTTCGCACCTACATCTATAAAATAGAAAGAAATTCTCAAGAAATCTGAAAATAATTGTCAGCTGTTAATATCGAGAAAGAATTGATCTTCCGATCAAACAAGGTCGAGATAAAATATTCAGTGCAGAAAGAGACTTTAATGCAGTCATCCAGGCACGTCTACAACGATTGTTTTATTTGAACATTGATTTTCTCTTTGAATATTTTATTTTGAAAGAACTTTACAGCTTACACTTTAAAACTTTCCAACTATTTCCTCACACTTTACCGTTCTATCAAATGTGATGCGTTACAAATGCAACTTTGTAATCGTATTTATAATTTTTCATCCACGAATCAATTTGAATATTCATAGCTAAGCTTTATTTTATTGAAATTTTCTTTAAAATATGCATAATAGAGATATGAACAATATAGTTAAAATAAACACTGATTTCTGAAACTAGAGTTTTTGTAAAAACAAAGCTTAAAAAATAAATGTTTGGAATGTACCTAATGTATTATGAGAAAGTTAAGGTTTAGGAACAATTTTTATATTATCATCAGAACTAAAAAGAATAATTTTTCCTACTAATATAAGCAGGAAAGCCCGATTTCGTGTTATGCAAAGAAATGATGTTCTTTGACGCACTAGAGAAATTCCGTCTAGTTTGACCAACATAAAAAGTCTGACAATTGTTACCTATCAACCTATAAATTCCAGTAAATTTTTAATGGAATGGAAGTTTTTGAAATTTATACTAAATAACATGTTTTTGCAAAATACTCAATTATGCCTCAGACAATTCCTCATCGCAAACTATATATGTTTCTAATACTGTTACCAAAATTGTCTTAAAATCGATTTCGGATTCACTACTATAGAGACCTCAGTGAAACTTGATAATTTTGGCCGCATGCATTCAACCGCATTATGCAAAATCACGCCGGCCGGTGAGTTGGTCCAAAGATGATAATTTAAATATTGCCGAAACATTTAGCAATAAATTTCTTCGATTTATAATTAAAGAAGTCTTTTTTTACACCTTCTATAAACTCCTTTTTCTAGAAAATGGTTTTGAAGTTCCGATAGTGCCTCTGTATTCTATCAAAATAGTAAAATATATTAAAATGCAAGCAGTAGAAGACGAATGTTAAATTTGAAGCAAACAAGAAGTATTTTATAGTATTCTATTTTATGGCAATATTAAATGATTAAAGCTAAGGTCAATATCAATATATTGCAGTGATTTAAATTTTGATGAGTTTGTTAATAAAATTTCATATGTAATTAAATCACTTACTTTAAAAATGTGTATTTGAAAATGATTATCTTAATGAACTTCCGGCTTTGACTCTCTTACTAGATATGAAATTCGATTGAAAGTAAATAAATTATGTATTCCAATCATTTAACAAACTTACTGGTAAATGAACATAAAAAAACCAAATTTAAAAAAAAATACGCAAAATACTTCTCTACGGACGTCGATATTTCAAATAAATCCCCCCTTTTTAAACATTTAGAGTCGACTTTTAAAACGCAAGTAAACGAGCGGACGCCATTGATGATTTGCGTGCGCATATGTTACATATGACCGACGAATTTAGATAACACGCAAAGGTTGACAATTAAGACATAAGACAAACTAATTATAGTGCCGCAAGAAAAACAAGGTTCCTAAAAAATTAATTCCATTTCTAACCTTATATGTAGTAGTAGTTGTTGAAATTCGATTTCGGGTGAGTTATTCATTAATGCTGTTCCATGCCGTATACAATAATCAACATTCCCTGATGAATTGAAGGTATCTAAGGTCATCCTTTTATATAAGAAGGGTGATAAGGACATATTTCAAATTACAGACCACTGTCTATTACACCAGTTTTTTCAAAAATTTTTGAGATGTCAAATTATGCACTACTTTGAAGATAATCATCTATTTTCTGATAGCCAATTCGGTTTCCGTCAAAATAAATCCATTTCTAGTGCAATTCTGAAACTATCCAATGCGGTTTTGGAATGTTTCGAGGCCAATAAAATGTGTATTGTTAATTTTTTGGACTTGACAAAAGCATTCGATTGCGTAAGTCATTCTATCCTTCTACATAAATTTTCCAAGTATTTTGCTATTAAAATCTTATTTGAGTAATCGATCTCAATATGTATACTTTAATAATTGTAAATCTGATTTTAAACAAATTTCTACCGGTGTACCACAGGGGTCGGTACTTGGTCCTGTGCTCTTCTTAGTGTATTTCAATGACATTACCACTTTAAGTAATCATAATGAGATGATTCTTTACGCTGATGATACCACATTATTATATAAATGTAATAATTTGATTGATTACTCCTGTAATTTACTCAAAAATTTCAAAGATTGGCTGATTGACAATAGATTATACGTTAATTTTGAAAAAAACACAAAAGCATATTTTTACTTTAAAACGAATAGACGAAGTCTGTAATCCTAATATAATACATTTCCTAGGTGTGTGTATTGACCCAAATTAAATTGGTCTGAGCAATGTTGTCAGGTTGCTACTAAGTTAGCGAAAGTATGTTATGTGTTAAGATCATTAAAGTCTATCGTCTCCAACGAGGTATTAATTAACGCTTATTACGGTTACTTTCATTCAATCATGAGCTATGCTATAACTTCTTGGCGTCATTCTTCTGATGTAAAACGGATTTTTGCAACTCAAAGACGTGCAATTAGAATCATGGGCAATTTGGGATATAGAAATTGATGTAGGCACAAGTTTATCGAGTTTGGAATCTTAAGCCTGCCAAGTGTTTACATTTTAAATTCCTTCCTTCATATTAAAGAAAATATTTTAAACTACCAGTCACCAACTGATTTTCATGATTATGGAACTAGATTTAGTAAGAACATTAATCTAAATAAAGTATGAGTTACTACATCACAAAATTGTAGTAATTATTTGGGGATAAAGTTTTATAATAAATTGCCAATAAATATTTGATCGTTGCCCACTAATAAATTGAAGAGTGTTCTTACTAAATTTCTAAAATTAAATATTTTTTACTCTACAGATGAATTTTTACTGCTGACATACAGCTTTAATAACTGTTATTATTATTATATTTTTTTATTAATATTGCTTACATTATGGTGATATTTTCATGTAACAGATTTTCGCAAAATTAATGTGATATTATAAAATGTAAGCCTATGGACAAATCTAAAATAGTTTTTAACCATGATGGACGATGTATAAATAAATAAATAAATGCGGGTATTGTTGGAGTTCGGAGTCAATTATCACTCTATCACTTCCCACGTCTCCAATATTTGTAAATTCGATAAGTATTGTTTGAGGCAAACCAAACCGAAAAACAACCGGAAGAGGAAAGCTCACAAGAGGTATTTAAAAAGAGTAAAGTAACTCAAAGATCGCCCATAAAACTAAGCAAACCAAAAATAACAACCGAAAACCAATCAGACATGGAAAACGTAATAGCCGCTATTAGGGAACTGAGAAAAGATGTTCAGGAGATGGAGAAGAGTTTAAAAATGAGATTACTAAGTTAAGAGAGGAAGTAAGAGACCTAAAACAAGAAATGAGTCATAAAGAAAAACAATGGGATGCAGAAAGAAAACGTTAAAAGAACGGATTCTAGAAATCGAAGAAAGTTTAGAGAAAAAAGATAGAAGCCCGAAAGGATAATATAGTTATTAAAAATGTCGAATGGAAAGAAGAAGGACTAAATCAGCATTTAGAACAGGTTCTAGAATCGTACATAGGCGTAAAAGTAAAGATAGATAATGCATTACCTATAAGGAAAGAAGGAGAAAAAAGCATAGTGGTAGCGAAAATGGGGTCGTTTAAAGACAAACTATTAGTTTTAAAAATAAATACAAATTAAGGGAAAAACCGATTTTCATAGACAGCGATTTAACAAAAAGGAACAGCAGATCCAGGCGGTAATCAGAAAAAGGCAAGAGAAGAGAAGGAAAAGGGAAATACTGTAAAATAGGCTATAAAACTCTAACGATAAATGGAATAAAATACGAAGCAACGAAGGAAGGGAATTTAGCAGCAAAAACTAACAGAGGAAAACAAATGGGTGGGTAATTCGGAAACGGACACGGCAACGAACAATAATATGCAAATTAACAAACTAGAGGGTAAAATATGGAAAATAGCAACATGGAATATTAATAGCATAAATGGAAAAGAAATAGAATTAGAGGAAGAATTCGAAAAAACGGGGGTAGATATATTAGGAATGACGGAAACAAAGAAAAGGGAAAAGGCTTAGGAAAACTTAAAACGGCAATATAATAATACACAGCGGAGTAGAAAAGAAACAAGAGCAGCAGCAGGAGTAGGATGCATAATTAGGAAAGAATTAGATGATCAAATTAAAAACTGGGAAGCGTATAATGAGCGCATATTGTCAGTAGAATTCTTAGAAAACGTAACAAAGATTAACAAGACAGTAGTGGTGATATACGGACCAAATGAAGACGACAAGAAAGAGAACAAAGATAAATTCTGGAACGATCTAACAGAAATAATAGGACAAGCAAAGGGAAAATTATATATTATAGGAGACTTTAATAGCAGAGTGGGTAAAACCGATGAGAAATATAAAGCGGTACTGGGAAAGTATGGAGAAGTAAATAGAAACAATAACGGAAGAAGAATGTTAGACTTTTGCATTGTAAATGATTTAATAATATCAAATACATTATTTGCACATAAAGAAATTCACAAATTTACAAGAGAGATGAGAAGCAGAAACGAAAAATCATTAATTGACTACATACTAATAGAAAGAAAAAATCGAAGGATGATAATGGATTCTAGAGTGAAAAGAGGTTCAGAAATTGGCAGCGATCACTATATGGTAGTGGCTAAAATTAGAGAAAGTATACAAGAGAAGAAACAGAAGGCTAATAAAGAAAATAACGAATTGGTACAGTTTGAATCAATCAAACATTATAAACTAAGAGATAGGGAAGTAGCCGATAAATATGAAGAAACTATAAGCAAGAAACTTGAAGGATATGAAAAGGAAATTAAAGAAAGAAACGTGGAAAACAGTTGGGAATACTTCAAAAACATAATAATAACTACAGCCGAAGAAATATGCGGGATAGCACGGAAAATAAATAACAAAAAACAAACATCATGGTGGACAGAAGAAATTAAGACACAAATTAAGAAAAAGAAAGAAACATGGAGAAGTTACTTATCGGACAAGACAGGAGAAAAATACAGAAGATACAAGAAAGAACGAGAAACGACTAAACAAATGATCAAAATCGCGAAACAAGAGCAATGGAAAACATTTGGAGAAAAAATGGAAAAAGACTCAAAAGGAAACCAAAAACTCTTTTATAAAACATTGAAATCGTTAAGAAAAGAGAACGCACTGAACACAAAAACAATAAAAAGCAAAGGCGGAAAAATTATAACAGAAGACGAAAAGATAATGGAAAGATGGAAAGAACATTTTGAAGAATTACTAAATAATACACAAATAGAAAAAGAAATGAAAATCGACAAGCTAGAAAGAGAAACAGAAGAACAACCAATAAGAATGGAAGAACTTGAAGAAGTAATAAAAGAGCTAAAATACGGGAAAGCCCCTGGATGCGACAGAATAACGGCAGAAATGATAAAGAATATAGGACAACGGGGAAGAGATGCACTATTAAGCATATACAACACAGTGTGGAGAGAAGAAGAAATACCAGTGGAGTGGACTACATCGCTAATCGTACCAATACACAAAAAGGGAGATGTAAAAGAATGTAATAACTATAGAGGAATAACTTTACTCAATATATGTATGAAAATTTTAGAAAAAATAATAGAAAAAGAATCAGGAAGGTAATCGAAGAGACAATGGAAGAAGAACAAAGTGGATTCAGACGAGGACGAAGCGCACAGGATCACATATTCACAATAAAACAAATCACCGAAAAGCACGAAAAGAAAAACGGATGATTTATTTGGCATTCTTGGATTTAGAAAAAGCATTCGATTCGGTACCCAGAAACGCAATATGGAGACTAATGAAAGAAAGACATGTAAATACAAAACTTATAAGACTAACTCAAGCAATATACAAACATAACCGGAACGCAATTATAAGGGACAACAAAATATCGGAAACGTTTAGAACAAATATGGGATTAAGACAAGGGGGTAGTCTAAGCCCACTGCTTTTTATACTATTCATGGATGAAATAATTAAAAATTGTAAAAAGAAAACAAAAAAGATGACAATTGGATATCTGAATTTACAAAGAATTAATGTATCTGAAGGATTATACGCGGATGATGTGGTACTGATTGCGGAAAATGAAAAAATTTACAAACAAATTTAAATATATGGAATTCAGTTTTGAAAGAGAACAGAATGAAGGTTAATAAAAGTAAAACAAAAGTAATGGTAATTGGAGAAGAAAATGTGAAAACGAAGATAGAGATTGACGGAGAAAGAATTGAACAAGTGGATCACTTTCAATATCTTGGAGAAATTCTGGACGAGAAAGGATCACAGGAAGCAAATATTAATAATAGAATTAAGAAGGCAAATGGGTTGTTTTACGCACTAAAAACAAAATTTTTAAATAAGAGAGAAGTATCGATCGAAACCAAAACAAAAATATTTAAAACCATTTATAGACCAATACTAACTTACGGCAGCGAGTCATGGGTACTCACAGAGCAAGAGAAAAGCAAAATACAAGCAACCGAAATGAGATACTTACGAAAAATAAAAGGTATAACGAGAAGAGATAGAATAAGAAACACAGACATAAGAAAGGAACTGGAGGTAGAAAGCATACTAACACACATAGAGAAGAAGCAACTGTCGTGGTGGGGTCACCTAGTCAGAATCAACGACAAAACACCAGTAAAACAAATTTGGAAGACAAGAATAATGAAAAATAGAAAAGAGGAAGACCAAGAAAAACATGGAATGGGGAAGTAGGAAGAATACTAGAAGAAAAAGGAAAACATGGAGAGAAGCAGAAGAGATGGCATACAACAAGAAGGAATGGAAGAAATTTATAAACGTAGAATAGAAATTAATCTAATAAAATGTAAATAATTGTACAATCCGACACCGAAAGGTAGAAGGATTTTCTGATAATATATATATATATATTGTTTGAGGTTATCACGGTGTATTTTACTTCTATTTCGAAGATCCACTTTTATTTTTGATCCATTGTTACGTTTTGTTTAATTTTGATGATAATAACCACTATCGAACTTCAATGTCGATGAGTTTACCGTACTTCCGCCGCTTTCACGTTCCGACACAGCTTATCGGAAGAATATTTTTGGCTTTAACTGACGTGGACTCAATGACATTCAAATTGGGACTCTTTTGACGCTGTCGGTTGCAGTCGGAATAAGGCCTCTCTAATCATTAATTTCAAAAATTGTATGCGAACAGGCACGCCATCCATGGCTGGAATTGGAACAAAAATTTAAAAATTCCAACTAAATTACAAACTATTTATAAATTATGAATCGTCGTAAATAGCCGATTCTTTTTTATATAAGGTACATGTGTTCAAATATTCTTAGTTTTGGTATAATTTATGTTTTTGTAAAATGGTCCCCAATCTTAGGGAATCCATCTTTAAAAACGTTTTTTCTCTTTCCAAACGGCGTAACTTTTAATCGATTTTTTAAGCATTGTAATCGCTTCCTGGGGTTAAAAAATCCCTTATAACATGTTATCCCCAGCATTTCTAATTTTATTTGTTGAAATTTCAGGTTTAAGTTTTTATGACTTATGAGAACCTAATTATGCATAAATATTGTTTCAGGTTTATTAAAAGACATGGAATTGAACTAACTATATGCTGTTTTGAATAAAATTATAAAAATAAATAATAGAAATTAAGACAGAGCTGGGATGCCAACATTAGTTCATAGCAATACTAAAATTTCCTAGTGTATTCTAGCACGGAAACGATGAATTGAATGAAGCAACAATTCTTTGATGTTCTTAAGCAGACACTTCTCCAATCGTTCGGAACTGAACTCATACAGATCAGGCACATCAATAAGCCATCATTAATAGCATCGAAAGCTGATTCCAAGCGCTATTGTGTTATACTTGCGACAAATTCAAAGCAAGGAACCAACTGAATCAACAATGTTCTGTTTACAGATGAAGCATGACAGTGGACCGATCCTTATTTGTAAACCCTTCTATTTAAATGGAATAGATCTACTGGTGAAAATTGACGGACCTGATAAATCTACCTCGGAACGCTTATCTATGGGCTAACTGAAAGAAGCCTGTCTGATCAATGCTACGAGAACAAGCACACTTCAGAAATCCCAAAGACGCATTCAAGCAAAGAGGTTCAAGAATTTTCGTGTGGTCGAATTCTTTGTCAATTTAAATGAGATTAAGGGGGATTTCACACTTTTCTTCAACTCAGATTTAAACGGGAGGTCACAAGTTACTGCAGACATTGAAGAAAAGACATACGTTTTCAGAGTTTGAGTTTCTAGTGAGAAAGTCGGACAAAGAACAATATCGATTAATTGCTTCACTCGGTAAATTCTCTAATTTATGGGCTAATTGTTGCATGTCATTGGCTGAATGTTATTGGTAGCAGGCAGAGACACATGTCAATCAAGTCCACGTGTAGTAAAAAAAAATGCTTACTTACGAACAACTGACGGCGATTTCGTTCTCAACTGTCTGTGATTGTGCTCTAAATATAATACCATTGATAATACCATAAAAAACATTATCACATGCATAACTTTATTTGTAGAAAACAATAATTGATAAAATTTCGGCAAAAGATGCCGACTAATTACAGTATAGGGAAATGGAAAATATATAAATCTAGAACGGTACCACCATTTACTTAATATGTAATAATTTAGTTTTAATTAGGTGCAGAAATATTTTACTAAAGTGTACTACAGCAGCCGCAACTATAAGCACAATGATTTTGCTGAAACATACTAAACTACAATTATAATTACATAATGCATAACTTTGTAACAACCTTTATAAACGAAAACGCATTTCGTGCAAACTCCACATCGTTTTGATACTATTAAAAAAAGCAAAAGAGGAAAATGGCATTGTTCAAATTTATTTATTTATTGGTATGGTAATTGTTCAAATAAATATTGTACATAATGTAATTTACGAGATAATTTACAATAACTTTCCTTCTTACTCCACATCTTATGAAATAAGATGTGAGAATTATCGACGGTTTCCAAACCGAATATTTAACACCCCTTTTTTCACTTTTTCAGACGAAGAGTTAATACGTTATAATAAAACCAAAAAAAATTTTATGTCCGGAGGCCGGCCGGCCGTCCTTCCGTCCGTATGTAAACAAGATATAGAGAAAACCACCGGTCCGATTTTTATGAAACTTTGTACACGGGCCTTATTTATAATTCTGCAAATCTGATTTTTGGGTATATTATATGTAACATAAAGGGCCATTAACCTACACAGATTTTCGAATTTTGTAATTCATGTTACACAGTTTTCTTTCAAATAAAAGTTGTTTATAATTTAATTATACACAATTTTTATTTAAACTTTTTTTTGATCCGATAAGTAATTACTGAGATATAACAATTACGTGATATAATTGTTGTAACAATATCTCCACCATCATATTTACAAAAAAAGTTCAAGGGAAAAGTTGTTGGAAATTTTTTTGTCTATAGCTTTTGTTTAAACAATTTTTTTGTAAAACGCAATTTTATTTTCGCTAAATGGCGCGATGTGGAGTTTTCTGCGGTAAACGCTTTTTTCTATAATGAATACTTTTGGAGATATTGTTAATACAATAGGCGTCTAAACTACGAAATAACAGTCATTGGCACCTGTCAAAGCTGTCAATATCTTCTTGTTCCGTGCCCAACCGAGTATAATCAGAAAAATGAAATGAAAAATCTAAAAGTTTTGAAACCAATTTGGCCGGATTTGTCGAACTTTTCCACATATAAAGGGACCGGACAACCTGATCAATTAAAAGTTATTTTTTAATATTTCCGGTATCATAACTTCATTATAAAAACAATTTAGTTTTGGCATCATATTTTTCCAAAATTCTTTATCTCGTGCAATCTGCAAAAAATATTATTGTTAGTTTTTCCATAAAGTATACTTATACGTAGTCCAAAATTTTTTGGAAAACTAAATTCATCTTACTTTATCAACCAAAATTCCAAAAGGTGTCCATACAACAAAGTAGCAAAAGTCGGCACCACTAATTGTGAAACGCCCTTGTACTTGTTTGTAATATTTGTCTTGCCGTTTTAGTTTGTTGTTCCCATCTAAAGATTTTTCTAAACATTTTTTTCTGGGCAACTCCTTCTTCTGGACGCATGTGCCTGCTAGAAAAGGGACAATTTATTTCTAAAATGTCTCCTGGTAACAGACCATCTGGACTAGCTCCTAAATGTGGAAAATTTGGATCCACATAAAGGCGACATTCAATAACATCGTCAGTAATACCAACACGTTCAGTAAATTTTTTCTTTGCAAATGGGTTCGTGATCAATACCCCATTTGGTAGCCGCAGATCCACTAAATCCAGAACTCAGAATACGTTTTCGGATCAGTACTCTTTCTTAACTTGCAAACTGCTCCGAAATTAGATGCTGTGAGTCTATACATTCTTTCGGTTTTCCACAAGAGATTGCTACATTGTTCCCTTGTCTCTAATTCTTTAACATCAGAAGTGGATATTAAACGTAGCAGCTCTTCCCTTTTCCGTTCCGTTGATGCAGAACTTAATTCTTCAACCGCTCCGTAATCTTCATCAGCATCTGCAGTAGTTATATTCTTCTTTTTGCCCATCGACGGAAAAAGTTGTTTTCTTGATTTTCTGTACATTCGCCTTTTTCTCATTTTATTGATATACAACTTGGTATATTTTCCGGGACTTTTTTCTGTAATTTTTTTATGTAGCTTTTAGATAAAATTTTCGTGCTTGTTAAATTTAAGAGCCGCAGCTCGACATCGTGTGTCGTAAATATTTTTGATACTAAAATTTACCCGTTTACCCCCAACAAATTTGGCCACAACAGAATTATAACATTCTGCAGCATTATTGTTCATATTTTAGTAATAAACTGAATGCATTCTGTTGTAGCCTGTTCCCACAAGACAATATATCGTCCATTAACCCACATTCCACAAATTCTGGGGTAACATTCTTTTCTCCTTCCTTGCCACCCGTACAAAAATATTTGTCGCAGTTTTCATGATTTCCAAAAAAATGGTGAGGGCAGTTCGATATATCAGACTTTATTTTAGAAAGCTGTTCCTCAAGTGTTTTTTCTTCTTTACGTCGATGTAATATTGCTTTTTTTACCCCAATTTTTACAGTTTATCAAATGTCTCATAATTACACACACCTGCACAAATCACTAATATGAACAATTACGTTCTGTAAGTATTTATAGTGTAGAATTTAAATACTTAGCACCGGAAAAAATATCAAAGCGGACACTAGAAAGAAAAAGAAAAGAAAATTCGTTAAAGAAACAACTTAGAAAACAACCAAAACATATAACGTGAAACAGTAGTCTGCGGCAAAGACTTGCGACTCAATAGGCGGAGACGGAATTCCTCTCGGGGCCACAACACAATATGAAGTAGCACGCCTTCAAAGTTTTAGATTTTCGTCTAAAAAATACTCACTTATTGTTACAGATTTTGAAAAAAGTGTCTCTTTACTTTCATTATAAAATTTAATTTCGAAGGTATTGGTTGTTTTAAAATTTTAATTTGTTAGTTTTTCCGTTTTTTTCTTCCTTTACGGTAACTTTTACAAAAATCTAAAACAACCATTTGATAGATACGTTGCTACAATAAATATCTTCCAAAGTTGAGTTACATTGGTTAAAAATTGAGCTCACAAAATTGAACCAATTATTTTAGGCTGATTACAAAGCGTGAAAGTCCCCTTAAAGAATAAGGCACTTAGATTCTTTTAAGTGACCAAGGAGTAAAATACCATGACAAAATGTGCTGTCGCTTCCATGAAATCAGGCCGACATCTCTAAAAGTTTTTCCACCATATAGAAATGTTTTGATTTCCCCTTACAGTTACTTTCCAAAATATTAACACTTTTCTGGTACATAACATTTTTCTTTGGGTTCATAGTCTACCTCTATTTTATTTTTCTCGTATTCCTCAATATCAGCTATTTTTCAACAAATAAACATATGACATATTCAAATTAACTAGGCAAAGTAAAAAAAAAGTGACGGAGAAAATACGACGCTAGTAAATATCAATCTCTTACAACGTTTCTTGATTTTGCAGCGAATGATCACATGTAAATATTTGAATATTTCTATGGTAACGATAACTAAAAATTAAGTTCATTTCCATGTTAAAATACATTTTTAAAAAGATGTGAGTAAAAAATGAAAATTGAAAGCACACATCCAAACTATGCGTTGGAATAATAAAAGATTCCAATATGTGCAAAGGTTTTTTTTTTAATCTAAACGCTGCATTAGTTAGAACAACCGGTTAACTGATGCATCGTGAATAAAAAACAAAATGTAAATAAACTGACAAAGGATAATTACGTACATTTTTATTCATCCTACAGGCACAAAGTATTGACTTCCGAAAATACAATTTCAGTTTAATCTGCTGCACACTTTTACAGTAAATCATCACATTGAAAACCGTGCTTGAAAAGCCCTCAAACAAACTGCAACCAGTGGTCGAGCATTCAACTTCAAACAAATATAAAAATGTAGCGTTAAAATCAACGCCATAAAATAGTAGATGCCACCAATTTCGAAACACAATAAAAAATCGAAAAAAGGAAAAAAACTCACAATTAATTTTAAGTATGTGAAGTTAGCCATAAATCGAGCCATAAAAATTAATTTTTCTGTAACGCTATGTAAATATTATCTATGTTGAGTTGAATGTTTATAACTACTAAAACAACAATTAATCAACACAAATAATTCTTATTTTAACATTTGTTTACAAAAAATTGTTTAAACAAATTTGTATATTACACTTATACATATCGAATTTTAAGAGCTTCTTTCATAGTGTTCACGTGGATTGATTATTATGCAAATTTAGTAATAAATAGTTTTACAATTTAAAACAACATATCAAAGACTAAAAATAATATTTTTACCAAAGAACAAAAATGCTAATATTTTTTAAAACAAAAATATTTGATCTCAAAGTTACGGCTATTCGCGACATTATAGTCTGTACAGAGTGGGCCATTTTCGACACTTTTAAAGGGAAACTCCTTCATCCAATTGAGATAGGCAAAAACTGATGTCGGTGTCTGAGGCTTATTTTTAATGAGAAACACAATGGCGAAAACCGCATGGCGATATCCATTGTAGTGTCGGAGATACAGGGTGATTTTTGAATATCTGCATTTTAGAAAACTGTATGTAAATTGTTTCCTGTTGGAAATTTTCAATTTCTGCAAAAAGATTGCTTCAGCACTTTTTTACGTAGACTCCAATGCCGTTTTCAAAATGAGTATACGAGGTCACGTCAAAAAGTAATCGTACCAAACTTACTTTTTTTAAATAGAACGCCCTGTGTATTTTTATCTATTTTATTTTTCTCATAAACACCCTTTTCAAAAATATAACACACTTTATGCTTTACTTTATTTTTTTAGTTTTTAAGCATTTAAAATTTTTGCGTGCAATTTAAAAAGGCGCATTCTAAATATGTCGTCCTTGAAGGGCGTAGTCATAGCTTTGTCATTCAGTTCAATGAGCAACGCAATGGAGACCACATATCGTTATCTATTATAGTTTCAAACGGCATTGGAGTCTACGTGAAAAAGTGCTGAAGCAATGTTTTTGCAGAAATTAAAAATTTCCAACAGGAAACAATTTACAGACATTTTTCTAAAATGCAGATATTCGAAAGTCACCCTGTGTCTCCGACACTACAATGGATATCGCCATGCGTTTTTTGCCATTGTGTTTCTCATTAAAAATAAACCTCAGATACCGACATCAGTTTTTGCCTATCTCAATTGGATGAAGGAGTTTCCCTTTTAAAGTGTCAAAAATGGCCCACTCTGTACATACAGTATGTTCGATGGTGAGAACATGTGTCAGAACGTTTGAAATCGGTGATCCTACGAAAATCGGAATCATGACTTGAGCGGAACGCTTATAGAAAGCTTACAATTTCTTAGTAGTGGCATTTCTAGATATACCGCACAATTGGAAATCGATGAATTTACTTTAACTACACATTGGCGCGAACGCTACTTAAGACCAAAATTATCGCTCAGTGGAATTTCTGCATAAACGCAGTGAATATATCTATCATTCTGTGGTAACGATAGGAAGAAATAGAGAAAGTAGATAAATTTAGGTATCTGGGATATCTTATAAGCTATAATAACAAAGATACAGATCACATACAAGAACTACAACACAAAGAAAACAGAATATTAAGACAAGTAGGTATGGGAAATTAAAGAATATTTGGGAATGGTATAGTTGAGAGAATGTGACTGTTTAAAAGAAAGAAAAAAAAGCGTGGAGCGAAAAGCAAAAAGTAAAATACGCGAAAGAAGATAGAAAAACGAAGGGGAGGATACGCAAGAGAGGAAATAAAAGGCTAATATGTGAAGGTTGAAAGATAAAAGAAAAGATAGTAATAAGAGACAAAGAAAACCAAATGCAGCAAAAGAGAGCTAGAATTACACAAAGAAAATATAACTACCAGTACAAAAATGTAATTTAATAAATCTGGAAAGAGTGCAAAAAACGATTAGTGGGTTGAAAAATGGTAGATCTCCCAGACCAGAATGTGTAAATGCTGAATTATTAAAACGTGGAACAGCGAAATTATTCAATATACTCACATATCTCCTCAAAAATTTATGAACGGGCACGACGTTCCAATAGAATGGAAACTGTCGTATATCAGCATATATATATATATATATATATATATATATATATATATATATATATATAAGGAAACAAACAGGAATGTGGTAATTGCCGTGGGATATCTGTAACTAGCACCCTTAGTAGAGTATATGGTAGGGTGTTAAGAGATTTATTAGAAGAAGAATACAAAAACGAAGGAGAAGAAGAGCTAAGCGGGTTCCGAGCAAGTAGGTCCTGCACAGACAACGTATTCTGTATTAAGCAAATAATAGAAAACAGAATCGCGACTAATATCTCAACTCATCTTATGTTCATCGACTTGCATAAACCATATGATAGTGTTCCTATTGTCAAGATATGGGAAGTTCTCCAGAACACAAATATTAATCATACATTAGTAAAAGCTATACAAGATTTATACAAAGATTCACAAACGTCAATAAAAACTGGAAATAACATCTCCAAGCCATTTTTCGTTAACAAAGGTCTCAAACAAGGTTGCTGTATTTCACCTACATTATTTAAAATATATACCGACTTCCAAAAAAATTGCAACACCTAGAAGTTGTTGAACGATTTTAATGAAATTTTCAGGAAACGTCTATTTTCATTAAAGAAAGTGATGATTAAAATTTAAAAACAAAAGAACAAAAACTTAAAAAGTTTTTTCAATAATGAGTTGCTCCGCCACTATTTGTAATGCACTCATCTAGACGGCTTAGCATGCTATCAATCAAGTGATCTATAGCTGCTTGTGGTATATCATCCCAAGCTGCTTGAATCCGTTGCTAAAGATCGTGTAAATTTTCTGGAAAGTGCGGTAAATTACCCAGTCGCCTACCAATCATATCCCATACATGTTCAATTGGCGACAAATCAGGTGACCGAGCAGGCCATGGGAGGACGGTAATGTTAGATTTTTCCAAAAACCGTGTTGTAGCCCTTGCCGTATAAGAGCGCGCATTATCCTGCTGGAAAATGGGGTTTTGCAGCCCTTGAAGATATGGAAGGAAAACTGGTTGTAGCACATTAGCAATGTAACCAGCTGCGTCAATAAAGACCAAGGGTGATTTTCTACCATAACATATTGCACCCCATATCATAACTCCTAACTGTGTTGCGTTCCACAAAAAATGTTGAATTTTTACGTTCTCCATGCATCCGTCTAACCCTCCTACAACCATCGTGGGCTCACAAGCAAAATTGGAACTCGTCACTAAACACAATTTGATGCCATTCTTGCGCCCAATTAACCCTTTCGTTGCTCCACTCTAGTCTGCGTAGACGGTGAAGTGGTGTAAGAGGAAGACTAAAAAATGGACGATATGAACGTAACCCATAAGATCTTATCCGGCGATAAACAGATGACATTGACATCCTAAGTCCTGTACCTCTCATCCAATCTTTTGCAATTGATCGAGTTGTTGAAAATCTATCTCTTGTGGCAAAAACTCTTAAGCTACGTTCTTCGCGATCTGTAGTCCTTCGAGGACGTCCAGATCCACGGGGACGATGTTGAACCCCTTCCTCGGACCATTTGGACTAACATCTCACTACCGATGAAACATTTTGGTTTACACGACGAGCAATTTCTCTTAGCGAAAGTCCGGCATCTCTCATACCAATAATACGGCCACGTTCAAAATCACTTAATTGGACAAAATGTTGATGTTGACGTACTCTCAGCATTGTTTTCAAGTTCAGAATAAAATTGTGAAAAAACAATAACAATTTGCAAACTTGACAGTTACTAAATGGTCTAATACTTCAAATGTATTGTTACTATGTGCTATGGAAACAACAGGCAAAAAAACAAAAACTACTGGCTAGGTTTTATTCAAATTTTAATCATCACTTTGTTTAATGAAAATAAACGTTTTCTGAAAATGTCATTAAAATCGTTCGACAACTTCTAGGTGTTGCAATTTTTCTGGAAGACAGTACATATCCATCATGCTCTAAGAAAATGGAAAAAGAAATGTCGAGGAATGAGCATCGAGATAAACGATGACCTCTGTTTGTATACATTACAGTTTGCAGATGACCAGGTTTTATGTGGAGGTGACAAATATGATTTACAGTATATGACGCGCAAACTGATAGAAGAGTATAAGCAGTGGGGCCTTCATATGAATCTAGACAAAACTAAATATTTGTGTATAGGAGAAGAGACTACAGATATTAAAGTAGAAAATCAAGAGATTATATCAGCATGTAACCAGCATAAATCTCTTGGAATATTATTTGACAATCAGGGCACAGATGAAATAGGGATCAAAGCACGAATTATCCAAGCACGAAGAATGATTCAATCCTTAATGGAATACTATGAAGTAAAAAAATAAGAAAAAAGCGAAAAATACGGATATACGAAACTATAATAAAAAGTGGTCTACTACAGTATCCGCCAAAATAAACAGTACCGAAAATAAAAATAAATATGAACGAAAATAATGCTCTACCTAAAAAACTTTTTCTTCCGTTGTTAGAACCATTTTTAAATCAAATTTAACTGCAGCGTACTATTAATATATCAACTAATGACAATTAAGTCAAATATGACAAATCCATATTACATAAACAACTCCACAGCACTTTCTGTTTCGGTACTGTTTATTTTGGCGGATACCGTATAGGGATCTGAGACGTGGAGGATGACCGAAGCAAGTAAAAGAAAATTGGAAGCAACATAAATGGACGCTTTGCGACGAGCTGCAAGAATATCACGAGATAGAATAAGAAATGATGAAGTAAAAAAAAGGATGGGTATTGAGGGCACAATATTTCAAGATATAGAACAAAAGCAACTTATCTGGTATGGGCACATAAAAAGAATGAACAGCGAACGATTGCCAAAGAAGATCATGGACTGGTTTCCAAGAAGAAGAAGAAAAGAGGACGACCGAGGAAATCGTAGAGTAAGGGAATAAGAAAGGCGATGAGCGTAAGAAACCTTAAAGACGAAGATTGCGAAGACCGACGGTGTTGGAAGTTGGGCATCGGACAACGTCGCAAGACGTTTTAAACCGATTAAATATATACAAACATTTAATAGTGGACAGAATGCAAAGTAATTAATAGAGAGGAAAAGCATGGAAGAGAAACACGTTGAAATTCACGCTCGAACATAGGGCTATAATGTGGCGCGTAGCCAATAAAATATTTTCGTTTTAAAAAATATTAGCATTTTTATTCTTTGAAATGTTTTTAATAATTATAAAAAACTAATTATTGCTGAATTTTCCTAAAAATTTATTAACGCCAATACGTTCAAATTCACCCTCCAACGTACTCTAAGTATGCCACGCGTAGTTATAACTTTGAAATCAAATCTTTTCGATTTAAAAAATATTAGCTTTTTTATTTTTAATACGTTGTTTATAATTATAAAAACTAATTATTGCTAAATAATCCTAAAAATTGATCTACGCAAACACGGTCGAACGTACTCGACGTATAGGCTATTATGTCGCGCGTAGCCCTAACTTTAAGATCAAATATTTTGGTTTTAAAAAATATTAGAATTTTTGTTTTTAGATATCTTGTTTATAACTATAAAAACTATTTATTACTAAATTTGCATAATAATAAATCCACGCAAACACTATGAAAGAAGATCTTAAAATTCGATAGGTATAAGTGTACTTGCAATTTTTGTTTAAACAATTTTTTTTATAAACAAATGTTAAAATAAAAATTATTTGTGTTGATTAATTGTTGTTTTAGTAGTTATAACATTTAACTTAATATAGATAATATTTACATAGCGTAACAAAAAAATTCATTTTTATGGTTGGATTTATGGTTAAGTTCACATGGGTATTAATTTTTAAACTAAAACCATTTCGAACAACAGAATAGAAAGTTGTAAAATGATAAATCAGATTTGTAAAAGAAAGAAACCACAGCAGTTGTTCAACAGACCAATAGTTTAGCAAAGTTAAAGTCAAATTTGTAGCCTTTCTAGACATCGAGTTTTCTTACATTTAAAGCTTCAGCAGTCATGTCGCCAGATTCTACGCGAAATGTACATTAAACTTCGAAATCCCAGTTTAGAAAGATCTCCGGAACTTTCGAAGTTCAGGATGAGATACGACCGCGAAAAGTTTTTGCCGCAATTTAATACGAACCGAAAAAAATAAATCATAGATTCTATATTAGCAAAAGAAAGGGGCGAAAGAAACGATTACGGTCCTAATTTGTATACTTTGGAAAATATTTCATTTTCGAAAATAGGCACTTAAGCGTTTGGTCTGTTACAAACTAAACTACCTCCATAGATTTGTGAAAATTTGCAATTTTACCCTCGAAGTTGGACGATAGTTGTTAACTGTAATGTTTTCTTTTTGATACGAATTTCAAGCAAAAATGCAATTTCATCTAAATCGAATCGTTCCATTTATTGGCGATAAATGTGGTAATTTATCAACAATAGTTCTAGACGTATTTCGTAATGTCGTAATTCTCTAGTCGTGAAAAGAAACTTATCTGAGAAAGAATTGGCCACCGTTCAAACTCAATAAAATGCAATTCAAGCGCTGTTTCAATAAAACTGTGACAAGACATAAGAAAATTCGTTTGCAAAACAACAAATGTGATCAAAGAACTGTCAAAGTTACGTTTGATTTATACGTTAGCTATCGAATGGGGACAAGTCAAGTTATGCAAAAGATATGTGATTGAAAATAAAATAAATTTTTCATAGAAAATAGTGCAGTTTCGCACATGCATTTGAGTATTCAATTTAAATACCTTGACCTTATTAAATCCAATTTCGATAATAATTATAAAGGAATAGTGCAGCTTACCAAATAACACTGCGGTTTCAATATTGAATGAACTGTCGGAAACGTGTGCTTACCTGAAACAAAAGCGCTTAATTAAAACTAGAATTATTAGAGATAAACATAAAGTTATTAGATCGCATCGTTCCAATTCTCACAAATTGCTGTGACTTAAAAAAATAATGCACAACTTCATATTTTTTGTACAAAATGACTTAGTTTGTTGAATAAACTTTAATTAATTTTCCCCTTTGTTCCTACGTAATGTAAATATATGAACTTCTTTACATGAAAATTCAATGTTCCTTTACTTGCATTTCTAATTGATTATTCAAAACCCGTTAACAATTTTATTTCAATATAGAAAATGCTAATTTTATTTAAATCACTAACAGTAATCGCAATTTAACATTATGACCGACATAGTATAAATCACGTTTAAACATAAATTTATGACCTGCATTTTATGTTAGACCTCGTTTTCACTCCCTCAACTCGGGAAGGGTTTATGTAATTATTTGTGTGTGTCTACATTCCCGGTCCATTATCATAAATCTAATTTGATGCAAGTATTATTTATTTCACTGACTCACGAACATAAATATTTATAAAGAGCTTTAACAACATATTTAAGGTAAAAAAATAAAATTTAGTTTATAAACGGTCAAAACAAATAACTTCTGAATTGTAAAGTCTGTACATTTCAATTTAAAGTCATAGCATGTAAGAATGACATATTTATGAATGTTTTGCAATTTCTTCAATTAGTCTTTATTGTTTGAGATGTGCTAAAATAACACGAGGTGTCAGCACCAGCGACGTGTCGATGGTAGGGGGTCAGAGAGACCCAATGGCCCAGGGCGCAAACCTTTAGGGGCGCTGCGTTAACGTTACGGACATATTCAAATTCATCTATTTAAAGTATAATGTTTTTCATACAAATTTTTACTTAAAGTTGTTCTTAAGCGCGTTTCACATCTATCATTGTTCAAATCAAATATCAAAATCTTGCTTTTAGTTTCACATTTATCAAATTAATTTGATCAGTGTTGGTTTTGCCTGGTTCGTCATTTTTCAATGATCAAATATTTGTCAAAAAAAAAACAAAAACAAAACAAAACAAATCCAAAATTTGAAAATGTTTGATAGATGTGAAATGTCCTATATATGTACTTATTACGTAAAGAGGCAAGCACTCACCAATGTTTCAAAGAATTTCCTTTATTTATAAAAATAAAAATATTTTTAAGCGGATTATAAGTAACCTTTTAATATCTTTTCTACACTAATAATTTCTGGTTGCATTTTCTATTAATAAATCGACGCAAACAACAGTTCCCTGAAAATATTACACAAATCCCCACCTATTCGCATAAATGATACGTTTCTATCACAACCAGTGGTGGTGTACGGAAGGAAATTTGAAAATTTTAAATGGTACTAGTAGTCAAAAGTTACATTTTCGGAAAGATATTTTCATCTACTATTTAGCAATGTAATTGTTACTAAAATGGGGCGATTAAAACAACATTTAATCCTTTTTGTCTTCAAAATTTTTCAAATTGCCCCACGATACGCCGCCACTGGTTGAGATACAAATGCATAATTTATACCTAAAGAGATGACCTAAAGAAAGATTTGAATAATAGTTTCACGAAACTATTTATTGCTTGTTTCGATTATTACTAATAGAAAATACAAGCAAACATTAATATTAATGCTGAAAAATATTCAAAGTATTTTTTTTAATTTTCCTGTTCTAATCGACCGATGTTGAAAATGATTACATTGCTGCATAGAGGATGAAATGGTCGTTCCGAAAATGTAACTTTTGACCCCCATTGCCATTTAAAATTTTCAAGTTGCCCTCTTTTGCGGCGCCACTGGTGAAGATATAAAGGGTTGATTTATACTAAAAGATGGCAATTTAAAAATAAAAATTGATATGTCCGAGGAAAATTGCATAAAAATCAAGATAAAAATTAAATGAATTTTATTCCATACTTCACACTCACACTGTATAAATAAGTTTATTCATGCTCAAAATAATCAAAAAATTAAATTTTGATGTAACTTCGCACAATAACTGCTAAAAAGGGGATCACACATATGGTGTCGGAAGCCAAGCACACACCGGTGTATAAAAATAAAATAGGTGTGAAATTATTTACTAAAAAAACTATTTAACAAATCCAAAATAAAAAATAAAGCATAAAAATTTGAAAACAAATCACATAGTAATAAACTAAAAAGAACTAGTATTTGTAAAACAACCGGAAGCAGGGTTCCAAATATAACCCCGGCATACCAGGGCACATGGTACAACAAAAATTTTTAGTCTTTAGGATTCAAAAAAAATAATCGGAATCGCTCCGCAACTGTCGTCTGATATTTTAAAACAGATCTTCAATTCAGCCCCCTTAAGAACTTTGGAGTTTTTAATCGCAATTTTTCTTGTCCTTTTTACTCCCGAAGGTCACGTCACAGCATCATCAGCCATTTTGGAACAGAAAAAATCTTGATACCGCTTTCACAAATAGGTATAATGAGATGTACGTTTATACAGGGTGTCCAGAAACTCTCCTAACAAACCAAGACCGGAGATTCCTCAGATAATTTTAAGACAATGTAACCCAATTCACCTAGTCCGAAAATGCTTCCTAAGGGAGCTACATCTCTTTGAAGATGGCGCCTCACATATTTAAGTTCATGCTAAAAATGCAGGTCGTTGCATGAATTCGAGTTCCTCAATTATAAATAAAAAAAAATATTTCGCCTATTTCGATGGCCCTAATTGTCATCCTAGCGTATCTATACTCGAACGTCAAAAACTATACTAACACGATATTTGAAGTTTTTTTCATAATAAAGACAAATTTTGAGTTTTCAATTTGATCTTACACAAGTTTTGTTTAAAACATTTTATGTCGGATATTTTATTTAATGATATTTTCAATTACATTAATTATAAATTAATTTTCTACTACTTTTATTTAATTTTTTTTCTTAAAATGTATATATTTTTCTTGTCAATTTAAAAGAAAATTTGAAGTCGTTATTATATGAATGTATACAGGTTCCTCTAAATTTTAAAAATTGTTAAACAGTGTAGTTTATATGTTTTCGAATAACCTGTAATATGTGTAGGTATAACTATTACGGCCTGAAGAAGCCCTCACATAGGAGGCGAAACGTTGTCCGATATTTTAACAGTGGTTTAATTACCCCAACTTCTTCTATAAAGAAACATAAAAATAAAACATTTAACCTATATTATTTTAAAAACTAGATTCATATTTTATCGACTTGGAATTTTCAGAATATTTATAATGTTGACTTCGAACTAATTTTTGGTGAGTGTGTAGTTCAAAAACATATACAATTAATTAACAATTTTGTTTACATTTTATATTAATAATTTACTTTCTTTCTTCATCAAATTTTGTAAAATAATTGAACATTTTAAAGTATAACAAGAGTTAATTAAAAGCATCATATCTATGCTTCAAGTCAAAATATTTTTTTCGTGCCTCCGGTCATTATTGACAGTTTTGTAGGATTCAAAATCGGCCGGGAATATCAAATTACACCATAAATGTCACAACCAAAAAAAAATAAATCCCCAGCAATAAATGGTTGAACTAAATTAAGAATAATTTTGTAAATATTTTGAAGTTTGTAGGCATAAAAAAATTTTGTAGATTACACGTCTAGAAAATGTCTTGCGAGTGCTCGTGTTGCTTCGCCTCGGCTACTCGCCTCGGCTAGGCAATATCACTCACACTCACAAAATATCAATCTCTGGACTAGTGATCCAAATAGCTATTATTTTATTTTAAACGCCACTATCTAAAAAAAAATAGAATCTAGAGTAACCTCTATACTATGTCCTCTGATTGAGTTTACAAGAGGAATTTAATCCGGGGACATACTGCTTACATTTATATAATATCGACTCGAAATTTTCAGAAATATTTCTGGGGAATTTTTTAAACAGTTAAACAAGCAGTGACCTGTCACTGATTAGAAAAAATGTTCAATTAATTAATACAATTTTATATCAATAATTTAATTTCTTCCGTTAAAAAATTCTGTAAAAAAAAATTTGAAAAAATAAGAGTCGATTAAAATGCACTAATTAGTAAATTGTTGTCTTTATGATTTTTCTTTGTATATTTGCTTCATTTCTATTCTATAAGAAGTAAAATAATTTTTTAATATAAATATTTACAGTTTATTCAAAAATGTATACAATCAAAGATAAAAAAAACTAAATTCATATAAAATTAATTGAATTAATTTTCAGAATTAGTGACCTCAAGTTGATTTTTGGTAAGGAGAATTAACATATCACACAATCCAAAATAAAATAAAAACATTACATTTTTTCGAGTCACCCTACTCACCATTCAAAACAGCCCCATCATGTTTCACCCTTGCCATCGTACCTAATAACTATAGAATTAGAAATAAAGCATGTGTATTTAATCTCTTTAATTTTTTGTCACTACCAAATAACATGAGCTTACAAACTAGGACCATTCTGTAATTATGTACCTAACACAAAAACGAAAACGAAACAAAACGTAATAACGTCGCTGAATCCTAGCAGGTGGTTTAATTTTCAAAGTAATCTCCCTTCAGTTAGTGAATTTACACAATAAGTATAAGATAATCTTAAAAAGATGAGCATAATCCTGTTACCGGATTCGGGTGTAGTTGATCGGGAGTGCCGTCGTTCATTTATGTAGAACAAACCCAATGTCACCTCAAGGTAATAAAGCGAACCCTTCGCTTCCTATGTAAATGCAGCAGTCTCTGTTTCTAATAGCTATTACATTAGTTTAATTAACTTACAGTCATTACATAATTGCACTCTGCATCTATGACAGTATAGAACTAACAATTAAAACAATAAAACTAATTTTTTGAATACGAAAATATAATCGAAATAGTTAATGATGGTTTTTCGATTTGTAAAACAAACCGAATGAAAACGAACTTCGTAACACATTAATGTCTAGAAGGGTAGGTATTCGATACCGCTTTTCAGCACACATGGGAATTTTCCCAATATACAGATGGATACCTGCAAAATATATGTTAGAGAAAAGCTCAATAGCACAATTTATATTTGAAATGTTTTTGTACCTACGGAATAGGGCCGATATTATTTTCTACCACTCGAAAATTTTACATTAAGAATAGTATATTACCTTTGTTGTGTAAAACAAAAAGAAAAAAAAGATGAATTTGATGTTGTTAGTAACAATAAACGTTAACATTATGGGCCAGTGTGTCAAATAACAGTTTCTGAAAAAAAGTTTCCGCTGTACTTGTATCAATCATTGTTTCCACTGAAGTTAACTTTTATTCTTATGGGAAGCAGGAAATAAAGTTCTCAATTTAATACTCCGTAACTTTATTTTATTTTTGTCAATTTCAAAAACAACATCGTTCTCATATTGTAGTGGCCTATAACAAAGCAACTTTACGCTTGAAAAACATGCAATAAAAGTTTAATTAAAGTGTACAATTCTTGTCGAAAGTAATAATGTTAATTAAAAAAAATTAAGTAATCCTAGCCTAAGAAAACATCTTTTATCTTGTGCGGTATAATTTACTTATTTAATTATATACTTTCTTCTGAATTATACAGGGTTTCTATAAATGATGTCTCAGCAGGTGGTGTTGGAAAGTTCAAAAATTGCAAATTTGCCGTTTAAACTGATAGTGATTTAATGGATGCTGATGCCATCCTAGTTGTAATTGTGTCGTTTATCATTAATTTTATTCATTTAATTGCCAACTTGATGAGACAGTCATTTAAAGGAACCCTGTATGATATAGTATGTACATATTTTTTTTTAATACAAATATTTTAACTATGGAACCTTAAATATAATTAAATTTTAATCAACAATTTAATTTTCCAACAATGTAAAGCTTATAAACTTCGAATGCATTTAGGTAATCTCAGAGTTTATCAAGAAAAACGTACAAAAACTTTTTTGGTGCTGAAGGATTTATGATTATACAAACTCCATTTCAAATTTCAAACTAATACTTTCCGAAAAGAATATTCGGTTTACTTTAAAAAGTTCAAGTAAGTGTCAAACGTATTCGGTGCATATTGAAGATGAATTTAAAAAAATGCACGTTCTACGTTTTTCGGACGTGATAAAATAAAAAAAAACTGTTCCGTTTTGGTATTATCTATTTATAAGAGATAAATGAACATTAATTGTGACCCAACAATGTTTAATAAGAAAGAAGGTCAGGTACATTGTTACTGATAAATATTTAAAAATGAAAAATCTAATGTTGTAAAAAAAGTAATATGTAACACCGAAAGGAAACTAAAAAGCAGACCTAGAAAAAAGTTTAGATGAATAAACAATCATTTCGCGTAACATTTCATAAACATATTCTAAGAAATTGTTCAACACACGCTTCGCATTGCTTTAATAAATAATTTTTATATTTCAGTTGAGATACAATGTGATATTTATATTTTGTACGATTTAATTTGTTCAAGCAATACGTGCATAGTTTACATAAAAGCACACAATCCAATTCTATTCAAATCAATTAATGTTTATTTATTAAATTATTAATATTTTGCTTTTACTGTAATAATTTAAAAATTTTTTTTATGGACGTGGTTAGTAGAACTGAAAATAATGTTAAATACAGCTTACTCAATTATTGGAGATTTACTTTAATTAGAAACAACTGCTGTTTGACAAAAATATTTTTAAAAAAGTCAAAAATTCTTGTAGTTTGTAGAAAATGTAATTTGCAACAACTTCACGTTTTCTTTTAAAATTAATTATTCTAAGTAAACATTTTATTAAATAGGTTACGTCATTAGTGAAACACGTAATATAAGTTTTTCTACTCCGATTCTAGAATAGTAACATTCTGGATCAATTTTTAAATGCAGAATAGTTACATTCTACAGCACCGTGCGAGAATATTCTCGCTCTAGTTATGGAATGAGCACAGGTACGGCCATCTCGTGGCTGTTAGCATAACGTTGCGTTTGGTGAGAATTTTACAAAATAATTAATTGACGATACCAGTTATAAATAACACAATTTAATTTTTAAGTCTTACTATAATTCATGTTTAGAGCTTATAAACGTAAAATTAACTTCCAAAAATTTAACCTCCAAATATATTGTTGTTTGAAATTATTGTGTGGCTGGTACCTATACAAGGAAGATTCAAATCAATTAAAAATACATTGTTCATAGTTTATTATTCCTATAAATTACACAAATTATTTTAGTCATTGCCAGTTCTTCATTCAATGATGAAAGTATCGAAATCTATATACTGTGAATGAATACGGTCCCATATGATAGATGTTAAAAAACTAACAACAACTATGAACAATAAACCTGTAACATTAATGAACAGAGAGTGTTCAACTAAGTATTTAATGAGTTCTTCGCTATCATTCGTAAGTCGAAAAGTTTAACCTTATTGCTTATGTTGTGGTTAAAAATAAAAAATGTTTTTCCTAGATAAGTCATTAAGAACCTAAATTGGCTTTGTTTATTAAGACAAAATCCACCAGTCAAAAATTATTCTTATAAACAAGGGCTGTAGATATTGGAGTTACGGTAGCATCTAAATGTGACGGTTCTACAATTAGCGACAAGTGTGGTAATGTTTAATTAAGTACATCACTCATTTATAACTTATCTCCAACAGGTATAAATTTTAAAGTGATATAAACTCAACATTAAAGAAGCTGCACCACAAGGTATCGTTATACCCCAAGATATTCTTTGTAAGGCTTTGGTAGGAATACGTGGCTTCATCAAAACAAGCCTTCTAGTACTAAGAAATCTTCAAAATACAATTTGTCATAAATGAAAGGATAATAAAATAAGCCCCGAAACTTTACACACATTAGCAGAGGTAACAATTAAACCAACTTCATTAGTAATTATCTTCACTCGTATACATTGGTCTTAGGGCTTTCGAAGAAACATGTGAGATTTAACTATAGTTGCACAACATTCAAAGCTGGCAACAACATAACTAACCCATGAAGGATCCCGTTCAAGTCGAAAAATTTGGCCTCTGTTCCTATATGAAAAAGGTTTTTTTTTAAATTAGTCATCAGGAACCTAAATTGTCCTTGCTCATCAAGACACAATAAAATATTCTTATAATTTCACAAGGGCCATCCGTAGATATTGGTGTTACGACAAAGCATCTATAAAATGTGATGTTTCCACAATTAGCGACAATGGTGATAATGTTTAATTTAGTACATCACTCATTTATAACTTATCTCCAACAGGTATAAATTTTAAAGGGATAATAAACTCAACATTAAAGAAGCTGTCCCAAAAAGTATCGTTATACCCTGAGATATTGTTTGTAAGGCTTTGGTAGGAATAGGTAACTCCATCAAAACAAACCTAGTATTAAGAAATCTTCAAAAGACAATTTGTAGTAAATGATGAATAACGAAATAAGCCCAGAAACTTTACACTCATTAGCAGAGGTAACAATTAAACAAACTTCACTAGTAATTATCTTAATCCGTACATAGTCGTAGGACTTTCGAAGGAGCATGTGAGATTTATCTATAGTTGCACAACATTCAAAGCTGGCAGCAACATTACTAGCATATAGAGGGTCACTGTTCAAGTCGAAAAATTTGGCCTCTATTCCTATATGAAAAACTAAGTTGCCTTTGAGCATGCACCCATTATCTTCACTTTATGGAATAAAGAAAGTTTTGTACTTATCTTTCTTTCGATTTATTAAAATGTTAATGCATAACTTATAGCCGGTTGCACCGACACAACTTAAACTTAAGCTGTGCTTAAGAACTTAGATAAATTATTGTTAAAACCATAGCAACGATTTTTTTAAAAGCATTGCTTAAGTTTAAATCGGGTTGGTGCAATCGGCTATCAGATATGTATCAGTTATTTTTTAGAATTCCATTTTTTTGTTAGATATATGTTTATCTTAGTTATTTTATTTAAAGAAATACACTGACATACAAAGTTTTGTACAGATTTCAAATAAATTTATTCTTTTCTAATGAACTAATGTGGTTTACAATTTGTTAATGAAGATTTCTGTCAAGGAGTTGGTTTCTTTATAATTAAACCTTAAAAAGAAAGTTATCGACTTTATCGAACGCTTATTCAATCGTGCAAGTAAAGCAAGCATTTACTTTGCACATTATGATAAATTGCGCACCTCCTCAAGTATTTGTTTAAATACATATAAATTATTAGAAACACACAATGTATGAGACAATGTTTCAGATCTGCAAATGCATCTCACAGTAATGTGATCAGATGCCACACTTTTTATTTCTCTAGGGTACAATGCTTCTAGAGAAACCAATTCAATTATTTACCATCTTATTTATCGCATCAATTATCTGGAATTAGATTAAAGTCGAATAATATGCAATTTTTATATATCATCGTAATAAAATAATAAGTAAAAAACTAAAGCAACTGAACACTATCAGTTGTGTTATTGTTAATTAATAAATCGCAAATAAAAGGCATTGTTTTTTTCTAACCTTAACCTAAATTGCAACTACCACTACAAATAAATGGTACCAATTTAAAATAGAAAACAAAACTATCACTTTTGTAAATTGTTTAACATTTCTTTTATTGATATAATACATACTTTCTCTGTCGTAGAAAAAGTATAGTCTGCAACACGTGTGGAATGGCTAAAACTTATTACAGAATATACTATTCTGATAAAAAATTGTGGTAGAGTAAAGTGTATTGGATAGTTTGTTTTAAAGAAATTTTTTTTATTAGAAAAAAATTTTTAAGTTTTGGAGGGGGGTTTTAAAAAAAGAAAGAAAAAAATTTTTTTTTTTTTTTTTAAAAATTTGTGGGTTTTTTGTTTTTTTTATAGAAGAGTTGTTATATTTTTTTTTTTTAAAAATTTTAAAATAAAATTTTTTTTTTTTAATTTAAGTTTTTTTTTTTTTTTTTTTTTTTTGTTTTTGTTTGTTTTTTTTTTTTTTTTTTTTAGTTGGTTTGGGATAAGTATTTTTTTTTTTTTTTTTTTTTTTTTTATTTTTTTTTTTTTTTGAAGAGATTTTTTTTTTATTTGGGGTTTATTTTTTTTTTTTTTTATATTTTAGTTTTTTGGGGGAAAAATTTTTTTTTTTTTTTTTTTTTTTTTTTTTTTTTGTTTATTTTTTTTTTATTATTTTTTTTTTTTTTTTTGGAGGAAAAAAAAAATTTTTGTGTTATTATTTTTTTTTTATTTTTTTTTTTTTTTTTTTTTTTTTTTTTTTTTTTTTTTTTTTTATAAATAATATTTTTGGTAAAAAAAAAAAAAAAGAAGGGAGGGGGAAAGTAAGTTAAGAGTTGATTTTGTGGGTTAAAAAAAAAAAAAGGGGGGGTTGATGGTTTAAATAAAATTAAAATTAAAGAAGAGAAGGGTGGAGGGGAAGGTAAAGAAAAAAAAAAAATAAAGGGAGAGGTAAATTTTATTAAAAAAAAAAGGGGAAGAAAAAGGTTTAAAGAAAAAAAAGGGGAAGGGGTTTGTTATTTATTTAAAAAGAAGGAAAAAATTTTTGGAGTGGGGGGATTTTTTTTTAGAAGAATAGTATTTTTTTAAGTAATTAGGAGGAATAAATAAAAAAAGTTTTTTTAAAAGAAGGAAAGAGGAGGGGGTAAAAGAGTGTGTTTTTTTTTTTTAAGGGAAATGAGAAAAAAATTAGGGGGGAAAAGGGGGTTTAAAAAAGGTGAAAAAAAAGGGAAAAAAAAAAAAAAAAGAAAAAATTTTTTTTAAAAAAGGGGAAAGTGAGGGGGAAAGGGAAAAATAAAAACTGGGGAAAAAAAAAAAAAGAAAGAAAAAGGGTAAAAAGTTTGTAAAATAAAAAAAAAAGAAGAAAAAAATTAAAAAAGGGAAAAAGAGGGGAAAGTAATTAAGTAGGAAAAAAGGATTAGAAGAGGAGGTGGTTGGTTTGAATGAGGTTGGGTGTTTTTTAATAAAAAAAGTTTTATTTTTTGAAGAAAAAAAAGGAAGAATAATTTTTTAAAGATGTTTCAGGGGGGAAAAGGGTTTGTTGTGAGTTTGGTTGGGTTGTGGGTAAAATTATAATTTTATTAATGTTATAAAATTTTTTATTAGTTAAAATAAGAAAAGGTAAGTTTGTTTTTTTTTTTTTTGAGGGGGATTTTATTAATTTGAAAAGTTAAAAATGTAAAATTGGAAAGGGTGGAGAAATGAGTAATTTTTTTTTTTGTGTTGTTTTTTGTATTTTTATTAAAAAAGGTGGAGGTTGGAATTTTGGGTTATTTTTAATTTTAAAAATAAAAAAAAAATAAAAAAAAGGAAAAAAAAAAGGAGAAAAAAAGGGGGAAAAGTATTAAAATTTAGAAATTTTTGGAAAAGAGGGTAAGAGAGTGGGTAAAAAGGGAAAAAGTAAAAAAGGTTTTAAAAAAAAAGAGAAAAAAGGAAAAAAAAAAAGAAAAAAAAAAAAAAAAAAGAGAAAGAAAAAGAAAAGGAAAGAGAAAGAAAAAAAAAAAAAAAAGAAAAAGAAGAGGAAAAAAAAAAAAAAGAGAAGAAGAAAAGGGAAGAAGAAAAAAAGAGGGAAGAAAAAGGGAAGAGGGAAGGAAAAGGGAAGAGGGAAGAAAGAGGAAGGAGAGAAAAAAAAAAAAAATAGAAAGAGAAGAGAGGGAAGAGGGGGGAAGGAAGAGGGGAGGAAAAAGTGAAAAAAAAAAAAAAAAAAAAAAAAAAAAAAAAAAAAAAAAAAGAAAAAGAAGGGGGGAAAGGAGGAAAAAAAAAAAAAAAAAAAAAAAAAAAAAAAAAAAAAGAAAAAAAAAAAAAAAAAAAAAAAAAAAAAAAAAAAAAAAAAAAAAAAAAAAAAAAAAAAAAGAAAAAAAAAAAAAAAAAAAAAAAAAAAAAAGAAAAAAAAAAAAAAAAAAAAAAAAGAAAAAAAAGGAGAGAAAGAAAAAGGAAAAAAAAGAAGAAAAGAAGAAAAAAAAAAAAAAAAAAAAAAAAAAAAAAAGAGAAAAAGAGGGGGAAAAGGAAGGGGGAAGGGGGGAAGAAAAAGAAGAAAGAAAGGGAAGTTTTGGAAAAAAAAAGGGAGAAGAAAAGAGGAGAGAAAAGGAAAAAGGGTGGGAAAAGGAGGAGGGGGGAGGGGGGAAAAAGGAGAAAAAAAAGAAAAAAAAGAAAAAAAAAAGAGGGGGGGGGGAGGGGAAGGAAGGAATTAAAAAAAAGGAAGAAAAAAGGAGAAAGGAGAAGGAAAAAAGAAAAAAAAAAAAAAAAGAAAAAAAGGAAAAAAAAAAAAAAAAAAAAAAAAAAAAAAAAAAAAAAAAAAAGAGGAAAAAAAAAAAAAAAGAAAAAAAAAAAAAAAAAAAAAAAAAAAAAAAAAAAAAAAAAAAAAAAAAAAAAAAAAAAAAAAAAGAAAAAAAAAAAAAAAAAGGGGAAAAAAAGAAAAAGGGGGGAGGGGGTGTAGGGGGGGGGGGGGGAGGGGGGAGAGGGGGGGGGGAAAAGAAAAGGGGGGGGGGAGGAGGAAGGAAAGGGGGGGAAGGGGGGGAGGGGGGGGAAAGGGAGGAGGAAAAAAAGGGGAGGGGGGGGGAAAAAAAAGAGGGGGGGGGGGGGGGGGGGAGAGGGAAAGGGGGGAGGGGGGGGGGGGAAGGGGGAGGGGAAAAAGGAAAGGGGAGAAAGGGAGGGAAGGGGGGAAAAGGGGGGGGGGGGGGGAAGGGGGGGGGGAAAAGGGGGGAGGGAAGGGAGGGGGGGGGAAAAAGGGAGGAGGAGAGGGGGGGGGGGGGGGGGGAGGGGGAGGGGGAAAGGGGAAAAGGGGGGGGAGAGGGGGGGGGGAGGGGGGGGGAAAAAGAGAGAGGGGAAAGGAGGAAAAAAAAGGGGGGGGGGGGGGGGAGAAGGGGGGGGGGGGGAAGGGGGGAAGAAAAAAAAAAAGGGGAGGGGGGGGGGAAAAAAAGAAAGAGGGAGGGGGGAAGGGGGGGGGGGAAAGGGGGGGGGGAAGGGGGGAGGGGAAAAGGGGGGGGAAAGGGAGAAAAAAAAGGGGGGGGGAAAGGAAAAAAAAAAGGAAGGGGGGGGAAAGGAAAAGGAGGGGGGGAGGGGGGAAGGGGGGGAAAAAAAAAGGAAGGGGAAAAGGGGGAGGGGGAAGAAAGGGGAAAGGGGGGGAGAGGAGGGGGGAAGAAGAAGGAAAAAAAAAAAAAAAGGGGGGGGAAGAGGGGAAGGAAAAGAAAGGGGGGGGGGGGGGGGGGGGGGGGAAAGAAAAGGGAGGGGAAGGGGGGGAAAAAGGGGGAGAAAAGGAAAAAAGAAGGGAAGGAGGGGGAGGGGGGGAAAAGGGAAGAAGAGGGGGGGAAAGAGGGAGGGGGAAAAAAAAAAAAAAAAGGGGGGGAAAGAAAGAGGAAAAAGGGGAAAAAGGGGGGGGGGGGGGGGAAAAGGGGGGGGGAAAGAAGGGGGGGGGGAGGAGAGGGGGGAAGAAAGGGGGGAAAGAAGGGAAGGAAAGAAGAAAAAGGAAAAGGGGGGTTAAAAAAGGGGAAAGGGGGAGGGAGAAGGGAAAAAAAAAGGGGGGGAAAAAAAAAAAAAGAGGAAAGAGGGAGAAGGGGGGGAAAAAGGAAGGAGAGGAGGAAAAAGAAGGGAAAAGGGAAAAAGGGAGGGGGGGGAAGGAGGGGGGGAGAAAGGGGGGGGGGAGGGGGGGGGGGGAGGGGGAAGAAGGGGGGGGGGGGGGGGGGGGGGGGGAGGGGGGGAGGGGGGGAAAAAAAGGGAGGGGGAAGGAGGGGAGGGGGGGGGGGGGGGGAAAAGGGGGGGGGGGGGGGGGGGGGGGGGGAGGGGGGGGGGGGGGGGAGGAAGGGGGGAAAAAAGGGGAAGGGGGGGGGGGAAGGAAGGGGGGGGGGGGGGGGGGTAGGAAGGGGGGGGGGGGGGGGGGGGGGGGGGGGGAAGGGGGGGGGGGAAAGGGGGGGGGGGGGAGGGGGGGGGGGGGGGGGGGGGGGGGGGGGGGGGGGGGGGGGGAAGGGGGGGGGGGGGGGGGGGGGGGGGGGGGGGGGGTGAAAGAGGGGGGGGGGGGAGGGAAAAGGGGGGGAAGGGGGGGAGGGGGGGGGGGGGGGGGGAGGGGGGGGAGGGGGGGGGGGGGGGGGGGGGGGGGGGGGGGGGGGGGAAGGGGAAAGGGGGGGGGAAGGGGGGGGGGGGTGGGTAAAAGGGGGGGTGGGGGGGGGGGGGGGGGAGGGGGGGGGGGGGGGAGAGGGGGGGGGGGTGGGGGGGGGGGGGGGGGGGGGGGGGGGGGTGGGGGGGGGGTGGGGGGGGGGGGGGGGGGGGTGGGGGGGGTACAGGGTGGCCAAGTAAGTGAAGTACGCGGCTGTATATCGGAAATCTCTTAACTTACGACCTTGTGGTAAAAAATATATATTATGAAAGTGGCCAAGAGAAATTGTCGGTAATTATTTTCAAGTTTGTGAAATGTCCGCTAAGGGGCGTAACACTATTATGAATTTCAAAAAATAAGTTTACCCTAAAATTTGCTCGATTAAGTTATACTGAAAATGTATGCAAATGAATCTTATGTCTATAAGGAACAACTTTAGTTGACCACTTTTTCCTCCAACTCTTCAAATAAAGTGGTGGCGGTAGGTAAAGCAAATATTGATTTCAAAAATATGCAATATTTTAGGAAAATTCGAACTGAGTTTCGTTTAAAAGAGTTTACTTGACTCCATCATACGTGCTAAAATCGAAGTATCAAAAATTATAATTTTTGTCATTTTTCTCAGAAAACTGAAAATTGTTGCTATGCATATTATAACACAGTTATATGGAGTATTATGTGCTGAAAAGAATTGTGCAAGTCTACATCTTCTTTTTTGTCTGAAATATTAATCGAAAACCATTCACCAGATCGTGGGGTAAATTCTTTTCGTTCGTGTTCGCCCTGTATATGTGAAACGACTCGTCAAAATATGTTTCCGATACAACTTTTGACGTAAATTAACGCCACATAAATAGTTTTTCCACAAGACCCCCCAAACCAAAAAGAAAACTCCGAACTTTTTTTTCATACTTCACGCATTTTCATTTGTGACGTACATGTAGTTCTTACAGCACGCGGCCTCGACCGTGTTTATATACGAAGGGGTAAGTCTCTTGTTTAATCATAACCTAAACTTTAATCTTATATAAAGTGTGTCCAGCGTAAGAATGCTTATAGCACTGGAGTGTAAAGCATTCGGAATTATTTCTGATTATTCTAGCCTAGAAACATAAAATGCAACACATGACCACTGAATTTCCGAGTTAAATTTAACTTTTCTTGAAAGTTGTTCTCCTATGTTTTTCCGTCCAGTCATTTATTCCTTTGTCCTGTAGATCCTGTGCACCATTTCCATTGACCATTGTCTCTTCAATTTTCATCCACTTGACATACTCCGGTATTGGTCGTGACTTCATCTGTTAGTCTGCCGTTCGTTTTACCCTGATTCACATTACGCTTCGAAAGTAATTTGTCTAACTAATTAATTTTACTGGAACCTTTAGATCATTTAGGCTCTATACAACTTAACTAAGTCGTACGCTTTTTGAAAATCAATAAACAGCATCTCTAACAAGATTTTATAATCATTACATTTTATTTTCTGTTCTAACCTCTGATAACTGTTGCTGTTATCTTGTACACCGTGTCCAATAGCTTGATGCCTCTCTAATGATTACGCTCAACCTTGTCCCCATTTTTATTTATTGCTTCGTTTCATTCATTTGGCATCTTTTCCTTTTCCCACAGTTCCTTTACAACCTCATACATTTGTACTAAAGCTGTCCTTCATTATAATTTGTTTTTTTTGCTATTCCGTTCTTGCCAAGGATTTTGTTGTTTTTCAGCTTGTCTACTACCCTGACTAGTTCGTTTCCAGTAGGTGGATTTTGCCACTCTTCTCTTTCAGCCACCTCCGCTAAGCATGTCTCCTCCATCTCAATTTCACCCCATTTGTTCCTCTAGCATTTAGTTAAGGATACCTGGAAAGTTCCATATTTTTAGTTGTTCATCTTCTTCCCCAACAACCTTCCTTCCTTGTCAAGGCAGTGAATTGCCTTGGGTTGTAACTTTCTCCGAATTATGCTTCACTTTCTTCGTTGTTTTTCATATTTTATCTATGTCTTGTAATTCATTCTCCTGTATTCTTTCTTTGTTCTATATAGGCTAGTTTGTCTTTTTCTACTTTATTCTGTAACATTTTTACTTTTAGTTTTTTCTCTTTTTTCTGATTCCATGTTACATATAAGTGTGCCCAGATTCGACGATATGTCCAATTACTGATTTTGACATTGTGTCTATTTCGGCGTTGTGTCCAGCAGGTAATTTTGGCGTTATTTTCAGTTTCGGCCATATGTCCAATAATTCAGTTCGACGTTATGAACAAGTTTCGGTGTTGTGTCCATTCGACGTTATGTCTATTCGACAAAGAGTCAGGATCCTGTGCATTAGCGTGTCCAATGACTACTTGGATCTCGCTTTTCGGAAGTTTCTGGTATGTTTAGGATTGTTAGGTTCTTACATCTCCTTTTTATTCTAATGTAGGATAGTCTTTCAAATACTGGCTTAAATTATTGCATTGTTAGTATGTTCATGTTGTACTTTTTAATTTCAGATACGACATTATTTACTGCTCCCTCCCCAAAAATGCCTTTAATATTTCATGTTCCTATTTTTATTGTCCTTGTTTCATTTTATTGTATTTTTTCTTTTTGTTTTTCTTATTCTATTGAGTTTAAAAAAATTTTAAAAAGTAGTAAACTCGGGATTCGAACCGTATATCAGCCGTGGTTACTACTTTATAGTCGCACGCACAGAACAACTGAGCTACGAGGCGTAGTGCATTGCTTAAGATAAGCGTTTTTTTTTAAAAATTTTAAAAAAGTATTTTTTTAAATTATAAAAAAAAATAATTTTAAAAATTTTAATTAAAATTTTTACTATTAAAGCAACAGTTAAATAAAAAATTTATTTTTTAAAAAAAAGTTAAAAATATATAATATAAAAAAAACTTATTTTTATTTATTTTCAGCCACTCGTTCATAGAAAAACTAAAAAGTAAAATAAAAATAAAAAAAACAAATAAAAAAAAAAGATACTATTTTCAAAAAAATTTTTTAATAAACTAAGTTTTTTTTTTTTTTTTTTTTAAAAAGAAAATTATTTTTTTTCAACAATAAAAAATATTAATATAATTTTTTTTGTATTAGTAAAAAAAATAATTTTATAACTAACTAACAAAAAAAAAAAAAAAAAAAAAAAAAAAAAAAAAAAAAAAAAAAAATTAATATAAAATTAAAAAAAAAAAAAAAAAAAAATTTAAATAAATATTTAATATTTTTTAAAAAAAAAAAAATTTAAAAATTTTAATTTCTAAAAAAATACAACATAAAAATTAATTAAAAAATAAATTATATTTTTTTATTTTTTTTTTTTTTTTTTATTTTTTTTGATGGACAATGGGTTCCAGGTGTGATTGTCTCACGTTTGGGCGACCTTCACTACAAAATCGATCGATCATTGCTGAAAACGGTATAGAAGACACATCGACCAAACTCGAGTAAAACTAATTAAAGAAGTTCTGTCGCATTTAGCCGAGAAACATTCTAGCAAACATACTCCAAAAGTGTATACATTTTTAGGATCACAAGCACCGCTTTTGAACAAACCCTTACGAGAAGAACCTCAACAATCATAATCATTACTTGTACCGCATTTGATTCTTTCTATTGTTGAATCCGCTGTTCCCACAGAAATACAAGTGAAATACAAAAACACCACCGGTTAAGAAAATTCTCTATATCAGTACCATACGGGGGAACAAATGATGTGTATTCGAAATAGCCAAAACCAACAAAAATACTGGGTTTAAACGAAGTAACCGACCCCAAACCTGATTAGTCTGGAATTTTTTTTGTACTAAGTAAAGTGTTCTGAATCGAATAGTGCTATTTGTTTGAGCGCGGACTGGCCGATAAATGACCATAATGGTTCGTCGAAGTTGGTATGATATGGATTGTTGTTACAATTATTTTCTTTAAAAAGTTACATGGTTTCATGTGATCGGGGGTAAACGGTGTTTGTTGGTTGGTCCGCGCTCCAAAAATAGCACCATTCGACTCAGCAAACTTTAATTAGTTTACACAAAAAGTTTCAGATCAATCGGGGTTAGGGCCAAAATACTGATTTAAAATTCTAGTGGGTGTGTACGATTACATTTTATTATTATTTGTTTTGTCAGTTAATTTTCATATTTTCATAAGTAATACAACTAGTTGGTATGAAATTGCTGGAAATTTTCGATCTTGAATAGGTGCGAGTGATTTGATAAGAAAATTTCCTGCAATTTCATACCATCGAGTTGAATTTAACAATTATTGGTGAAAATTTTTAGTGGAAATTTTAACGCGTGAAAATTTCCGATGAATTCAGCCGTGATTGGTCCACTATGACAAAATTAATGAATCTGATTGTCAAGAAAATGTGAGTGGAATTTTCACTTATAATACAAGAAGTGGTCTGAATCTTGCCGGAAATTTTTGTCGGTTGTATATTTGATGAGACAATCCAAAGAATTTTCATTTAATTCGTAGAGTGAATGCTATGAACAAGTGAAGAGCAGGAGCAAGTGATTACAAGAAAAGCAAGCATGTTTTTCGTCAGTATAATCAGCATTTGATTGGTTTTGACTTATAGATTAGAGCATTGTCATTGGTAAGTTATTTACGAGTTGGATTGTCATGTAAAAAGTGAATTTTATAACTGAAACGAATTAAATACATAATGCTATAGCTATTGTATTATTGTTATATTTTATGTTCTTATTTACCTTCTATAATGTTTACACACTTAATTAATATTATTACATGTGAATACTAGGATGGGTAAGGGTTGGCATGTTTAGGTTTTAGTGATTTTCCTAAACCTTGAAGTAACTGCTTTTGCCAAGACGAACCAATCCACTAATGCACACGGTTTCGTCACCACACTATACAGGTTTATACTGTTCTTTTGGGGCACCATACATAACACTTACATCACAATACAATACTCGTATAATGTACCATACGAATAAATAAATAAATAAATTGTTAATTAAAAATAATAGTACGTCAAATTCGACAATACATTATGTTAGGGGGCGACAGAAATTAAAAGATATATATCAAAGTATCAATTTACAAATAAATTATTTATTCGAAACAACATTTTTTTGTAAATATGTTATCAATAACAATAGGTTAAGGTTCTTACACCCGTACTTTACAGTAACATTCAAAATGTTTGCATCGATAGTTTAACAAATACATTTGTTCTGAAACTTTAAACTCTTAATTTTTTAAAAGAAGTTTGTAACTTTTTCTCATTTACTTAATTTCGATCTTTTTATTTAATACATTAGCCGTTAGTGAATGTTGAATGTTTCAGGAATTTTATTTTTGGTGTTTATTTTTAAATGTTTTTAAAAATCTATTTAATATTTTATTATTTATTAATTGCTTTTTATGTATACGGCTATAATTCAGTTCAATTCAAAATTCTATTTAATTTCATTCATTGTGTATTATTTAGTTTATTTACGTGTAGTTTTTGCTTAACACGAATAAAAAGTTAGTAATAGAAAAACATTCAAATTATGTGTGCAACACTTTCAATTTCACTGTAAAGCGATTTTTCAATCTGTATTTACCGATTGAATCTCTTTGTGAATACAAACGGTATTTAGAAATAGCTATTTATTGTATATGTGTTTTAGTAGGCAGATTATCCACGCAAGAATTTTTAATCGCGAGAACGAAGTTCGAGCGTTTAATTTTCTTAAGGGGATAATATGCCACTAAAACACGAATGCAATACAAGATTTTTCCACAATCAAACCAATTTAATTGAAGGTACAACCAATTTTCTTTTCTTTTGTATTGGTATCTTAATTATTTTAAATATTTCTAGGTTGCTGTCATAATGGGTGTTTGTGGAGGTTTTCGATGCAATGAACTGGTAAACTTAAATATTGAACATGTGAAACATAAAGGATCTTTTTATCTACGTGTCCATCCCAGAAACAAAGACCAATATGTCAAGAAGTTTCACTGTATTAGACGAAGGATTCTCTGTTAATGTTATGGAGATATGCAAGAAATACATACGCCTACGTCCTAAAAGTACTATTTCGCAGGGAAGATTTTTTTGAATATAAATTCAAAATGAACCGTGCAACCTGTGGGAATTAACACTATTTCCAGAATCCCTCACAGATTGATTCTTTCTTAAAACTTCTAGACGCTAAATCCTACATGGGCCATAGTATGCGCCGTTCTTCGGCGGCTCTGTTGGCTAATGCTGGTGGTGATATTCTCACTCTTAAGAGGCACGGAGCGTGGAGGTCATCTAGTGTTGTTGAGGGGTATATAGAAGAAAGCGAGTCAAATAAAATCGATATTGCTAGAAATATTCAAGGAAAATCCAGCACAATGCAAGAGATCTCCGCGATGCAGTCTTCCTCAAACGTGGTTTGTGTAAATGTAAACCTGGATATTGCAAATAAGTTTACTTTTGATGTTAACGTGAATGTTAATATTAATGTTAATAAATAATTACTAAATTTTCTGCAAATTTTTCTTGAATTTTATATATTACAAAAACACTAATGTTTTATGGAATATAAAACACTAGTGTTTTATAGGTGTTATAATACGTTTCATAACGGCATAATAATAGCTCTATAATATGGTAATTGTGGATACACTTATTAACGTGTAGTATAGAATTGCTTCACCACTTTTCGTGCACAACACTACAGCTAATCGTATTTCGATGACATTTGTTTCTGAAGGACTAATCCAATGTAGAGAATAACAAATATTACAAAGTACAAATTGTAAAACTATGGCAACAACAAAGATTTTCTATAATTTTTAGAAACCCAACTTCTATCATAGGTTTAACGATAGCAAAAAAATAAAAAGTCAACTATAAACTTATACAATTTCAAAAATATAGTCATTATTTACAACAGAAAATCGTTTTTCAACTTATTTTATAAAATTATACACATCAATAATAACATAAACATCAAAAAGAAATTATATTTTTACTAAAATATCCTAAAAATAACGTTAATGAGCAAATGTCACGAACGTAAATTAATCCAAACAACCAAATTATCTCCATTAGTGCCCAAATGTATGTGCAATATAATCGTTCAATTTAACTTTAAATGCCATCGCACGCCTTAATTTAACCCTTTAGCTAAATTATGACCAACTGGGGAAAGAAACGAGTCGATATCATGATTTGACATTTTATTAAGTAATTAGATAACCGAAGCCGCCAAGAATTTTGATTAGAATGTCCTTATAAGAGAGAAATTTATTTTGAAATGAATTAATCATAAAATGTTGAAATTAAATTGAGCTTCAATTAGTTGGCTTCTTTCAACTTGAAGCAATTTATTCCCAAATAAGAACATAGTTCGTTAGTATACCTAGACAGTTGGAATGTTGGAATTAAAAAGTATTCTTGTCAAAACAAAATCTAATTGGAATTTACTACTTTGCACTTAATAATCAACCGTAGAAATTAGAATATTTTAAAGCGTAATGGTTCCCTATGTATTAACGGAACACTAGGATGTATAAACGTTTTTTTTCTTTTATCGTGTTTACGCAACACTTCACGCATTTACTAAGAATCGTTTTTAAGGTAATAAAGAAAAATATACCTATCGACGTATTATAATAAAAATAAAATAGTATGCTTAAGTATTTATGTGCTTGAAAACATCTTAGACGTTATCAGGTTAGTTTTTTACTACTTCCAGTAGTTGGACTGACAAATTGAAAAAGTCGCCCTTACGAAAGTTGCAAAATACACAAATACAAAATATCGCACCTTTTCACATTTTATTCGGATAAAAAAGGTTTTCTATTTTGTATTCCATCAATGTACGTTCACAAAACTATTCTAACATTTAGGTTTTTCTTCAAAAAAAAATCCGCGCATTTTCTTATATTCTTCCATTAGAACGAGAAAAAGAGTGATAGCAGAAAAAGTAATCAAATGTAAAAAAATCTAGGATCGCTAATAAACCACTATTTCCCTTACATTATCCGTCTGAAAAGAAATCCCGAGAGAAAACTAATGAAGGAGCCGCTGGATGTTTTAAATTCCCATTTTATTGCTTCATTAAGGAATAATGTGCTGTATCCAACGATTAATTCCCTGAAAACACAATTAAATACTTCAACAAGATTATAGTAATCGATAACCAAAACAAACCGTTAAGTTGATAATTAGGCTCATATGTAAAACGGTTCGTTAAATTCGAATAGGTTCAATTTAAATTATAAGAATAATCCAAACTAGATTTTCATCGTCTCTATCACGATCTATTTTTATTTTAATGCCGATTAGAAATTTATCTAGTGTCGAATTTTAAAGCAATTACGCAAAAAGCAATTTCCTGTTTTAGTTTCATTGGTCGATGCATTCTTTCCGTCCATGTTATAAAGTGTGCTTCGCGTTAGTTGCAATTGGCAATAAAATATCGATAATCGTTTATACACAAGCTTTATTTTGCGTCCAATGTTTTCAATTCCAAATTAAATCTAAACAGATTAGCAAAAAGTAATATAATCGTTCATTATTTACTGGTGGTGCCCCTTCATGTGCAAGGCTCACATCATATTAAGCGCGATTAAAATTTTACGAGTGAAAAATGTAATAAGCCGGGTAATTTAACATAATTCTTAATGGAAAAAACATACACGTTTCATAAAAATAATCTTCAATATTATTTTCTATACAATTAAAGTGTGAACTTACCTATAGTCGATTCGCTTTTTATTTGCATCAGAGTTTTCATTTTTTCAAATAATAATAATATATCACGTTGTACTTATTTAAAGAAAAAACTACAACACGTGATCAAAATTTTAAATCAATATTTAAAAATAAAATTAATGCCAACAACAAAAACAACATAATTCTGATGCAAATAGAAAGTAGTTACAATTTATTCATTCCATTTGCTTATGGAGAATGAGCAATCGTTAATGCCTGAACCAACTAGTAGATTTATGTGTTAATTAATTCAATAAACAACGATTCACAACAAAAACAACGAATAAAATCCTAGATTCTGACCTTCTAACACAACGTAAGTTACTCAAAAGGATCAATACAATAACAACGCGAGATATAAAGATAGCTGTCTCAACAACAACATACTAAAAATATTTGCGCAAGGGTAACGAAAATTAATTATTTTCGATCTTCCATAAAAACCTTATTTTGCCCTGATAATATTTTAGTAATGAAATCTTTATTAATTTATAAACAACTGTTATTAACTAAATGAAACCAAAATGCGAAAGAAAATCTAAATCGATTCATGTACTTATTCAATTAAACCTAATTAACATCGTATGTTTTTGAAAAAACAGCAAACAAACAAAATCGATCTAAACGGAAATAGACACAAAAAACAGTGTTGTATGCATCGAAATACACCGAATTTCATCACAAAAATTTTGGTCAATTATCATCTACAAATGTAAAGTTTTATTTCAATTATAATTAAACTTCGAAAATGTACAAAATTAATTTATTATTTTCAGAGATGAATCAGTGCCTACCCATCCAAATGCATCGGTTTATCATCACAAAAATGTCTGTCATTGTTCATAAGACCACATCTAATAAGGAATTTTGTAGTTTACGACTAATGCAAAATCGACAAATGCATGATTAAGATATACGGACACATAAAAGCGAACAAGCGAAACAAATTAATGTAGAAGTTTTTAGGACGTTGAACAAATTTTCATTTAGGTCCGGTGATTGACAAAGAAATTAAACCCTTAGTAGAAAATATTATTAAAAACGAATAAATATGGTATTACCTAAAGTGTCATTTGCACTTGATTGATTGCGTCCACAAACTACTAGTCTAAATTGAAAATCAAAAATATATAAATAATCAAACTATATTTTTGATCAAAGACCACATTTCTACGTGTGCAAAAGTATTGTTTAAATAAATCAATAACAAAATATCCTGTTTGTCCGAATACATTTATTAATATGATAATTTTTTTTTCAAAATTACTTCTAAGTGCCCATGGCATACATGTTATATAATTAGTTCTTATGAGAATGTATACTTGCGCTTTTGTCACTGTCCGCAGTTGTCTATGTGAGCATTTGTCGCCGAAGCTAAAGAGACACCCTCCCTTTAAATACCAATAACATACAAAATATGGATTATGTTTTAAATTAACTATTCTTTGTTGAAAGTTTTAATATCAAACGTTCAGAGAGCTAAAATAGGACTTTACATATTGTGGACTAGCAGAGAAAAAAAAATAAAATTTTCGTTTTAAAACGGTTGCAAAATTGTTTTTTCTAATAGAGAAAATATATTACTAGTAGATTCTTTACTGGATGCAAACTAACAAATAAAAATATAATATCAAATAAGTTAAAAATATTGTTGGGAAAATGATTATTAACGAAAATTACACAAATTATGGTTTGTGGAAAATTATGCTAAACAACAAAGACGTCAACTTCAATATCATTTGGTTAATCTCACTCATTAGTTAGTACATCCTTTAACGATCCTTCGAAATTTAAGTTATTAAAAAAAATCATTGCTGAATGGCCAAAAGCAAAACAGAAAAGTGACTTCAACTGAGAGGCAAGCACTTGTTGCAGTATGCGTTACATCGTCTTCCTATGGAAGAAATTACATGCTTATAGAAGTACCGCCAGATTCAGGCGGATCATCAAACCGTTAGGAACTTAAGTGTTTACTGTATTAATATATGCGACTGTAATAATCGTATGTCGACACTTAATTAATGTTTGGACATTCCCCATTTTGACGTTTTGTTTTGATTGTTGGTTTAATATTATATATTAATTTCCACTACATACTTAGAAAACGGACGTTTCTTCTCTACAGATAGTGAGGAAAATTCGTTTTCCTCACTAGCGAGAAAAATAATGTCGTGTTACAAAATCCTCTTTAAAATAATGTAAGAATGTGTTATTAAAACTATACGCGCCTAGTGCTTAGTTAAACAATTTAATTTAGTATTCAATCAGGTTTGTTTAATTTAATATCTTATATTTCGACTCTTAAAAATTACTACCCTACATTTATTGGTTAGAATTACGTGGCTGCGCTATGACAGATTCTTTCATTAGGTTGTTTTTTTTTTGGGAATGTCGTGGAAAAAATGTTGTGTCTAATGCATGAGAAAGAGGAAAAACAATCGCTTTCCTCACTTGATTGGACAAAATACCTTTTTCTATACGTAACTGCATTTAACTTTAACTTAATAGTACATATTAGGCATTTAAGAACTACATAATTCATAATAATTAATACAAGAAATTAAATAAAATGAGCGACACCTAATTAAACGTAGGTACTATAATTACATGTTATCGCTAATAGAAAAATCTGTATAAAAAAATCGTATTAACTTCTACATACCTTTATGAAAATGAATTCAGGCAATTATTCAGAATGAGTCATACGCAACCTTATATGATTTTTACTATACCAACACACCGATAAGGCAAATAACAAAAGCAAACATGTATTTGAAAAAGCTGAGAATAAAATGATCGTGAGCTGAACATATTGCGAGAACTAAAGACAATAGATGGACGTCAAAAATGATACAATGGAGACCGAGAACGGGAAAAAGAAATAAAGATTAAAATCGATAGATAACATCAAAAGAACAGCAGATTACAACTGGCTACAAAAGACGCCAAACAGGGGGATACGGAAAACTTTTGGAGAAGCCTACATCCTAGAAACGATAGAAATAGGCAGGCAGATAGATAGATAGGTGTAGTAAAGCAATAATTCAGAAGATATTTTCATATCTGTTAAATAGTATTAAGTTTTCTTGGATTAGGGATGAAAAAGATTGAATATATACATATATCAACCAACTTAAACACCAAGCACGTGAAGAAGATGACGAAGGATTAAATGAGGCAAACTTCAACTAAGCTAATAAATAGTTGGCACCATTAACCAATAGAAGAATAAATTATTGCAACAAAAAGACGGTAGTTTGGATTCAATAAATTAGGATAACACAATCTATGTTTATGTTTATATATTTTAAACAACCTTTTAATAATAAAATTATAGTTCGATTAACAGAAAGAAGATTCCAATTGAACAAATTTACATGACAATGTAATGTAAAGACTGAAATTTTGGACTGGTTTTCAAGTTTATTAGAATATTTTTGTCAATTTTCCGATCAAGTCATTTTAATCCTTCTACTTATTTCGGTTGTTGCGGGTTATAGTTTTCGGGATTGCCTTTATACCGATCCCTAAATGTCATCACAAATTTCAACATGAATTAAGCAATAGAAATAAATCAAAGTTTATTCACATTGCTTAATTTGCAACAATACTGGGTCGCACAACGACCTTTATGTAAGGCCGAAGCAACGAACTCGTCGTCGTTTTCAGCATAAAATGTAATATAAATACATACGCGGTAGTAAATAAGCGTCAGTGTTACATTAATAGAACAATCATAACAATCATATAGTATTTGTGTAGTAGCGCAGTCAGTATTCATCATGACGGGTTCCAAAGTGGTGACCCCGACGTTTGACGCAGTCGGAGCCAGGGAATCCACATTTAGATAACATCAATTTGCAAGAAGGCACAGACAAAACCGACAACGCCAACAACCTTGACCAAACAAAAGCACGCACCCTGCCCTCTTACTTTGCTTTGGGAGATAGATAAGGCAACAAAGTCGATTCATCAACCAAAACTATCAGCCCAACCAACAAACAACCATCTCCATGATGAAACGTCACTGCTTCAACAGCTACCGAATGAATCCTGTTGCATCTTAGACAATATCACTTCACTCACCCGTACTTAACGAGTGCACCGCAGAAAACCAACAGAACAAGATGCGCCCTATATCTCTTAACGACATAGCCGTCAGCGATAACACCACATACACATCCAGAAACCCAAAGGCGTAAGTCTTCGACGTACAACTGCGTTGGAGCCACATCCTCCACCTACACACGTCATGAAGCTTGCGACGCCCGGTTTCGACGTCCATCATCTGTCACACGCACACAACTACAGGCCCTTCAAAGTGCTGCTTATCGGATGCAGGTCCAAGTCGGTTCATATCACGAAGCTTACCATGTCGAGCAGTTCCGACGTCAAATGCAGCACACGCATCCGCACAACCATTCTCTGAAGCAACGTCAACATCTCAACACGTTACCTCCGCAACATCGACATACAACAACGCAGCAACCACACTCACCAGCAGCACCGCGCAAACCAATGCAGCATCCTAGATTAGTTTTCTGGGTGGCATCGAAGCCAAAGCGATCGCAAGCACATTTAATGACGGCTGGATCACACGACTTGGAGTGCCGCTACGCATTACAACGATCAAGGCAGACAATTAGAATCCTCATTATTCAATCAATTCAGCAGATTGCTTGGTACAAGCCCCCTACGCATTATAGTGTATCACACTTTAGCTAATAGCATGGTTGAACGCTTTCACCGCCAACTAAAAAGTGCAATTCGATCTTATCATCAATCTTACTAGGTATCCGAGCCGCATAGTGAGACGACCTATATTCATAAGCTCCTGAACTGATTTACGACCAAACTATTCGAGTTCCGGGCGAATTTTTAGTCCTAAAACAAACAAGATCCGTAGATTCCATAACATACGTTAAATAGTTACAGCAGAATTTCGTTGTACTCTCCCCGAGGCGACGGCGAGAACAAACCACTCGAAACAACATTCATTCATCTTTGAAGACCACCGAGTACAGTAGCTACAACAACGCAAATGCCAGAAGAAGGAACAAGACCTCACACAATCACCCCCCGAGGAAAACAGGCACATTTTCAACCTAGATTCGAATAAATCTAAGGACACACTACAGAGGCCTACATCGCGATGACAACCCCATCGCTGGTAGATACAAAATATACTTTCTGACATAAACAATTTTATAATGACCTCCGTATTTTATCCAAGATTTTAATTTTTCAATTCATTCTAATCAACATTGTGTCAAACATTTTACTCATTTCAGTCATTTTGGGTGTGGTATATGAATTGCAACAACAGAATAAATAATACGCTACGCTTAGAAGCTAAACTCCTCGCACCGTTTTAATGTTCTGAGGTTAAATTTGAGTGACATTGACGCAATAGTTTTGCTTGTTTTAAGCGCCAATTTTAAATGATTTGAATAATTTCTTGTAGGTTACACAACTTAGATTCATTTTGTTACATAATAAAATACTTACTACTTGCAGTAGTATAAATACAAACACTTACAATACTGAATTTTACACAAAATTTTCAAAATAGGCCTTTTTGACATATAAGTTATACAGTTTAAAGTAATGTTGGCAAGTAATCCACCAAGCAATTGCTACTATAGTATTAAATTTTTGATCACGCTGATAAGTGAGAGTCTCGCTTCTGAAGCGTGTTACAGAAAATTAAACTAAACAAGTCGGTTTAAGCACTGTTTAATTGGTTACACAACAAAAACATAAATATATCAGTAGCAATTCAGAATATCGTGCTCTCTCTCTTTTATATTTCACAAATACATAGATAATAAATCAGCGACACACAAAGTAAATGGTAATCGGAACCTAAATAGCATTTGCTACTGAGCGAGACGGATTCTTATCTTTTCTGGAATGGCAATCTTAACCAACTAGTTTAGTAAGAAAATAGAGCGTGTGAGTTCATATTTAACAAAGAGTATAAATTTTGTAAACGCCACCTTAACTTATAAAGTAATTCGTCAAAGTAGTTAAGGTTACTTTGATAACAACACAAAGCAGAATGGATAAGATAACATCGAGAAATAGTAAATTTGTCTAGTGACATAGTTCTTCATAATTAAAGATGCAGCAAGTGTTAATGTATTAACCATCCCAATTACGACGATGTGTCATTAACAATTTCAGAGGACAGCAGATAATCAATGGACGTAGAAAATAGAGAACGACATTTACACAAGAAGTAAGGAACTGTAATTAGAAAAACCCCAATGTAGACAATTGTTGTTATCAAACAAATATATAGGAAAAAATGCTCACCTGCAAAACCTGTTAGTAAGACACGATCCCACTTAATTTATAAACGCATTTCTAATTAACTTTCAATCCCCAATAAACGGATGATTAGAAATATTACGGCTTACTCCATATTAACGACTTTTAAAATTCCAGTTTGCAGTTTTTTTTTACAAATAACAAACTGTACTCGTTGCAAGTGAATCACCGAGAGAAATAATTCAAACGTTCGCAATTGGATTTAGAAGTTGACCTTGTCTTATTAAACTCGCAGTGAAAGTAGCCAGAGCCGTAATAAGGAAAGTAACACGTATTCAGGGAAATTTTAATATTAGAAAAGTAAATTCTAATAAATGTGAATTTTTATCGTACCAAGCGCAGCGTATTATACAGGGTTATTCTAAATGATGGACCCATTTTTAAAAATTCGTGTTTATTAAAGTACAAATCCAAAACGAACAATCTTTATACCAATGAAAAGAGAAAGTTTCAAAGTTTTTTTTAATATCTTACAAGTGTTCAATGTGGCCTCCGGCTGCTGACGGCAGACATCAACACGGTAGCCAAACTCATCCACACGCGAAAAAGCGTATCTGGTGTTATTGAGTCCACGGCAGAGATAAGAGAAAGTTTCAAAGTTTGTGGCGGGTGGTGATGGTTCCATAACCGGCCGGTAGAGTGGCGGGTGGTGATGGTTCCATAACCGGCCGGTAGAGTTCTCGCGCGACAATAGGCCGCCATTTCGTGTAACTGTTCAGTTGTGAGTGAGATGGCGACTGTTGAGCACAAGGTGTTTTGCGTTATTGAGTTTGCAAAAAGTGAGTCGCAAATTGTAGTGCAGCGGGAATTTCGTACCAAATTCGGGATTGAACCTCCAACTAGAAAAAGCATTAGCCGTTGGTTTAAGCAATTTCAACAGACTGGAAGTGTGTAAGGTATTAAAAAACTTTGAAACTTTCTCTTTCATTGGTATAAAGATTGTTCATTTTGGATTTGTACTTTAATAAACACGAATTTTTAAAAATGGGTCCATCATTTAGAATAACCTGTATATTCTGTAGTACAACGACGAAGTTGGTTGCGAGGTTACCGTTATGACAGTTTTTTGTAACAATGAAAATTCTTATAGTATGGTCTCGGGTTTTATAAATAAAAACCATGAGATTGTAAGTGAAATAAATAGTGAGGATATAGTTAAAAAACGAAACAATATGCCGAAAACCAATAGAAAGAAATTTCAAAAACAAAATGAGTTTTCACATTTTTTCAATTCTAGCATCGCACAAAGCACTAAATCGAAAAATAAATTCCAATAACGTGCAGTAACTCCATCTTTCAAATTATTTCACTAATACTATTGCTAAGAAAAAATCTCTCGCGTTGTCACTTATCTAAACCGAGTTCTTTAAACTTCTTTCCTAACAAAAAAAAACTTCGTATCAAGTTAGGCTAAGTGTTTCAATAGAGAAAAAATTTCAAAGTACATTCGTAATTTGAACTTTTGTTTTGTTGTAATTATTGCATTCGCAAGCAGGCCTCAAAAAGCACATAATGTTGTAAAAAAAATAAAAATAGTAATCTAGTTAAGTATGTAGTAAAAGAGATAATCATTTTATATACATCAATTCTTCGTTGAACAATCGTAAAACTTTTCACATTTAATACAAACGCATTGAAAGCAAAACTTTTTTCGATACTTTCATTATATTATTACTTGCTTCCATAATAAAAATACAAAACATTTTTTTTTAGTTTAGGCACTACTTTGTAAGTGATATATATGTTTAGATTTCTATGAATAACTAAGTATGAAAAAGTTGAATGTTTTGTGCCTCGTAAATAACAAACGTTTAGAAATTTATGAATAGTTTCTAATTTTAATTTTGAAATGAACATGAATGGGTGTTTTTAAATGTGTAATCGTCGCAATCACCTCTGATATATAAGATTTAACGACGACGTCGGAGTCTTCAATGAACGGGGTCTCGTCTAGGAGTTTTGGCAAACTGCCAAAATCCTGATCCCATTTTCCATAGATATGAAAATCCTGTGAAGGCCTAAGTTCTATGTATAATGTAGCCAACTACAATATTATTTGTGCAAGGGCGGTCATCGATTTTAGATATCTATGATATCTGCATAGAGATATTGGTTCGATCTGCAACCAAATGAGTTGCGTCGGAGCCAAGAGCATGTTGTTCCGGTCTCAGTGGAGATTTAATTTGCATACCAACCTAAATACTTGTTATCTAAACCAACTAAACAATACATTATTTTGATATTTGTACGAGGAAATTGTAATAACTAAACGTTTTGTGTGCGTATTCGAGAACAAATTAATTCATCTGCGAAACTGAAACGGGCGCAATATACAATAAATGCAAATGTAACTTCCCTATTTTTTTAAATATTAGTACTACATCAAACACAAAAATAAAACGAAAAGTAAAAGTAGAAGATCGCATTTTATCAAGCAACAAACTTTCGCGAAAACTTTTCTAACAGAATTAATTTATATCTATAAGAGTTTCGATTTATAACAAAACTTTTTAATTTGTCGTATTTGGTCGAAACGGCTCCGAAATTACGCAAAAGAGTTTGTTTGGAAATAACATAGATTAGTTATACTTTAAACAAAAAATAAGCCAAAACGTAGATAATGGAGAATTTTGATGGTCATATTAGATTCATAAAATTTTGTAGGATTTACGCTGCGTTTTCTTTTGATAAAAATAAATAAATGTCACATTATCATTAGGGAAAAACTTATTTGTTAAAATGCGCAATTTCGACACGCTCAAACTAATGAATAGAACAATCAGTTTAATGTAGCAATAATAATATTTATAGCAACATTTATGACCGTGTCAAATAAAAATTATATTAACCACGCGACCCTTAAAACACTTAATAAAAGAAGGTCCAAAACGTATATAGTAATTATATATTTATTTTCATTTTGTTTAAGACCAGAAAATTGATAAGTAAACGTTATGGGGTTAATGATCTTGGCACTAAATAAAACGTATAAATCAATATATATGTTCCATAATAGCGGGTAAGTAAATAGTGGTGCTATAAATATTTACGTGCAATACCCACAACTTCATAAATATTTCCGTTTTTAGATCTAACAACGGGTCGTAATTTTTCATTTAATACATAATACGCCTTTTCATTATAGTAGTATATACTTCATTTTTTTATTTAAAGATACTCGTGCACTATAACTGTATGGGGCAATGACTAATGAGTTCTAACTTTTCCTTTCACTGAAATCGTTTACAACTCGTAATAAGCACCGCTATGTTAAATGCCATTGAATGAAACAAGGAATGCGTAGTTGGTATACCGAGTTCAACAGCAGCTGTACGTTCCTTTCATTGAGTAATCACCGACAGCAGCACATTTCCTGTTTTCAATGTGCTTTAATATATTAATCCAATTGTTACATTAGAGTGCTAATATAAATTGTTAAATCCTCACTGCGTTTAAGAAATTTGTATGGAATTTGAAGAAAAATTTTGTTAAAGCACTATACAACAATATTATAGTGCACTAGTCAATATAACCTGTACATATTCAGTATGTACTCAAATTAGCATAGTTAATATTGGTGTTATGCTAACAATACGATATTCTGGATGATCGATGATAGTTGTTGCTTCAGATGCACCTTGTTAATGGACGAATACAATAACTTCTGAATAGCATTCTCCATACAATATCTGTCTAATTTCTCACAGACTCGTTCAACATAATATAACAAGATCCTATTCTGTAATCTGAAAACTTTTAGTAAATAATTTTTTTCATGATATACCATAATGTGTCCAATTAAGTTTATTTTTTTTATTTATTTATTTAACAACAAGAATTACAAACTTTATGTTAGAAAATTAGACTACAGGACCGAAGTCCCAAAACAGTCTACATAATAAACTTAAAATTAACAAACAGTTTCTTGAAAAATTAAACTAGCCCTAGGTAACATACTCACGCGGTTGTTAGTAATTCAACAGTTTTTACTTTGAAAGTTGTTTGACTACTAAATGAAAAAATATCTTTCGATTCTTTTTAAATAATTTATTATATAGTGTTGCAATACGATTGATAACAAAACATTGGTACCCCTGAGTATTGGTTCTAGCTACATTGAAAAGAGCATGATGTCTAACATTATTGGATCTTGGAACAGACAAGTTAAATAACTCTAGAAGTTGAGGACAGTCTATCATACCATTCATTACTTTAAACAAGAATATTAGGCTGGCGACATTTCTCCTCATCTCCAAACTCAAGAATCATTGGAACCATATGGGTAACTTTTTTATTCTTAGTTTTACGAAAAAAGTCATTCTTTATAAAAAGTTGTGCATGGTTTAAAACTTCAGATATACCATATATACAAGGCTTGTCAAGAAATATGAAATTTACTCAAGAGTAAAGTACCTTTATTTTTAAGAATATTGACAATTGTTATTAAAAAAGTCAATCATAATAGAAAACTATTATCAGGGATCCAATATAATCCATCTGCCATGAAAAATAATTTTTTAAATTTTTATTAACTTCTCTGTATTAGCATTTGTAATTTGCCGATAAAAATTTTATCTAGGATGACAAATTCTGTTTATTAGCAATTTGCAAATAGAATGATGTACTGACGACATACGTCAAATCGCTAGTTAGAATTTATAAAATACAATAAATGGGGGATCTTTTAAGTTGTGAGGACAAAATTGAAATAGTTTAGATTGTGGGAGATAATTATAAGACTTGCCGCTATTTATAACAACAGACATCCGAATAGAAATATTCAGCATTTACAAAAATTGTAAATAAACTTAAGAAATCTGGAAATGCTCAAAAAAATTTCAATACCAAACGTCAGAAGCGGGTTGCTAGTGAGGACACGGAATTACAAGTGATGTATCTGTAGTAGAACATCCTAAACTGCCATTGAGAAAAGAATGTGTTTGATCTGAAATGAAGGTACAATGGCAAACATTTTAAAAAGTAACAAACATTATCCATACAAACCCCAGTTTGTTCATAGATTGAAAGAAAGAGATGATCACAGACGGTTTGAATTTTGCCCGTTAATACAAGGAGAATTAGAAGAGCATCCCTTTTATTAAGAAATATAATTTTTAGCGATGAGGCAACATTCACACAAATGGAACACAAAATTGTCGCTGGTGGTGTGACAGTAATTTTACTTTACAATCAAAATTGCGACCAATATTCATTCAAGACCAGCGTATGGTGTGGTATTTATAAAAATAAAGTAATAGGACCATATTTTTTTCGACATTCCATGAATGCTCAAATTTATCTAAATTTTTTACAAAATTAATTATACGATTTTATAGGCGAATTATCCAAGATGATGCTACATGCCATACCACAGTAGCTGTGAGGAAATACCTTGCAACAATATTTAATGACAAAGTAATACATAGATATTGGTACATTTTTTGGCCAGCTAGATCTCCAGACTTAACCCCTCTGGATTATTTCTTATGGGGCTACTTAAAATATAGGGTTTACCAGCAAAGGCATTTTCACAATATTGACCATATAAAGGACAATTACAGAAGCATGCCAGGAAATTACGGCAGATATGGTCAAGAGTTGATAGACGAACCATTAAGTGTTTCAAAGAAGATGGTGGATATATTGAGGCTTTAGTCAATTGAATTAGAAACAAATTGTTTTATTTCCAATATATTGTTATAAATGTTATTTATTAGGTTTTAGTTTAACTTGTTTATTTTTCATTTGCATTGTAAAATAACTTAATAATTACAAAAATTACTTTTCATGGTAGATGGATAATATTAGATATCTGGACAATAGTTTTCTGTTATGATTAACTTTTTAAATAACAATTGTCAATATTCTTAAAAATAAAGGTACTTTACTCTTGAGTAAAATTTATATTTTTTGACAAACCTTGTATATACGGTCAAAATATTTATATCTGATAATTATATTTTTAAGTTTTAGACCATGCATAACTTTTTATAAAGAATGGCCTTTTTTCATAAAACTAAGAATAAAAAAGTTTCCCATATGGTTCCAACTTAATTGGACACACTGTATAATAGCGGCGACGTTCGTACCGTTCATTAACACGGACCCGTCACGCGTGTGAATTAAAGTAAATTTAAAGCGAATTTCTATAGTTTCTTTAATAAAAGTGATAACATAAGGTAACAAAAGACTGAAGTGAAGTTTCAAAGTGAAAAAAAAACCCGTTTTGAAAAGTGTAAATAAGTAGATTTCTAAGTTGTAAAGAAGTAGTGATAAGAGAAGTGCGGAACAAAAATCAGCTGATAAACAAAACACGCCAGTAAAGTTGGCGAGGGAACAAAAGTGTGCGAGTATAAAAGAAAGGTGAGTGCGTGACGAGTAAATAAAAGCCGATACACCCTACACCTAATAAATACGAAAGCGATGAATCGTCAACAGAAGACGGTAGAAGGAAAAGATGAAGATAGTAACTCGTTGCGGAAAACTAGAAAAACAGGGAAAACAAAACGACGAGCCTGAATTAAGAGAAATTATGATGAATGATGTAAAGCAATTAGAAGTGACCAGAAAATGTATCATCAAGAAATACAAAAATTAAAAAAAAAAAAGCACTAAACGAATTAGTAAATTGCTAGAAAAGAAGTTGGAAAGCGTAAAAGAAATCAGAAAAAAATAATATAGTAATTAAAGGATACCAACTTAAAGAAAATGAAGGTAAAGCTGAAATAACAAAATTCTTTGCTGATACGCTAAAGGTCGATGCAAAATTAAAAGTATACAAAAAAAACAATTAAAGGAAAACAGTCAAGAATAACCTTAGTACAAATGGACAACTGGGAAGAAAAAAAAAGTTATGAGAGCCAAAAATCAATTAAGAGGAACTGCATGTTATATAGAAAATGACCCGACCCAAACAGAAACAAAATTACAAAAAGAACTTAGAGATATGGTCAGAATCGAGAAGGAAAAAGGACATAGAGCAAAAGTTGGCTACCAAAAAATTTGTATCGACAGTATGTGGTGGAAATAGAATGCCAATAAAGAAAAACTAGAAAAAATAGAAAACTATACTGATGCATCAAAAACGGATAGAAAACAAACAACTAGGACAGTTTTACAGGTGACGACTCAGGCAAAGAACATGACATCAATAAGAAAAAATAAAACAACAAACTATAAAACAAAAAATCAGGTCAATGCACTAAATGTTGAGTCTTGGAATGTTCAAGAGTTAAACATAAGTAGGAAAATTAAAACAGCTAACAGTAGAAGGCCAAAAAAGTATGATCTAGATATACTTTCCATCCAAAAAAACCAACATGAAAGGTAAACAACAATATAACCTTGATGATTATGTATGGTTAAATGGAGGAGGAGAGGAGAATAGATTCGAACCAGCTCTTAATTAAAAACAATTTAAAACAAGTGATGGTAGATTACAAAGTAGTAAACAACAGAATTAGTTATTTAAGAGTTAAAGATCAATATCAAAAATTCTCCTGTTTAATGTACACTCCCCAACCGAAGAAACAGGAATAGAAAATAAAGAGAAGTTCTATGAAGAGCTGGATGATATCCTAAGTAAAGTACCTAAATTTGATATTAAGATCATTTTTGTAGATCTAAATGCTAAGATAGGTAAGGAAGAATGGAATATAACAGTAGCAGGAAAGAAAAGTCTTCACGAAACAACAAATAAAAATGGACAACTGTTAGTCAATTTTGCTGCAACAAGAGATATGGTGATGAAGAGTAGGATGCTTCAACGAAAGAAAATCCATAAAAGTACATGGATAAGCCCTGACCAGAAAACGCAAAACGAAATAGACCATTTACTAGTGAGCAAATTACATGCCCAAAGCATTTATAAAATAAGATCGTATCGAGGGGCAGATCAATTAGCTCAGACCATATGTTACTTAAAGCAAAAGTAATACAAATGAAACCAGACCTATCAAGAAGAAATAATTTTAAAAGAAATACATGGGATGTTAACATATTACTAAATGAAACAATACAACAGGAATACACAAAAAGTACCAAAACAACAATAACCAATTACGAAAAAGGTGTTAGTATAGAAGAAGAATGAAAATACTGAAAAAGTTATGTAGACAAGTTAATATCAAAAGAATGAATGGTTCGATGAAGAGTGTAACAAAATGGTAGAGAAAATAAAAAATATAAGAATACAGATGTTAAATAAACAAACAGAAGAACTAAAAGAAAATTATAAAAGGCTAAGGAACAAAACAAAGAGCATATATAGAACAAAGAAAAGAGAAGCAAAAGAAAAGAATGTAATGGATATTATGACAACGTATAGAGAAAAGAACGTTAGAAACTTTGACAATAAAATAAAGATAGAAAAGAAAGGTTACATCCTATCAACGGGCTTGAGAGATGAAACCGGAAAATTTCATTTAGAGGAAAGTCAAATGGTAGAAATATGGGCAGAAAGTTTTAATAAACTAGTGTGGGATCAAAATTTAGAAATTGAAACACATGAAGGAAATGAAGCATAGAAAACCAAGTAACACCCCCAAACTTTGAAGATTTTATAAAAGTGTTCAGCAAGATGAAGAATAATAAAAATGCAGGAACAGATGAGATTCAAATGGAAATTAATGAGATATTCAGACCAAGCAGTACTAAATAGAATCCATATTAGAAATATGGGAAAAGAAAAAGATGTCTGATGAATGGCATGAAGCACTAATTTGTCCCATTTACAAAAAAAGTAATGTACTGTGCCAGAAAATTACAGACCCATATCTCTCATAAACTCAGCTTACAAAATTCTAGCACACTTAATAAATGAAAGAATTAAATCAAAAGTAGAAGGTATGATAGGGCAATAATACCAAGCAGGTTTTAAAAAAGGTAAATCAGTAACAGACCATAGTTTCGTAGTTAATCAAATACATGAAAAATCTGGAAGAAAAATATACAATTACACACCATTTTTATTGATTTCAAAAATGCATATGACAAAATTAGAAAAAGAAGAAATTTTTAAGGCAATGAAGGAACTAAAGATAACAGAAGATTTAATAAAACTGAGATGACGCTCAGAAATACAAACAATAGAGTTACATACAAAGGTCAACAATTAAATAAATATGTAAGTAATATAGGGCTAAAACAGGGCGACCCACTATCAACGACGCTTTTCAACGTTGTACTAGAAGCAATTTTTAGAAGAAGCAATGTAAAACAAACAAAAAACATCTTAAATTATTCCCACCAAGTACTTGCATATGCAGACGACGTCGTACTACTTGCTAGAACCCAAGAAGACATATTCAAAATTCTAGAAAACCAAGCCTGGGCAGTAGGATTACTACTAACCGAAAGTAAAACAAGTTACATGATTTTGGAAAACAAGCTACAGAAAGAACAAAATTTAGAAATAGTAGTAGATAAAAACGGAAATATATAGTCAAACTTATTAATATGACATATTTGGGTACGGAAAAAGAAAGCAATGGCAGTCATGACAAAAACATTACAAAAAGAATTAGGGCAAGATCTAAAAGTGCGGGAGCGTTAAATCACATACTAACCGGAAAAAAACCAAAGTAAAAATCTAAAACTAAACTTATACTAAACAGTGATATGTCCGGTAGTGTTTTTCGGTAGCGGATCGTGGGTGCTTACAAAAGACAATGCAAAATTTTTTTTCCGGAAAATCAATTCAGAATTTGACGTTGGTTTACGTTGTGTACCAATAATTTCAACAATTTCTCTTTATTTTTAAATCGAATTGGGACTTGAGGAAAAGAGTATTAAAAAAAGAATCGAATTATGACATTTTCCCGATTTATTTTCCTTTTAACTTTTCACCGCTTCAACCAAAACGTCAGCTTTTTGAAATTCGATGATATTTCAACGAGAAAAAACAATTTACAAAAAAGCTGACGATACAATTTGTTACGGTTCAAAATACTCGAGTTGCGCGTTGCGACGAAAATCAAATTTACCGCGCATGTAACGAATTTTCGATTGGTGGATCGGTATTTTCGGAATTTTTAATCGAAACGACAGGCAGACATCTTGGGACTCTCTCTTCCTTTTGGGAGATTGGCGGTGCATCACGAAGCTAAAAATTACACGTGAAAATTTCAATGTGGCTTCAATAATTGCACGATAAATTAGTGTGGAAATATAAATCCGACCGATCACGCCGTAAGTGGTTTTCTTTGATATTTCTTTGGTTAGTTTAGTGGTTGTGTTAATTGCTAATTACGACGTATGATTTAGCACGTGTCTCGACCTCATCTTCTACTCATATCTTACTGTCTGGATAATTCCTGGGGCGCTGGAACGAGAAATTGGGAATCCTCGTTACACAAAACGTGCCTGTTATCACGCTGTCGCCGAACTCGGAACTGCACGGTCGACTATACTCCAGCGGTTGTGGGTCGCGCACGCGGCGTTCCTGCTATTACGAAGGCAACGATCTGCTCCTAGAGCTGTGTCGTCTCCTCCTCCTCAGAGCAATCCTACTGATCTTCGAGTAGCTGTCAACTGGCTGTCGTAAGCAAGGACCTTCCTTATGAGAACTACATGCATCTGTACACACCTAAGTTATTGTTTTAAGGAACCTTTTCATTTTGCATGCGTTCGAAATTCAAGTACACGTGACATCAAGCGGTTGTATCCCTAGCGATTAAGCGAATTGTTATTCGGGGTAGTCTCTATCCACCGACGCTCGGTGTTGTTGGCACTAACTTCCTCAGAGTTGGAGCGTTGTTATTAATGTGGGGTAGCTAAAACAAAAGGCCTTTAGGATTGACGAGAGCTACATTCCGTATTAAGTTTTTAAGTCACCGTGTGTAAGTGACGTGTGTACGTCGAGTTTCCTTAATCACCAATCTTAAATTGGTACGTTACTTTTAATTTAGGGTTAATAAACAACAACTTAACTGAATTGTGACATATTTGAACGCGAACTATAACGAATTGGTTATTGCTAATGCACGCAAGTTTCATGCGACAGAATCTCTCATTTCTCCCAGATGCTTTGAAAATTTTAAATTGTATGTGCTATATTTATATGTCTTTTGTCTCTCTTTGATTTGTGTTCGTTGTAGCGTAGTAGACCTGTTGAATTCGTGTTGGTCGGTTTTATTTCTCTCTATTACTCAGCAGGTGGCGCCTTGTTACGCAGAAGTTATTTCTTTCAGTTCTGTCAAGGACCTCCCCATCGCACCGACTTAGCCGGACACTGCTGTGTTAACGCTTATAAATACGGGACCTTCCACGCATTTAGTGCGCTACTTCGTGCCCAATATTATTGTGTTCTTTTTTTTTAGGTTGCATCGCTAGAGCCGTCACTTTATTTTATTTCTTATTATTTGTGAACTGCAACCGTTACAAATTGCCAATGCACATTGCAATGAGAATTGTATGGGCCTGAATGTTTGGGTCTGGATAAAAACATCAGCATTTTTTGGTTTGGTAACTAAGCCATACCTTAGAAACCTGTCTGCAAAAAAGCTAACGTACAATTTGAAAAAATATATTGCATCCAATATTGTATGGGCCCAAATCTAACGGTGAACTTTTTTGGGCGTCATATCGCGGATCTGCACGTTTCATAGCATTCTACACCTAAGATCTAAAAAGCTGACATACAAGGTTCTCGACACATTATGTCACGGGCCCACGGACTACTAGTGGACCAACAACTATTTAGGACCCCAAAAACAATATGTACGTCTGTCATACGTAATTTTAGGAAAAGAACGGCCCACTGTAGAACAGCACTAGGTGGACATATAAATAAATTATATAAATGTGAGAATTTATTACAAAATTCGGTATAATTGACATGAACGCCGAAATTATTGACATCGTCCAGAAACGTCCATAAATTTTTTAACTCATTGCGTTACCATTATTTTCATGTACGTTAGTTAATTCAAATGCGAATCATAACTAAATTATTGTTATAATAAAATAGAGTTTAATTAACAAAAAAGGAATATTAATGTAAGTGTGGTTTAGGGTTCAAAGCATTTACGTTTGCATGAAAGAATTCTTGTAGGTAATTCATCAAGTATAATTTGTATGGAGAAACATTTATGCGGTTTTAATAATATATATTAAAATATAACGATTGGAATGATTATATAATACGTTAAAGAAACTAATAACTATGTAATACTGGAAGATTAGAATCAATAAAACTCGATGCGGAAACGCAAAAAGAAAACGTAGCTTTAACATTAAAACAGAAAACTTTTGTTTGCTCACAATAATATATATTTCAAATATGAAAATACTCAAAAATTCTACCACCATTCTGCAATATTGACGAGAATATTTCATAAAACATTTGTTTTAAGCATATTTCAAAAATTTTGTCACGTAACTTTCCCTAAATTGACAAAATACATTTCGTTGGTAGCAAACAAGATGTCCGTATGGCATTCGAAAAATGTTATTTCAGACAAGCTATATCAGGAATCGGTTGTTTCTGGCTTTAACATCAATACGTTGCCAATGGCAATTTACCAAAAAGGTCATGATCCGCATGACCTGCAAAATAAAGTTATTCGCCTTAAAGCAATAACCCTCCTATTCGCGTTTTAGAAGGAAAAAAAATAGCAAATTTTAACTTTTATATCGGTCGTATTGTGTCAACGTATTTTGTTATTTTAAAATCCTTCGTGAACGTTCTCTATTTCTATGAATCTCCCTTTTTATAAGCCCACGTGGCTCTCGGATCAATATTTATAAAGCACGACGTTCTTATTCTCCAATTCGATTTCAATTTTCTTGTGTTTCATAAAAGTTTGAAATGAAACAACTCTAAATAGCAATAAAATATTACAACTTACGTCCAGATTTCAGAAATTTTCAGAATAATAATTAAGACGTATTTTTGATTTTATCTTATTAAATTGCAATACATGCATGTATTGACCAAATATATCTCATGGGAACAATGTACGTAGTCGAAGAGCAAAAAGGAATAGCAAGGGTCGTGGAACGATCGCTATAACACGAGCTGTCATTCAAGTGCGTGTGTAGCTTTAGATTACCACCCTTTGCGACATTATACACAACATCTAAAGCATTCAGGGGTGAATTTTGAACGAATAGGGGATCCGTGCTACACTGGACAAACAACCACACTGGACGATATAAAATTCTCTACAAGTAGCTGCAATGAATATTTTCTTTGAATAAGGGTTTCAAACCACTGAAACGTAAAATCTTTAAATCTTTGTTGAGCAAACAATATTATATATTGGAAAGTTTTAGGATGGTCTCAGCTAATTTATTTAACGAGATTTATTACCTTATTTGCCTGAACACATATTACGTTTAACCCTTGGCACTTAAATAAAAATATACAACGCAAAATCAAAATTAATTTCATAGTTCTCACACCAAACGCTTTTGTTTTAAAACCATACAAAACAATTTAATTATTCAAACAAATATAATAAAGTTCGTTGTACTACAAACAACAATAAATCAATAACAGAGAACTACAATAAATGCGGTAACGCCGATATTATTGTATTTGAGAATGAAAAGTATACATTTGTATGAGAATCGCTTCAAATCAATAAACTAATTAATTATATGGATAAATACGCAAAAATTACTTTTGGTTTATGGTAAAAATTATATTATTATTATCAAAAATTTAAGGTGTACTTTTTGTACATACCTAAAACCACGTAATAAAAACATCGTAGTAATGTTGCTTTTTAGTCACACAATGTAACCTGAAAGAGTAACCTAGCATGTATCGAGAATATGAAACTGCTGTTTAATTAATCCACATACATCAGACGCAGAACCCGATCAAAATATGCGTGCACACGTACGCACAAATGATTATCAATTTAAAATTATGTAGAACCATGTGAGATTACAATGTTTGTAAAGTAAACAAAACTGTTCCTTGTCCTCTATTTTAAATCGGTAATACATGGCTTTAATATAGATCAAAGTACATGCTCAATTCACATAAGAATTCTAAGATTTCCCTTCACAGTTTGTTGAGAACAAAGCTAAAAGTTTTAAATATAACAACATTTTTACCAAGTGAACTGATGTGTGGGATGCAAACTAAACAAGAAAAGTATCGAATTTTCCAATTTCAAACAGGATAAATATTGTATAGAATGGAGTCTTTTAAATTTTACGTGTTGTTTTAAATTAGAAAATCAATACGTTTACAAAGTACGACTTATTGTAGTTTAATTAACCCCATGCGGGTTACGATATTTTCAAATTAGAATTTCAGTAATAATAATTTTATGTAAAGTTAATTTAAGGCGTAGTATAGAGGGTTCTCGGTTAATATAATCTATCATAGTTTGAAAATAATTATTTGATAGTTTTTTAGAAGAAAAAATTGATAACACTGGTTAACAAAATTGCACTTTTTGTCTGTTGCATAAAGTTTTTTAACTATTCTTTACTAATTTGGCCTTGCTGATACCGAATCTATCTTCACTTTTTATCTAGTAGCTCGGGTTTAGACGATACATGTACCACTAGATTTTTACTAGTTAGTATAAATTGTTACAAATGGTGAAGTATTAGGTTACAAGATTGTTTAATTCTATCGGGATGTCGTCATCAAGAAGAGCCTGTGTAAACAATCCAAATAGTTTTTGTTTCATTTGTGGCGACTACATGTTCAAAGAATGTCGCTTGAATATGTCTGAATTTGTGAAACACGCTTACATGGACTACTTTGGGAAGCCATTAGAAATAAATGTCAAACCTTGGATCCCAAATTTACTGTGTAGGAGTTGTGTCGAGTCTTTACGTTTATGGGCAAATATAAAAAGACGTACTTTTAAGTTCAGAAGTCCCATGATCTGGTGTGAACCATCAAACCATCACGATGACTGCTATTTTTGTGTTGTGAACATTACTGGAATAAATCGCAAAAATCGTTCTAAGTGGATTTATCCCAGCTTGCAATCTGCTATTAGGCCTGTTCTGAGTTCTAGTGATGCGTCAGTACCACAGTCCCAACCTAGTACATCCACTCTAACATCGCCAGAACGTTCAGAAGATAGTGATGATGGAAAGGATAGTGACTTTTATTGCCCTTCCGAACCTCGACCTTTCAATCAAAATGATCTAGATGACCTGATCAGAGATCTTGGGCTTTCTAAACAAGGGTCAGAACTTCTAGCTTCTCGGTTGAAAGAAAGAAATCTCGTAACACCCGACACAATTATATCCGTTTATCGCAGTCGGGAAAGGAATTTACGCCCTTTCTTTTCTGAAGAGGATGATTTTGTATTTTGCAACAATATTTCTGGCTTAATGACTGCAATGGGATTACACACCTATGATTCAAATGATTGGCGTCTATTTATAGATTCCTCGAAACGCAGTCTTAAATGTGTACTTTTGCATAATGGCAATAAACTTGGTTCTTTGCCTATTGCGCATTCAACAAAAGTGAAAGAAGAATATCCTACAATATCATTAGTTCTGGAGAAAATAAAGTACAAAGAACATAACTGGGTTATATGCGTAGATCTGAAAATGGTAAATTTTCTGTTGGGTCAGCAAGGGGGTACACGAAATATCCCTGTTTCATATGCTTATGGGACAGCCGAGCTAAAACTGAGCACTGGACTAAGAAAAGTTGGCCTGTTAGGGAGGCCTTAGTTCCGGGAATGCTAAATGTGATAAATGTTCCACTAGTATCAAGAGACCGCATAATACTGCCTCTTCTGCATATTAAATTAGGGCTAATGAAACAGTATGTGAAAGCTCTTGACAAGGAGGGGGAATGTTTTAAGTATATCACAAGAATGTTTCCAAGACTGAGTACTGAAAAGATAAGATCTGGTATTTTTAATGGTCCTCAGATCAGAAAATTAATAAATGATTCATATTTTACCAGTTGCATGACAGTTGTTGAAAAATCTGCTTGGAATGAGTTCGTTTGGTTAGTGAAAAATTTCTTGGGAAATCAAAAGTCGGCTGACTACCATCAACACATTCAGAAACTAATGCTGAACTTCCAGCGACTTGGATGCAACATGAGCATTAAGCTACATTTTCTCTTCAGCCATTTAGACCGTTCCTGAGAATCTGGGTGATCTGAGTGAAGAACACGGAGAACGCTTCCATCAAGATATTCGCACTATGGAAGACCGATACCAGGGTTACTGGAATGCGAATATGATGGCCGATTATTGTTGGAGCATTCAGAGTAGTACTCCTGAATCAGCTCAGGCAAGGAAATCGTACAAGAGAAAGTTCTGTTTTTAGTAGTTTTGAAAATAAAAAATTTTTGCTTGAAAACTGCAAAATTTTTTGGAAAAATTCCTTCCCTTCATATCTGAATAGCTAGAGCTGCTACGGGAAAAGGGACTTCAAATTTGAAATCAGTGAGGTAAGTACTTTTAGAATCAGGTATAAAACTTCATGCAACAAAATCACTGTTTACTTGTGTAATTCTTGTTTTTAAGAACAATCAATTTCAAATAAATGTTTAATGAGAAAAAAAAAAACAGCGAAAAAAAAAAAAAATTAAAAGAAATTTGTTTTTTTTTTTTTTTTTTTTTTTTACGGAATTAAAAAAGGGTTTATTTTAAACGGCCCACCGGCCATAACTCAAAAACTAAAGAACAAAAAAAAAAAAAAAAAAAAAAAAAAAAAAGCAAAAAAAAAAATCAAAAAATATTTATAAATTCCTTTAATCATCAAAAAAAAAAATAAAAAAAAAAAATAAAAATTTTTTCAAAAATACACAAAAAAAACCCCCACTTTTGTTACATTGTTAGAAAGCTTAGACAATTCTACATCATTTTTGGTTTAGAAAGCTTAGACAATTCTGCATCATTTTGGTCTAAGGCTCATTGGCGTACCAACCTTAATAAAAGTGGGGGAAGCTATTGAAAGTGTAATCATTTAAATCGCTGTTATTTTTAACGACTTATCCGATTTTAGTAAACCTAAGCTTGTTTAGAAGAGAAAGGTAAGTACTTTTAACTGTCGTATTCATTTGTACGCGATTTTATACATAATATTCATCTGTCAAAGTTGTATAGCTTACTTGATAAATATTAAAATTGTTACTAATCAGACTTCATTATGAAAATTTGCATTTTTCATGACAACCTAAACATTTAGCTATAGGACACTATAGTATTGTTTGATAGGTAATTACATTTTACATTTGTTGTTGATATAAACAGGGTGTTCCATTTAAAATAAGCAAGTTATTGGGGTTCAAAACATGTCATTAATTAATCTTATTTTGTACACATCCTGTATATGATGTATGTATGTATGTGGATTTTTCACAAGTTCTACATAAAATCTGATCAACTCATAGACTCCAGTGCGAATTTAGTTTGGAAAAAGATATTAGTACCTTTGGTAAAATTGTGACGACTTTTTCATAAAATACAAAATATCTCAAAAACTTTTAGGTTTAAGTAAGGCAAACCTCTATAAAATCCATTCTTATTTTGAACGTAGAAACTGAAAATGTATTAATATACAGGGCATTCCATAAGAAAAAACACAAGTTTGATACGTTCTGTGTATTTTGGGACACCTGTATATTTCGAAAGTAATTTTAAAATATTCCTCCTATAGGTCTCTATCAATCCCAGGTATATTTTCCCAATTTTATTAAATATTTTGGCTGTAATATTCCGTGTCGTATACCGTGAATAACCCTGTATATACTAATAATATGATATCTTGTTTGAACTGTGTAAAAACACATTTCCATTGCTAATGCACTACTCTTTCTCCTGCGATGATTATAAATATGGTATAAAATTTCGTAAACAATGACTTAGATAAAGTCTGATTGTAATGCCCATGTTTAAAATTTGTAAGTCATCGCTCAAATCCATGGTAAAATTTTGTAGTACGCCTATGTTTAAGACATCTGCAAGTGTACGACGCATGTTCACTCAACCTTGATCGCTTTCTTTTTCCCTGAAGTCATTAAAACACGCACATCGTTTCGAAATGAAAACCTTTTATGTGAATTAAAAGGGTAAGATCTTGTTATTTTTTTGTTAGAACTCGTTGTAATTGCAGTTTCAATGATGGGTATTTTGAATATCGGATTTATTGTAATTATGGAACTTACTTATCGTATCGTATTGGCATTGGGAACATAAAATGGCTTCCGTAACTCTCAGTTTTCGTCGCATTGAAATCAAATATTGTAGCTGTATTGAAATAATGACACCCACATGAAAATTATTGTATTGAAATTGTTGTAATTATTGTATTGAATTAAGGAAATTTGACCTTCAACCATTGGAAATATTTTCACATCTTTGAAATCTTCTTTGGGGTTCCTGATTCGCATATAAACCATCGTTTCATATCATATTGTTGGTGATAAAGGGGAAGCCCAAGTTCGACGTTGTTCACATCGTTAGGTATGATATTTTGATTGCTTCGTTGAATTATATCGCAATAATCGTTTAAGCAGTTCTAAGATCTTTAATAGTATTGCAATTGTTGTTAGAATTGCAGATTTTTAAATCGTATTGCATTTATTGTTAAGAGATCTGAGATCGTAATGGTATTTTGTTGTTAAAATCAGTCGCATAGAATTTTGTTGTTAGAACTAACCGTTCGCATTGTTACATTTTGAAAGAACAAAAATAGTTCAGATCGAATACTACGTTGTTGTAAATACATGCGAAGACGGATCCGATCTTAAATTTAAATTAGTTTAATAATAAGAATTTTGATTAAAAACAGATACTGAAATTAATAGTTTATTTGTTTAAGATGATTTTAGTTATTATTTTGTACATATGTTTTCTATGAATCTATTAAATTGGTGTATTCGATGTATTATTGATATCAAATTTTGTATTTTATATCGATAGTAATCTGTCACCTAGGTGTTCTTCCGAATTCCCCTTTATATAGAAAAAAAAGTTGTTTTGTTAGTTGTTGGTTATAGGATAACAAATTAATTCAGAAAAATCGATGGTTACAATATTCAGTAAGCGCAGAGAGGATTTGGAGGTTAATATTAATATAACCATAGCTAATAGAGCACTGAAATTTACCAAACGATTTAAAACATGATAGATACTGCCTACAAAAAGAGTACTTTCTTTGAAAATGTTTATCGATATCACATGATACAATACATGCTCGAATACGACCAAAATGTGAATATGATCTAGACGACTACCAATTTTGTTTTAGGGAATCTTTCGGAACACGTAAAGCAGAGTCTTAATGTGCTTCTTCAGAAATGCCGTGACCAACTAACAGAAGTTTTCAACATGCAGATATTAAAATATAGGGGATTCGATGTCATCAGAGCATAAAATCCAAAAACGAGTGAGACAAAGTTGTATTCTCATATTCTTTCCCCCCTATTATTTAATCTTTATGCAGACAGAATCTTCAAAAAAGCGATGACACACATCTCCCACCAGAGGAAAACAACTAGGCTTAAACATAAATACGGCCAAAACAAAATTGATGGTATTTAGTTGTTAAAATCATAATAACACAGTCCTAAGCCTCGAAGAAAAACTAATCGATAGAGCCAACAAAATTAAGCATCTAGGATGTTTTATAGCAGGAAATCTAGACCCAGACAAAGAAATAAAAACCCGCATTGGGATTAGGCAGACTACCTTCAACAAAATGAGACTACAATTATGCAACGACAACATAAACCTCAAGCTAAGGCAAAGACTGATTAAATGCTACATCTGATCGACCCTACTATACGGAGTGGACGCTCGAGATAAATACAATGAACCGCATGGAAACTTTCGCTGCACAGAAGAATGGGTCGAAAGAGTCACGAACAATTAAATCCTACAAGGAGTAGGGGCACTACAAGAACTGCTGAAGACAAGTAAATACAGAAAAACACATTACCTGGGTCACGTACTGAGAAGAAGAAAGTACCAGCTCCTAAAACTTATACTGAAAGGTAAAATCTAGGGCCAAGAGGAATCAGAAGGAAAAAGTTCATGGCTGAAAATATCCGTGAAGGGACTGTAATTAAAAGAGCAGCTGTTAAGACCAGCAGAGAATAGAAAGACCTTCGCCAAAGTGATCGCCCCTAATAAAGCTAATGTCAAAAAGTTTCAAAAAAAATATAAAACAAATATCGATAAAATAATATTGAAATATTTGTGCGTTCGAAGGAACATAAAAATTAACAAGAAACTGGCTCTCACGAAAGCAAAGACGTTTAAATATTTGAGAAGCAGAAAACACAAAGTTAATTAGAAAATTGTTTTATTTAAAGGCTTAATACGGGATTAATAAAATGTAAAAACACGTGGAGAAAGTTTTATTTTGATGTGAAATATGGATAACCATTCCGATTGGAAACCCTAAAGTGCTGGATATAATTGACGAGGTTCGATATATACGGAAACTAATCTAAGAAAAAAGAAATAGGGAGCTGAGACATACACAGGGTGTCCTCAAATTTTAAAACCCCTGGTTCACTATGAAATGCAAAAATTAATAATATGGATTATTAAAATTTCAAAATTATTTGTGTGTCACTAATCTACTTACATATACTTATGATGAATTTATAATAAACGTTATAAAAGGCAACGACAACATAGACTAGGTAGGTAAAGAACACGACTTGAATTCATAAAGCAAATAGACATTGAACACATAATATCGAAAAATAACTGTATTATGTTGACATTAAATGAATCCATAGAAAAATGATTCATAAATAAAACTCCAAAGCACTCAGAAAATAAATAATAGAACCATACAAAGCTATAATCACAGTAATTATATACGACATACTTCGTGTATGCTGACAAAGTTAAATGAAGATATAATTTATCTTGTGTCATAAAAGTAAGTGATTGTTTTAAACTAATTTATTTAAAATAGGCAAACTGTTTCATCTCAAGGATTTAGAAAAAAAGAACACACAAGTTCTACACTACAATACGATTAAATGAGTGTATTATATAATAAAAGAATTTTCGATTAATGGCAAGTTTTCAAAAAAATTGAAAACCCATTAATTTCTTAATCGACTTCAAAAATCAATTTTGATGGCAAAATTTTCAAATGGGTTCACAATTAATCAGGATAAATAACATGATTTATCAACTATTTTAAAAAATTTAATCACAAGCACAATTGACAACGGAAAATAGCTTAATGAAAATAGTAGCTTTAATGAGTTTTGGCTATTCAGGTTATACTCAAAATACTCAATTAGAAAAAAACATTCATTTCATGTATCAAGTTTCATTAAACTTAGAACTTTTCAGATGACGTGGTTACATACGAAAAGAAGCTTAGACGGTTGCTGAATTTTACAATTTATCAGATTTTAAAAATCTTTAATCAATTTTCCTTTCAATTCTACTAATAACAAAAAATAAACAATTAACAACGCAAAGTAATCTGAAGAAAAAGTAAACACCAAATACAGCATATAAAACTTAAAATAACTCGTGTTCAATACCTTTTATCACCCTTTTATCATGTTTTTAAAAAGTTCCAAGCTTTCGTAAAGTCAAGTTCCTATTATCCACTTTTTTAATTATTTTAGTATCACTTTCTGTATGGTAACTAACTATACCTGGCAACACTAGATTTATATGCCGTGATATGATGTAATATTTAATATAAACTAAAAATGCTAAATCGTCTTTAAAACAAATTTTGATAGGTCTCTCCGTTTGCCCTACATACACTTTGTTGCAGTATTTACAACTGATTTTTTTTATTTCCGATCAATCACACATTTTTATTGGATCTTTCGGATCACCTACTGTTTCAATCTGAGTTTTTAATAATAAAATTAAAGTATTTTTCTAAAAATTGTTTTGGGAAAATTGTTCTTACTTTACCCGAAAATAATTTGGAAACAGAGTTTCATAAATGATGAAAATAACAATATACACTGTGTCCAAGATAAGAATGAACAGCATAGGGATCTTGAAAACCGCAAAAGATACAAGGTCACTCAAATAGCAAAAAAGTTGAGCAATTTAAACTATTTCTTACAAAATTAGATTCTAAACAATTATGTCTGATACATTGTTGAATTTGTAATAAAGAATACATCTTGTTTTTGTATGAGGCCATATAAAAAAATAAAACTGTTGATGGTTTCTCCGAGATGAAATGTTGGATTAAACATTTTAAAGCACCATTTTCTAAAGCTCTAAAAGTGTCAATGAAAAAGTGTTTTTAGATTTTTAAGAATAAGCGCAAAAATACGAAAAATAAAAATAAAAAAATTTTTGGGTAAAATCTAGAAAATTAAAAATATTCTTAAACTTTTTCAAGCACCATGTAATTATACTCTAAATTGTCAAACTTTTTGCAATATCTTGTATCTTCTACCGTTTTCAAGATCCCCATGCTGTTCATTCTTATATTAGACACAGAGTATACCGCATCTACCTTCGACTAGATTCCGCATTATGTGTCTATTAATTTCTGAGGTAGCAAATAAATTTTTGTGATAAATCTCACATTTTAAGAAATTGACCTCAAGTCGTTCAAAAGTTAGACAATCACTAACAGGCGCAAAGGTATATGAAGATTATTCAACTAACATCTTATTCTCCTCTAAAATTTAAATTTTACAAAAATATTCAAGATGCTTATAAATTTCACTGCGAAAAATTTTAACGAACTAACTTTTATCAAAATGAAAGGGGGTTTCCATATACTCGTAGTTTGTTGTTCAAAACCCCTTACACTTCAACTTACAGCACTTCAAGTTTATGTTTTTATTTTAAGTTATTGTCTATACAAGAATTTAAAAAAATGAAATTTAATAATAGAATGGCAGTACTTGATGATTTTGCAACATTAAAATGTTAACAAAAATGTGTAAAAAAATTAACCCTTTTAATAGTTTATAATGCGTGAAATTTAGGCGTTATGGTATGATAATCGACAAAAGATATTAATGTGGAGAAATTGAATTCGTTGGATTTTTGTTTTTGGGTTTTTTTTAAACGTCGTTGAAAATATCGAGATTATTATGGTTGATACACCCGAACTAAGAGTTTTTTCAATATTAGTTTATTATTTCATGAAAAAGCTCTAAGTGGGTATTATTTTATTTTTTGTGAGCAAACAAATAATTTTTTGATAAAATTAAATTTTGTAAGTTGAATTCGTCTCTTTAAATAAATTATTTAAATTGGGAAATGTAGTCGCATTATAAAGTTCCGATGTGGACCATTATAAGAGTTAATTACAAAATTTATTGATTTTGTGGTGTGTTTGTATTATAAATTGGAAATTATATTTTTTTTTTTTTTTTTTTTTTTTTTTTTTTTTTTTTTTTTTTTTTTTATTTTTTTTTTTTTTTTTTTTTTTTTTTTTTTTTTTTTTTTTTTTTTTTTTTTTTTTTTTTTTTTTTTTTTTTTTTTTTTTTTTTTTTTTTTTTTATTTTTTTTTTTTTTTTTTTTTTTTTTTTAAATTAATTTTTAAATTTTTTTTTTTTTTTTTTTTATTTTTTTTTTTTTTTTTTTTTTTTTTTGTTTTTTTTTTGTTTTTTTTTTTTTTTTTTTTTTTTGTTTTTTGGTTTTTGTTTTGTGTGTTTGGGTGTTTTGTTTTTTTTTTTTTTTTTTGTTTTGTTGGTTAAAACGCCAAAACTGCCTTTTATTAGCAGAACTTCATTCTTCTAAATTTTTAAAAATCAATTTAGAAAAACTTTACTTTGTTTTTTCAAAAGACATGCAGCCAATAAGTAAGCATAGCAGTAGCAAATAGGTAGTAGTAACAATTATACAGTTCAACCCCAAAAAATACTAAGGGTAACAATGTAAACAAATAACTCAAATAGAAACATCGTCGCAACCCTCTTAGAAATCATAAAAATACAGGGGGTCTTGAAACTATGGTTAATTACGCATTTTCTATCAAAGCTCAATTTAAGAAATTAAACATTGAGCTTCCATATCTTGATGTTTATAAATTAAAATGTTTGAAGAAACTTAAAACCACAAGAAGTAATTTGAAAAAAATATTTTGGCGAAATGTAATCAACTTTCAATAATTTTTCATTTAAGATAAAATGTATACCCCCGAAACTTTAGATTTAGGAAATGGTAAAACATAAATCAACGTACACGTAAATGAAACAACAAAATTTCATTCGATCCACGCGACATTCAATCTAATATAAAAATATATAAAAAAAAATGATAGATCTGCATGAAAATATACATTGCGTTTTTACATAAAAGACACTTTCATATTCAAATAGAAGAAAAAAACTATGAAATATAGTTTATTTTCTTACAAAAGAATCTATGTAAATTTTTTTTAAGAAAATAACATAAATCTCAATAAGGCTGCAGAAAAATTTATTGCCCCACAGCGTTGTTTCATATATTCAAATTTTCCGCATCGACCCAAATAAAATTTGGAATGTATTACAGATTGAATAGTGTTTCTACTAAATTTTTCTTTTTTTCTACCTAAAACTCGATACAAACTTCATTTACGAATGATTATCACGCGAAAAACTTCGATTAAAACTCAGCACAGGAACCTTAATTACGACATTTATGTTTAATGTATTAATGACATTGGAAGTTGGCGTTGTCGTTATAAATCAAACTAAATAAAGCACTTTAAAACTAAAAGTTTGATCGAAATGCAGGGTTAATTCGTTTTCGCGGTATAAACTCGAACAACGTTTAATAAAAATTTTAGCACCGCCAGACGAATACGCCAAATGTAAACTATAAATATTTTAGTATAGACAAAATTTATAGCATACTGTGTTTCGTTATTTAAATTCCTTCTTTAAAAGATGTAGTTAATTTTCAAATTTTAAATGCAATAATGACAATAATGGACATTAAAAAAATGTTTACGTAATTTAGGTACATCCAACTATTTGTAATGAATTAATAATGTCACGTAGGTATCTCGATACTAATAGTTATTTAACAAACGAGTGTATTAATAAGGGCGATTAACAATCGAGATATTTTAACGCGTGAGCGAAGTGAGCGCGTTAATGTTTGAGATTGTTAATCGCCGTTTAATTCAAGCGTTAGTTACACAACTTTTCCGTCGACCGTACTTTGTAATTTTAATAAAATTATAATTTAATAATAAGATATGCTATTGTGAACGCACCTTTAGAAAGTACCGTTTTGTGAACTCACCACAATTTTTTAATTGTATAACATAACCTAACTTCATTGTTTCTACTTTTTGTGAGCTTTGTATTTGATTATTCTTTGCCTTTTCGTCTTTTGTATGGCTATTTGACAACAGTATTTTAATTAAGGTCACTAAGTTGATGGAGAATTGAGGTACTAAATTCCAATTGTTGCGTCAAAATACAATAGTTTTCATCACAGCGAAACAAAGTGTATAAATCTTTTTTGTGAGAACGGATTGGTGCTTATTCAAAATAGTGATGCACCTACAAAGACCGAACCAGAAATAGTTGACAATGTTTGATAAATGATATAAGAAGCCCAAGTACATCTCTACGTTGCCTGTAAACAAGTTGAACTTTTGATAATGACTTGTCACATCATACCAAACAAAGATATTCATTCATATCGCTATTGTGTATTCCAGCTTAAGATTCTTTAACGATGAAGCTTGATTTCACCTTAATGTTATTTCACACAACATGCTCATGTAGAGTTTATAAAAAAAAACATTTTCTTAAAGTGGTTTCACTACCCCTCCAAAAGATATTTTTAGGAGTCGGAATGTTTATCGGGCCATTCGTTTTTTATAGTTTTTATTTTCTCTTACAACCCTGCTTGAAGAATAGTAAACAATATTGAAGAACTGTGTGAGACAATAGTTTGTAAAATAGATGAGCTAAACATCGTTAAATGTTATTATGTGTTATCATCGGACTGTGTATACAGTACAAAAAGTTTGTGTGAACAAATTGAAGAATTATTACAACTGTAAATTAATGTTGATTCGTTATGATTAAAATTTGCTTTGCTACAAATTATGACAGACTTTTTATTTACATTTTTATTATTGTAATTGATTGACAGATAAAATGGCAACTTTAGGTATACACCTGTATGCTTAGTTGCCTATACTCAAATCGTTCATTAATAGAAAATCTTTCATTAATAGGAGGTCATTAATGAACGATTTTGTTTACGTTAATGTAAGTAATAAATGCACGGTCGACGGAAAAATTAATAAATTATATTAATTTGACTAGTTTCGACAACAATCAGTAATTAACATCTGAAGATGTTACAAGATACATATTAATGAAAAATAAAAATATTATGCCATTTTTCATAAATTAGCGGATAATAAACCTAACATTTCTCGAACTATATTATTTTATTAGAGGCAATCATATTTTGGGATCTCTTTAACATGAGTCAAACTCAATTTGGGAAAAAGGTTATCATTGGGTGCAATCATAAAATTGATAAATAATGACATCGCAAATTTTGGAAATTTAGGAATGTAAAAAACAGAATATGAAAGGCATTCCAAACGCTTTTTTCGCAATTAAATTACCTATGACAAATAATTCAGCCAAATCATATGATACAGACGTAAAATAATTGTTTGCATTAGAAAGTAAACCAAATAAAAACTCGTTATATTTAATTTTCCCATTTCTTTTGTCCATATTTTTACTAAATGTGTCATGAGATTATTCCTGTTAAAAATCACTGTTATATCATCTGTCAATTTTTATTGAAATTTAATTTTTATATCCTACCACTATCTGGTATTTATTTATTTATTTATTCGTATGGTACATTATACAAATATTGTATTGTGATGTAAGTTTTATGTATGGTGCCCCAGAAGATCAGTATAAACCTGTATAGTGTGGTGACGAAACCGTGTGTAATAGTGGATTGGTTGGTCTTGGCAAAGCATTTACTTCAAGGTTCAGGAAAACCACTAAAACCTAAACATGCCAACCCTTACCCACCCTAGTATTCACATATAATAATATTAATTAAGTGTGTAAACATTATAGAAGGTAAATAAGAACATAAAATATAACAGCACAGCCATTGCATGACGACATTACACAGCTAGTATTGATTGGTGCCATTAATTTTAATGACTCTATGTATTTCATCTTTTAGTATCCATTACCATACTATTTCCCTAGAGTACTCAGTCAAAAGTGAATCTTAAACATATGAATAAGACGAAGAGTTCTTGTACTTTTCATTCTTTCATTTCAATAATACTTTTTAGAAAATGAATCTTATTCTGCGTTTGTCGACCTGCCAAGGCAGTTTGGTTTGTTCATTTCCTAATTTGTTTTCTAACGATAATCTTAATCTCTCGTAAAGAATTGATTCTCATTAACAATTTAAAGCAAGCGAATAAAAAATATGTAGTTAACCCAGTTTGTCTATTTTTATGCCTTTTATATTAATAGAGTTACTAGAATAACTTAGAATGATCGAGGTGTTCTAGAACTCCGGATCCTAAGTGTTCGTTTATCTTCTAGAATATTATTTTAGAACTACAAAAGCGTAGTAATGTATTTATGCAGTTCAGCTTAAAGTTATCACTTAATGGGAGTAGATATAAATTGTAACATGTGATATTAAATGTGTATTTATCAATTATATTTACTGTGCGTGTTTAAAATAAATAATCTCTAATAGTGTAAAACAGTTGATTCAGTAATACGACACAGCTGTGTTTATACTTATATTACGCGATTGTGAAAAAAAACAACGATAAGATTTGTTACAATATTATAAATGTTTCGTAACATATCTATTGGTTAAATATTTCGTCTTTTTTCATCATTTGTCTGCTTGTGTTTTATCCATGTATTTCTAACTGTTTCCCTTATTTTTTACTACACTTGTTATTCCACTTATTGATAATCTATTGTGATTTAGCCTCTCTTGCTGTTGTACAAATTGTTTCCCTAAATATATCCGCTTATTTCGTCTGATTGTTCTTGCTTTGAAAGTCATCATCAACTTTGCCTTTCTAGTTTCTATTTTAGTCTCATCATCTCTTCATATATTTTTTGTATTCATTCATATTATATTGTATTTGATTAATGCTTTTATTAGTCTATGTGTAATCAGTTACATAAGTCGATTCATCGATTATTATTATTGCCAATCGGTGTTTGTAAGGTACTAGTGTACAATATCTTACGAATTTATAGCAGATTGCTATTTTCGTCAACACTTAGTTGGCAATAATAATGGAAGAACTGCTTACACATCTTTTGGAAATGTTGCTTGAATATACGTATTGTTAAAACAACAACTGTCACGTGATTGTCGTATTTAATATAAAAATTTAACTTTGTAGTAAATATTTTACAAATCGTAAATCATTAATCCAATTTACTAGCAATGCAGTAAATTTTTAAATGATTTATTATTAACTACAATCATATTTAACAACACTTAACACTAACATTATATTGAATTGATCCTCCTTATTGTATAAACGTGAACAACCTTTTATGCTACGTTTAGGGCAGGTCTGTCCGACTTTTATCAAGGATTAAAAAGAAGAATGTGAATTAATGAAGTTTGATTTAATTATTGGTTTGGCTCTAATTCTACTTTTTTATCCTTGATAAAGATCAGACAGATCTGAGCGAAACGTCGATATAAACAATTTTTAATGTAGTTTTAATAGACCCATCACTAACCCTCCTACAATTTACAAAAAGCCCATAAATTATTTAGTGGGAAACTAAAATTACACTAAAATTATATTTTATGACAATCATCGCAATAGTACTTTATTTTATTCTTCATTTACGATCGAAACTCCTGTATTCCTATTTAATTATAGAACCTCAACGCCGCGCCGGCCGGTTGGACCTTCAAGAAGAGCGTTCGGAGGTTTTTTAAATTAAAGCATTAATAAAATGTCGCACTTCGGTATACCGGAAGTAACCATTAACTTTCTTATTTTAAATAGGAACTCCTATTTTTTATTGGATTTTATCTTAACTTTTAATCCAAGTTTATTAGACCTTTGCAAAGTTTATCTACTTAAGCCGTTTCAATTTAGTTTTAAAATGTTTGAAAATATTAATTTAACATCTACCCTGACGACGTTAAAAAATATACTGTACAACTTTGGAGACATGTAATGCCGTTCTGAGGTTTCATTTCGTCGTAAAGGGAAGTACCTAACGACGCCTTAATAAAACAGCAAATTACTTCACTACAAAGAAAATATTATTAAATATAATTTCATAGACAATTTTCCGATATTTTTATATTTTTTTATATTTTTACTTACAATGAATCGTAAACAGCTTAAAATGTAAGTTGCAAAGTAAAGTTTTGAGAAATATATATTCAGACAGGATTGGTATTATACCTACGTATCATAATTTACCGGTACTTTAAAATTTTAAAATCTTAAAAAATATTCTAGAAAAAAAATCAGTCCAATTTTCATGTATATGGGTAAAAAATGTAAAGCTATTTTTATATATTTTAGGCATTAAAGAAAAATGTATTTAATCATTTGGTAAAGTTAATACTAATGTACATTTTATTGAATTATGAACATTGAGAATAGATTCTAAGTGAAATTGTTATTCAAAAATCGAACGATCTTTCTATACGGTGATCCTGCATTTTTGTCCAGAACTTTGACTAATAAAATAACCTATAGAGGACTAACCGTAGAGATAGCCCTCATACAGGATAAAGATGGGGATTTATTTTTTCAAATAATGCCCTTGAAAACTAATTATTTGAGGGAATCTGCGATAAGTTATCAAGATCTGATCGTTTGATCGCTTAAAACACTACCTTAAACCATCCTAAATTAATTAATATTAGTAACAGCATTTAAATTCGCCTTTGCAATTGATAAACAAAACCATTCTAAGAACAGATTTAAAAAATCCACTTACAAACCCATTTTAAAGACGGTTTTAAAATAGGATTCATTAAATCAATTTTAAAAACCGTTTATTAAAATCGACTTTAAACACAATTTCAAAAATTGACTTTAAAAGTGATTTTAAGAATCGACTTAAAACCGATTTTGAAAATATACTTAAAAACGGATTTTAAAATAAACTTTGAAACCGATTTTAAAAGTCGACATCAAATTCGATTCTACAACTATTTCGAAGTCGACTATAGAAATCGATTTTCGATTTTCAAAACCGCAATTAATTGAAAATCGATTAATCGATTAACCGGTTAATCAATTTTTGTTGCCACCACTACTTAAAACAATCTACACTTTTTGTGGATCATGAACACATTTGGAGGATTTCAGATTGAAATTTGTTTTTAATGCATTTATTCAATGAATGTAAATATTATGATGTTACAGAATAATTTTAAACAGATATGCATATACAAACGCTTGCTTATTCATTAGTTATTTATCGTAAAAATTTTGCTTGTTGTACATTTTCATATAGGCAATGTTGATAATACATTAATGTCAAAAATGTACAATTATATTTAATAGTATATTAGGCACAAGTTACAATAAATATTATAATTAAGAAGTTGATATTCTTAATAATCTTTTGGTTTGTACTGAATAGTTGGTATTATTTTTTTCCGTAATTTCTGGCAATACCAACTATTATAATTTAGTAATAAAATCACATTCAACTTTGTCAAATTAATATAATCATTTAAGAAAATGCGAATTCAACGATATATTAATGAGCCTTGCCAAGTGTGCGCTGACGCGCTTAAGAGCTGTGTTCCGAATCACATTGCACTACCCGCCGAGAGCTACTGTTGCGTTTTTTTTGTAAAAACTATTAACCCTAACCTTCTTAAACTATTGCAGCTTGATTGCTAATATAGCGAAAACAATGTACAAATTTTTTTAGATCACAATACTGTTTAGTTACCGAATAAACAATAACAATGTAAATTGTTTATATCTCGGCATCTAAATAAACAAATGACATCATATTTTTTTAATTTCCATTTTTTAATATGAATCTTACCTAATATTTTCAATTGTTTATTACAAAAACTTTTTTCAACAAAAGTGACTAAAAATTACTATATTCTCAAATTCACCTTAAAAGAATATTTCTGTATCATAATTTTGTATCTAAGCTATAAGGCTTCAAAGTTTCATCTTTAAATAATTATTATACAAATTAATAATTATTTTGAAACATGACACATATCATTTTGTTTAGTTTTTGGTCAACTTTATTTGCACGTATTATTATTGAAGTTCACCAATTCACCAATAGATATAAAACTGAGAGAGATTAGAAAAATTCGACGAAAAAAAATTTTTTTGCAGTTTTCCACTATAATTAATAATAAATTAAAAAATTTACAATTTCAAAATATACTATTTTGTAGAAAATTTATCGCTGAACAATAACTTTTTTCTGTAAAACTTGAAAAAGATACAGAGAAATAAAAAATAAAATCCGAGGTAAATTTTTAATAAATTATCAATAAGCTTTGAAGCAGCGCCGCCGCCTACTTTTGTACACAACTATTTTTTTCGTGCTTATTATATTATTATTCCGAGGCGATATGCACATTTTTTTGCAGGTGGGTGCAACATATTAAAATATAATTATCAGATATTAGATTTTAACAGTCGTATACGCGGTTTGTCAAAAAATTTGAATTCAAGTACTTTTATATTTGACAATATCAAAATTTGTTATTGAAAAATGTTGATCAGAAGTAAATTCTACGTTCAAATATGAAATTACATTCAATTATATCAAAAAATTTTTTTCCTTTTTTGTCTATAATAACAATGCAAATGTAACTTGTATTAACAGAGAAGGCTAATATGCTGAATCTTTTGTTGACGTATTTTTACTTTAATAGTGTTAGGTGTTGCTACCGACGTTTCAATAGCAGAGGAGCTTATCAAAGCATCTGAATAATTATGACCGAACACAGATAAACAAAAAAAAACAAAATAAAATTCATTCATACAATTCGGCCATTGACATACAAAATTCTCAGATTCATTCTGCGACCGAAACGTCGGCAGAGGTTGTTGATGATTTAAAACCCTCCGAACGCTCCTCTTGAAGTCCCAACCGGTGTTGAGGTTCTAATTATTCTTCGTGTATAATTTCACTCTTACATTGTTAAGGAAGTAAGACTATTTTAATTATTTTAATTAAATTCTTATGTATACATATATCTTCTGAAAATGGTAATTTTAAAGTGTATTATAGAAATAAAGAATACTTTATCAAGTATTCGATGAAAACATAAAGTTTAATATAATTTAATTATGAGTTAATTAGTTGATGTATACTCCAGAAATAATACTTGGATAACTACGTAAGAAGCGAAAATATTTGGCATAATTAACAAAGTCTTTTTTTTAATTAGTTAAGTAACAACTAAGCTCTTGCTCATTAATTTCATTTTAAGTACAAGAAAACAAACAATTCTAATAATAAAAAAAATTGATTCTGAAAAAGTAAACGTAATTTTTTCCATTACGTCCTTATTTGCAATTAAATATAATATAAAGCATATTCTGTAATCAAAGCCGGTAAAAAATTCAAATTATTTCGTTTCAAATCACTGATGCGCTTCAGTTTCTTCATTAAATATACGCTATGTACCTGTACGTTCATAAAATCTAAATTTAAAAAACAATTTTTAAAGTATGGAATATAGTAACGTTGATATATCGAATATCTATATTCCATATCATAAAATTCAATTTTCTTCGGTATAAGTTATTTCTTGATACACTTTCGGGGCTAACTCGCTTTTTTTAAACACAAGTTGTTCTATTGGCAAAATAAAATAAAATTGTAAATAAAGTTAAGGATAAAATTGTATTACGTTACATGTAGTCATTTTACAGTGTCGTAATGGTATAAGGGTTTACCTTTACTCTTTTTACATGAAGTTAAGGCATTGGAAAATTCAATTTTAGCGATACCTTTATGTACGTATACATTCTTTTAAACAAGTTATAACGAAAATGTAGTTTGATTTCGTCGATAACACAAAATATAACATTCGTAAGGAACAATTTGTTTTCCCTATATCTATTTTACGTCTGTTGTAAATGTTGAAATTATACCGGCTCGGGTAATGGTGAAATAACTTTAAAATCTGCGTTGTCGTCGGTAGCGAAAAAGAGAGAGAGGGTCGACAAAAAACATAATTTCTGCGTTAGACGTTGTTTAGTCAAACAAAGAAGCTCGGGAATCAAGACAACCCTACATCTGCAGAGATCCCGGTTATAAAACAACCAATATGTTCGCGAAACCAACATCAGCACTTGCACGTGCACCTAACGACACATCCACATCGGCCTCTTATATGTAAGTTCGCCACTGACGAGTCAAGAAAAATGTTAGCTCTCGTGATGATCACATAAAGTCGGCACCAAGCCTGTAATAAAACAAGAGACTTTGTTACCTTGTTAGGACTTTTATGCGACATACTCTGCGGACATCAACAAACAACTTTTTTCATGGTAGATCAGAATTTTCTTTCCCTTTCACCCTTACACTCAATTAAATTCTTAAAAAACAATAAATAACGATTCCATACCCGAGCCCGACCACCGAAGTACATTATTATATCAGTATAATAAATGAGCGAGACGAGTCACCACTTTTATTAAAATTCGTGTCCACCGAGAACATTACTAGAGTGCTGATGTGACAAAGGCTCCTCGTAAAATCTAAGAATTTGAAATCCTCGAGACGATCCTTCCACATTTTCTTAAATGCAATTTTCTATTCTTGAGAAAAAGCGTTGCAAACAGAATGTAACAATATTTGAAATAATAATGAACATACTCAACCTCAACAATAATACAATAATAATTTACGTAGCTCGCCGTTGAGTGTACCATAACAAAGAAGCTGACCACTTAGAATTTCCACGTCATTAAAGTTAGATTAACTACTTTTCAGGTCCTCGACGTCTTTTAAAAATAAAATTACTTCAAAATTCAAATATGGCGGATATAAAGAATAAATCACTTCAAAAATACTCCAAATTCAATATCGTAGACAAACTTGACAAATGTCTTTAATAAAAATGTTTTCTAAAATTCTGAAAATTAATGATAAGTGGGAAGTATTACATCAAATGAACAAAGAGAAAGATTCACAATTTAAACGTTGCCTTTACAACGCCCAGTTAAATTGGGAGATTTCAAACGTTACTGGTATGTTAGAGACAAGTAAAGCGTGATACGGCAAAATTAAATTATAAAAGGAGCATAGCACCTTCCTGGCATTCGAAAGAAGGACTGTAGGGAACAAATGTACTGGTTCTGACAGGAATGGGTGTAATGGCATGGCACGTAGTATCGGCATTCCAAATTCCGAATGACCTGTCTACCCTCTTGCTAGGTTCATTACTAAGATAATCGTCAATCCGCCATTATTCAGATGGCCGTATAATTATTTCGTTGAATAGAAATGCTTTCACATAATGACATTCTTGTCGGTTGCAAAATTGTACTACAAATTGATAAAGTACCAATGATAGATATTGATTATTTAAGCTCTTATTTTTTACTCCCCAGTTGTGTAAATGTATTCAAGAAGAATAAAAAAGACCGCATCATAATATAAATTGCTTTCAGCTTAAATTGTCCTGAATGAAATACGTAGAAAAATTACCGCGAATGCTGTGTTGATTTAGAGCTTGCGCCGCTCTCTAAAAATCCCTAATTCGCTAAAAATATAGCACGCCGGCTTGAATTTCTTTTATTCTCTTCATTGTAATAAAATATACGACCAGATCTTCACTAAATAAAAAAAATTTAATAATAATTGTTACATTTTTATTCTGCTTCTAAAATTATTTATTTATTAAATAAACAAAACTATTTGGTTACTAAATTTTCAATAAAATAAAAAAAAGCGTTTAGACATATCAAAATAAACTCGAATGATGTAATGTTCTTAAGAACTATATCACTCAGATTTTTATTTTGCCTACATTTATAGTACAGTACGTTTCGTATTATACAGCTAATTTTCAATTTCCTTAACAGTGAACACATTGTTGCAATTATGTGTATTGTTTTCAATCAAAAGCAAAAACTCGACATTTAATTAATTAAATTTCAATGTAATTTTACATTGACTTCAAAATGTCAAAGGCATAAATTTGTTTGTTAGCATTTGCACATACAATATGAATTCATATTCGATTGCAGACTTGTCAAGCAACCAAAAAAAAAGCAGATTCATGAAAATGGGCTCCGAAAATGTACTATGCATAACTGAAATTAAAAAAGAGTTACTTACGGATCAAATTCTCATTCGTGCTGAAAGGAAGGGAAATTAAAATTCAATTCAGGCCAATGGAATAATCATCGACGCCTTCGACAGAATTTTCATAATTCAAATATAATAGAATTGAAAGCACTTTTGGAAATTTTCAATAGATTAACTGAACATAAAAATGTAGTAGTAAAAGAAAGAAAACGAGAACGAAAGCATGTTATTTATTCAAAATGTGTTTCATTAATTTAACCGATTGTAGTAAAATGGAAAATATTTACAACAGGTGGCATGAAAGGAACAACCACAATATATCCATAACGGGGAAACATGATACAGTAGGTGCTTTCAAAGCATCTACTACTAACATGAAACAATAGTTGAGTATCCGACAAGGAAAGAGCCTTTCAGCACTAAGTATATCCGGATTCCTTATACTCTGTGTGATTGTGGTCGAGTACACTTAAATTATGCATTTCCTTTCTTTACAAGAGCAATAAATAATCACTGACAATTGTACGACTTTCAAATATAACCTGAGAAAAACGTTCATATAAAATTAATTTTTCTTTGTTAATCCTAGCGAATTTTATTCCTGATAAACCTTTATTGATACTTAAATTTTTGAGGGTAAAACTTAATACAACTAATAATGGAGAAAAAATTTAAAACAAGTAAAAGTTGTAGAAACTGGAATTTACAACATATAATGTGCGACTACTTAAGTTGGAACCATATGGAAAACTTTTTTATTATTAGTTTTTTGAAAAAAAATATTCTTGAACCTTCAAAACTTAAGATATCAATTTTTTTAAGCCGTATACGAGATATTTCAAAATATATAAATTTAGCTCAAGAGTAAAGTACCATATTTTTTTACAATACAGAAGAAAGTTATAAAGAAAATTTGTTTTGAATTAAAAGTTATATCCAAATATGAAATTACAGCTTCTTAGCATGAAAATTCAAGTCTGGTGATTATTTAGTTTTACATTATAAATATTTGCAGTTACAAATTTTAATAGTGAATGTATCTCTCTGTTAAAAATATGATAACCTTACCATTTGTTAATGTTTTTGAACAATCTTGCAATTTAAATATGTAATGAATGCATCATAATTTTTATTTTAGAAATAGAAAAATCAATCTACTAAAGCTTTGACATGTCCATTTTCAATTTCTAAAATAAATAATTATTATGCATTCATTGCGTATTTAAATTGCAAGATTGTTTAAAAACATTAACAAATGGAAATGTTATCATATTTTAAACAGATAAGAGGGATAAATTAAGTATTGAAATTTATAACTGCAAATATTTATAATGTAAAACGTAACATTCTTCTGTATTGTAAAAAATAATGGTAAAACTCATATTTTTTGACAAACCTCCTATACGGCTTAAAAAATGGTTTTCATTTTAAGTTTTGGACCATGCAAAACTTTTATCAAGAATAGGTAACTATTTTTCAAAAAACCCATAATAATTAAGTTTTCCATATGGCTCCAACTTAAGTAGACAGACTTTACATTCTTAAATAAAGGACACCGGACTGTCCAATCTTGGTTTTTACATCCCTGCCAAAAAGTTATTATTTTAAATAAGTTTTGAAAATATCCTCACTTCTGCTCATGATGATAGTTTAGCTAGGTATTAATACACATATTCAGCAATTTTTAAAAAGAAAGCAATCCCAAAAAGTTTTTAGTCGGTAATTTATAAAACTACAAAAAAATCAAATTAGTATACAGGGTTATTTACGGTATACGACACGGAATATTACAGTTTTTGGAGGAATATTTAAAATTATTTTCGAAATATACAGGTGTTCCAAAATACACAGAACGTATCAAAAGTTGTGTTGTTTCTTATAGAATGTCCTGTATATTATTACATTTTCAGTTTCTACGAACAAAATAAGAAAAGATTTTATAGAGGTTTACCTTACTTAAACCTAACGGTTTTGAGATATTTTGTATTTTATAAAAAAGTCGTTACAATTTTGCCGATTCATATCTCAGCAACTATTTTCTTTCTCCAAACTAAATTCGCACTGAAGTCTATCAATTGATCAGATTTTATGTAGAACTTGTGAAAAATCCATTATCATATACATGATGTGTACAAAATAAGATTAAATAATGACATGTTTTGAACCGCAATAACTTGCTTAATTTAAATAGAACACCCTGTATTTTATATCAACAACAAATGTAAAATGTAATTACCTATCAAACAATACTATAGTGTCCTATAGCTAAATGTTCAGGTTGTCATGAAAAATGCAAATTTTCATAATGAAGACTGATTTGTAACAATTTTAATATTTATCAAGTAAGCTATACAACTTTGACAGGTGAATATTATGTATTTGTAAGAAGCCCGTTGATTGACGGGCAAATTTTAATGCATGAATTTAATTATGCTAGACTCCGCGTGCATGTAGGTTGATCCTATTATTCTCTGAATAATGTTAAACCTATGGCGGACGAAGACCCCTTGGCCCCGCCTCTGTATGAAAATTTCCGGTTTTCGGATATTTTCCGTTGGTTTGAAAGCAATACCCATCGGCATGCCGAATTTCAAGTCTCTACGACGTCTGGAAGTACCCGTTTAATTTCGGAGACAGACATGAAAAAATAAGCGCTTTATTTTAAGCAAATGTTTTTGTATTTCACCAGTATGTTTTACAATATTGTAAACAACTTAAGAATTGATCCGTGGAGCAGTTAATTCATTAGAAGAGATATTATTGTGAAGTAAATTTGTACGTTTATTAAATTCTTGTAAACTCTATACATATTTATTTCTCTCAAAATTTAATACAGTTGATGAAATGTACACAATGCAAATCTTCTCCTTACATTACAAATACACCTGTAAGCTGTATACTTGATAAATATTAAAATTGTTACAAATCAGTCTTCATTATGAAAATTTGCATTTTTCATGACAACCTGAACATTTAGCTATAGGACACTATAGTATTGTTTGATAGGTAATTACATTTTACATTTGTTGTTGATATAAAATACAGGGTGTTCTATTTAAAATAAGCAAGTTATTGCGGTTCAAAACATGTCATTAATTAATCTTATTTTGTACACATCCTGTATATTATAGTGGATTTTTCATAAGTTCTACATAAAATCTGATCAATTCATAGACTCCAGTGCAAATTTAGTTTGGAAAAGGTATTTCTTGCTTGGATATGAATCGGTAAAATTGTGACGACTTTTTCATAAAATACAAAATATCTCAAAAACTTTTAGGTTTAAGTAAGGTAAACCTTTATAAAATCCATTCTTATTTTGAACGTAGAAACTGAAAATGTATTAATATACAGGGCATTCCATAAGAAAAAACACAACTTTGATACGTTCTGTATATTTTGGGACACCTGTATATTTTGAAAGTAATTTTAAAATATTCCTCCTATAGGTCCCTATCAATCCCAGATATATTTTCTCAATTTTATTAAATAGCTTGGCTGTAATATTCCGTGTCATATACCGTGAATAACCCTGTATAATTATAAAAGCCACTAAATTATTTAAAAATTCAAAAAAACAAATGATTACAGCTTTTTATCGAATTTTACATTACAATCTGTAATACCAATATGCTTAAATGTACATAAATTCTACTAGCACAAAAAAAAGTCTACCGACTCTACAACCAACAATAGAATATTTTTCGTTTCGTCCAATAACGATGTTAAAATATTTAGTTACAGCTTACCGAACAAGCTCGTTATATTGAATACGTTTGTGCTGCATAGAGTAAGCATAATATATGCGTTTTCAATAATGAATAAATTTAAGTTCAATACGCCACTATACAATTCCAAGTTTTAAATGCATTTCAAAAAAAAGTAAAACAGAAAGGAAACAATTATTCAATGCACAGGCATATAAAACAGTGTTCTTTTATACATAATACATATTCATGTTATATTACGTACTGAATCAATACGTTGCCTATTCAAATTTTGCGCTTATTGCTTATACTCTATTGTACTCATACAATAAATAAAACCTAATTCTATAATCCTAGCTAAGTATCAAATCTAAATAGATTTTTCTTTTCAAAAATTTAATTAATTCATATTATTTATTTATTGTCATAAACTCAATAGACAATCATTAAAATATTTTATTTTACATAGTTACAATTTAAAATAAACAAAAATTTTTTTTACCTAACAATAACAACAGAAAATAGTAACGGATAACTTTAAATATGCGCAAAGTTACAGTTTTTGAAAATTGTGAATGCTGATATTTAAAAAAATGACAGACGTGACTGTGAGCCCTGAGATTTTAAAACAATTTTAAAGAAAAATTAAATATCTCTTGTAATTCTCTCTCGCCATATTCGATACTAATTTTGTGGATATGGAGTGAACAAAACAACTCAATAGGTTGAAATTGATATATATATATGTATATATATATATATATATATATATATATATATATGTTTAGCTTAGATACTGTTCAACTTTTTATTTCTTTCATTTCTTTTTTTTTTACTTTTGCTATGAACCATGTAATAACAAAAAGTTAAATACATTAATGATAATAATAAAAAATAATAAAACAGATTGAGTTGAAAGTCAACGATGAACAAAGTAAGCCCAAAAGTAATACCAATAAAAGTCATCATAGAATTCTACATCACAACTGATAGATTTAAAAAAAATGTTTTAATAAAATTTAATTTACTACAACTTCTATTTCACCATTTTTTAATACATATAATTAGTGAAAACCTGCATAATTAGCAACAACTCCCATTTAAAAAAAAAACATTGTAGTTAAGAAATTTTGCCGGCATTCTAAAAAAAACACAATATGACTTTTTTGACGCTTTGGCACAATTTAATCAAATTCTAAACTCATATAAATAGTAGAAGTTTCTTCACTATTTTCTGATTAATATTTTTAATCTGTTAGTAGAAGACCTTCTTTCTAATGAAACATCTTTCAAACTCAATCTATTTATGATACACATTGAATGTATATACATTATCGGTGTCAATCAATGGCGTAGTTAAAACAAAATGTTGTCGTCATTTGATTTTAAACCAAAATGACATATCAACTGCAAAAATTATTAATACTACTATTACAAAATTAGAAGGGACATAGAATTAAACCATGTCGAACTCCCATCTTAACTAACTATTTTCGAAATCTGCTTTTAACCCTCGACAATTTTATTTCTTGAAATAGCATTATATTAAGACTCGTGGAAAGAACGAGACATTTGCTAGCGTGCAGTTGATAGCGATATCTGGGAATAAGGCCGTTATGGACCATTATATTCATTCCTACCTGTGTGACACAATACATTGTTATATCACAATATCATTTCAACAAATAAAATCCAGTTTTTTCTAACCTTCAGTTCTGGGGTCACCAAATTACAAAAACCAATTTAATAAATAAAATTTTGTTTTTAAACCGACAATAAAAATTATGTAAAATATCAAAAAGAGAAGGAATTTCAATTATTTTGTTAGGATATTTAAGAGTCCTCTCTACATTTCAATTCCCATGTAAAATTCCTATGTCACGGGCGACACTCTCAAGGCTACAGTTTTAATAAAAATAATTTTGGATTTCACTATAATAGACATGGATTTGTTACGTAACTTATGGCGGAGCCTTTTTTTCTCTAAAATAAAACTGTTTTTGCAGCTTGAAATATTGAAATTCTTCCCAATTTATTAATTGATATTGAATTAAAAAAAAGCGTCCGTACTGAGTAGGAAAGAGATTGTAGAATGTGAAAAATAATATTTGAGAATATTTCAATTGTATATAAGGGTGTTATTTTGTCGCTTCGAAAACATGTAATGTTTCCTGTAAAGCAGCACTACAGAACGGTAAACCCTGAAACTAGTTTTTCAAACGTGTCCGTGATCTTGTTTTAACATTCTTTCTATAAAAAAAATAGTATAGTTCTTAGCGATTCGATATAACGATTTTAACAAAAAAGGGTAGAAGGACTCTTAACAATCGGAAAAATGGTTGCAAAAAAAATTTTTAAATATTGATTACTTTTTCGAAATTTGGAACACTTTCAAATCATTCTGTTTATTAATCTTTGTAAAAATTAAAGAGTCTTTTATCTACATTTTTGCATCATATCGTAATTTCGGGGCTTCGTCAATTTTGGGCCGAGCAATCTGTTGCCAGATTTGTACGATTTTGATTGAATTTATAGTGCAACATTAGAAAAGGGGACGTGAGTAGATTTTTTCCTAACTAATTAATCTAAGGCTAGAATTCAATTGCATATTTTGTATGGGATTACGTCCTGACCTTTTTTTCTTTTTCTTTCTATATGGTTACCACAACAAATTACAACGATTATTCTCCAACTATTCGAAAGTAACATCGTTGCTACTGCTACGGCTACTGTATACTATATGTTCTAGAGGCCAATAATAAATGGTAAGGTCGGTTGACATAAACATTAGACCGTCAAAATGACGATATAATTTTAAATTACTATCATTTAAGCAACACTCGCAATAGTTTTGCATATACAGCTAGACAAATATTTAGTTCTATTTCCATACAAACTAGAAAACTTACTTTAAGTGGAATACGTACTAGCAGTGCGCCATTGCTAAACATGCACTATAAGTACCCTTAAAACAGCTTTTAATTTTAAATGTTCGAAGTAAAACTTAATGTTTTATGATAGACAAAACTTAAGGCGTTGTCACTGTAGTATTACTTTTTTTCAAAATGCTTACTTTTTGTTTTTTTTAAATGTTTGAATTTGTAAATTTTATAGCATATTTAACACCACAATTTTAATAGAAATAAATACAAAATCAAAATTCTACTACAACCACGACAAAGTCCCTTCTTATATCTTCCAATTTCAATCAGAACATTGCTGATAACTTGATAATTTGAGTCTTTTATAGGTACTCCGAGACCATTCGACGCATTAAAATGCTTACTTACAGTGCATGATTTAGCGGGAGCGCACTGCTAGTACGTATTCCCCTTAAATGATTTAAAAATAACATAGTTATTAAATAGTGTTTCGATTTATATTAATAAACTAGCGTCTGTAAATGATTTATCATATTTAGCAAACATAGAGAAAGATTATTAATATTACTAATTTATACACAGTGTACTCTGAGAATAAACATTTATCATTGATTGAGCATAGTTTGAGTCTTTCATCTTTTTTGGTAGCATCACTGCTTTTGATTTATTATGTTTAAGGACAAGACCTGGCGCCCATAAACTACATTTGATCAAATTTTTTGAAAGATAGAATTAGTGTTTGTTTTTTTAAACAAAATCCAACCATCCGACTGGCAGGATTAGTGGCAACCCCTGTTGTAAACCAAGGTGTTTTGAGGGTTACAGATTGTTATTATTCATTTTAACGTATGCGAAACAAAAACAATATTTTACACCTAAAAAGTAACGCATGTAAGACAGCTGGTTGTGCTTCAGAAGATCAATATTGATTGGACGTAGAAGCATCAACAAATTTTCTTTGAAAACATTAAACATCTGTTCTCCCCGGCCATTAACCACTACCAGGGACTTTTATTGGGGAGAAGAAGCAATGCCTACAACCGCGAAGGTGTCCGAAACGTTCAAAATTAAGAATCCTCTTCGGCAGACAAAAAGTCGTGGAAAAGTACCAAAAAGGGTTTGAAATTGCATTTAAAAGAAAAATATATTCAAGGGAAACTTATTGCATAATTTTATAATCAAAAAAATAATAAAATAAATTTCAACAAAACACATATTTTTGGTCACATGTTAATATAAACTTTTTCTCATAAAAGTTAGAAATAACACGGGAAGTGTTTCAAAAGTTGGTTTTACATTTTCTTAAGAAAAGTGTTCAAAACGTTGTTGCTTGTATTTTCAAAATTCAATCTCTGGTTTCTAATTACTGAGTTATGCAATGTTGGTCGTCCAACAATTTTGAAGTTCTCTAACCAACATTACTTTTACTTCTTCTTCATTTCATTGAATTGCACATGTATTGATTGAGAACAAAGATTGTTTGTCATGATCTTTGTTATTACATTGGAAGCAATAAATTATTATCACTATTATTATTATTATTAATATTATAGTTTTTGTTAAATTTAAACCATCAATATGATCGGAGTGAAGAATGTCTCCATTCGATCAAAAGTAAAACCTTACTTTTCAATTATTGTTACTATTTAATGAAGAAAAATACAAATAAATCGATGTCATGTATTTCTAAGGGTAAATGAGTTTGTTGAAACTGATAAAAAATACTGAGGTTATAAAAATTGCAGATGATGTACTTGAACATCTTCAGTATCCTTCAAATTATCGGTGATGTGATACCCACATATATAAACTCACCAACTTGCTCAATTATTCCCATGTATTCCCATCTTTAACATTTTTCCCTTTTTACCCATTATCGTACATTTCGTCTTATTCTTACTGACCTTCATTCCATATTAATTACATTGTTCGTACAGATTAATAAACAATCGCCGGTAAATCTTATACATCATATCGTTCTTACACCATGTTAGATACCAACTCTTTCTCATTCTTCTATTATACCGTGTGTCTCAGAAATTCTGAAGCATTATGTTTAACATGGAAAATTTCCAAAATATCCAGTATCAGAACACATTACAATATTCACTAGAAAACATTATGGGTTATAGTTTTTAAAATTTAACAAAACATATCAAAAATATTAAATGTATAGCGTAGTAAAAAGCTGCCTTTAAATAAACATGAAAGAGCTGCGTTGTTAATATCAGGCATGCATAAGCGCATTACCGCTATAATGTCGCAGACATGTGCGAAGGTTCAAATCTCCAGTCCATTTCATTTCTTTTAGTTGTATTATTAATTATCGGTAAAGAGACATAGTTAAATTACTTAAACTGGCGATGGACAAGGTATTAGAATGTTATTAACATTATTAAACATTTAATTCAAGTAAAAGAAAGTAAAAAAATTTAAACTTTTAAAATTCTTACATAGAAATACTGTTCATTTAAAAAATAATACAACTAACAAAAATAATTGAACTGATTTGAATCCTCTATTAGGACGATATTTTGGCAGTAATACGCTTAAACATCTGATACATCCCAAGACATCAACAAGCAACTTTACATAAAATTATTTAAACTAAGTTTTTACTACAAAATACATTTTGAAATATTTTCTATGTTTGTTAACTTTTAAAAATTATTTCCCACAACGATCTGTTAAATTTTAAAAACTATAACCTAAAAATTTTCTAATACACATTGTAATGTGCTCTGATACTGGAATTATCTTAAAAACACTTGGAGACATATAAATGAGACTCATCAAATTATTCATGTTAAACAGGATACTTCAGATTTTCCGGGACACACGGTATACAGGGCGATCTGCGTAGAGCGTGCATTAAAAGTTTTTTAATTTGAAATTTGGTACAGAGCCATAATCGACCATTTTTGCTCTACCTAAAATATTTTCAGACCTTCAGCTATACAGAGTGTGCCAAAAATTGTTATCAAGTTTTTTATTTTAAATACAAACCTATAATTCCTTTTAGATGGGTCGATTGGCCATATAATTCTGAGTTTATATAACCTATTATATTATGTTATATTATCCTTAACCGTTTTTAATCTATCTCTTTTTTCTAAAAAAATGCGCTTATAATAGTTAACGAAAAAATTTGTATCTCACAAATCAGTTGAGATTATAAAATGAAATTTATGAAACACTTCGCTGAAAATTCAAGCTTACTCCTGATGTCCTACTGAAGGTTCCATTTTGTACCATATGGGCACAGGGTATTTTCAAATATTACAATCAAAAATGATCAAAAAGTCATTTTTTACGTCATTCGAGAGGAATTGGGTATAGGAAATTTTCAATTTTCTCTCGAATGATGTAAAAAAACAAGTGACATTTGAAAAAATTGATTTTTTGATCATTTTCAATTGTGATATTTGAAAATTGTCTGTGCCCATATGGTACAAGATAGAATCACCAGTAGGACATTAGGAGTAAGCCTGGACTTCCAACCAACTGCTCCATAAATTTAATTTTATAATCTCAATTGATTTGCGACATATCATTTTTTTCGTTAACCACTACATACAACATTTTTTTGGAAAAAAATGACATGTAAAAAACGGTTTAGAATAAGATAATATAATTTAGATTATATAAACTCAGAATTATATGGACAATCGACCCATGCAAAAAAATTATAGGTTTGTATTCAAAATAAGAAAGTTGATATCAACTTTTGGCACACCCTGCATAGCTGGAGGTCTGAAAATATTTTAGGTAGAACGAAAATGTATTTAACGCTTTCACAATATTTTTCTTTTCTTGTCAATATATGCAGTATTTTGAAGTCAGATGTCCTTCTCTTTTATTGGGATCTTTATGGTTTCCAGAAAGACCATTCTCGCTTAAATATACACATCTCATTATCATACATCATTTTATGAATTTTATTATTTTGCCAGACAGAGGATACTTCTGAACTCTTTATTAGTAGATAAGACTTCTGAGTGAGTGGGTATTTTTAAGCAAAAAAACAATAACCAGTTCCAATGAATAGCGACGTTTCGCACCCTAGTTAGCGAGTGCATCTTCAGATGGTATGGTCTTAAGTAACACACACATAAATTTTGGGCACAACTTCATCCCCAGAATTAATATAAAAGATTAATTACTTGTAATATTAAAGTTTGCACTATTTTCCTCTGTTACAGAAATGACTGCTGCAGCAGAAAATATTTAGTTGACGCTAAAATTATTTGTTGAAATGACTACATTTTTGCCACAGTGACAATTTTTTCAGAGTGTACGAAAAGACATCTTCAGAAGTTTTTCGAAGTAAAGTTGAATAACAAAATATTTAAGACCTACTTCACCCTTAAATATAATATACGATCAATATCGAGTGCGGATAACATTCGTTATTGAATTCAGGTTCACAAATAGCAAACACAAAGTATAGCACATAAAAATATTAGAAATGTAGAGAAATAAAAAAATATATAGAAAACAAAATTAAACAAAACCATAAAAGTATGAAAGTTAAATTATGTATGACATAGACGCGTTACAAGCGCGTATGATTTTTTTGTCAATAAAATTCATTCCTTTGTCGAGTGAAAGTACCAAACTGGCATAAATCCAGACTAGCATAAAAAACCTAATGTGATTAAAGGCAGTATTTTAACGCTCAATCCAGGTGTCAATGAATTAATAATTTCAACCATAAAATACACGCCATACGTCGTCTCTTTATTAGGGACCTAAAAGTCATTATATGAGGGGGTGGAATTTGATGCAGTCGACCGCCAGGTCTGACGATAATGGAGAGTAATCACGTGAGGAAGCGTGTTACTTCTACCTAAGTCATCACTACATGCGATAAAACGAGTGCAGCGCGTATTATTTTTAACTGTATACCATACACCCTCTTTAATACAGTAATTTTCGAGCCATTGCTGTAAAAGGCTAAGCTATACTTAACACACTCTACTCCTTACGCCAGTTACAATTTTGTCACGTGTAAAAAACCTTAAACAGATATCGAGCTTTTTTTAAAACCCCTCCTTTAATGCACGTTTTCGCCGTTTATTCTGCACGTGTCACGTTTTACGCAAGAATTCGCCCATAGACCGACTAATATCAAAATTCCAATTTAACAGAGATAACAACCTAAATTATAATCTTCAATTAATTTTAAGGCATTAATAAAAGCGTAACAAAAAACGCGAATAACAAAAAGGATATCTGAAAATCAAAAAGCAAACAACGAAGAATAATTTCGTGGTTAGATTTAATTTTGATTTCAACTACTTGATTTATGTATAAAATATTTTACTAAGATAAGACTAAGTATTAATTTTCTTTTTCGCTTTTGTGTTACTACAGTAAAGTCTTAATGCCAAATCCGATATCGACTGGAATGTTTTGTGGGTTGAATAACTAACTAATGGATATTAACTAAATAACCACCATATTTATGACTGGAATTTAATAAACCTTTAAATGTAATTAAAACGCCGAAATGGCGGAGCACATTATTGACATGTTAATTTTCGAAATTATTCATAGAATGTAAAGTTTACATTCACGTGATGTTTGAAATAATTATTTAAAAAAATCGTTAACTTCAGGTATTATTCTTCGAAACTAAAAACAAAATTTCCTATGATAAAACCGTCTTAAAAAACTGTGTCAACCATTTCCGTTGCTATATTTCTGGTTTACGTTACATGGATAAGAAAACACAATGCTGCATTAGCTTTCAACCCAGCTTGGAAGCTCAAGATCTTCATATACTTCAATAATGTAACCGAGATTTAAAGCATAATTGCGCTCACACAATAATACGAAAACTTCCATAGCTCAAGTTTAGACGTGTCACTTTGCCAGAACTTACAAGAGCATGACTTGCACCATATCGCAAAAACTTCCACGTCGTGCTGCATTCAGAGAAAAAAATCAATTCGTCTCTGCCATAACATATCCAAAAAGGCCACAAAAAAACATCGAAGGAACAACATTAACAAATCGTCCTTCAAACCAACCTCACAAAACAAGCAGGTACATTATCTTCGTTAACTCCTACCAAGTGCTGCAACGCAAAACCGAAAACAAATCGATCGAAACAAACCAACGCACACAGAAGGCAACATAAATTTTAAAAATCACATGTACAACAAAACCAGTACCTTGAGTAAACGACAAACGTAATATTCTCATGATTAGCACTATTAGACTACAGGCCCGTGTCAAAAATTGATGGGTTATTTAAACCACCAGGAGACCTATGTGGAATGATAGAAGGGATAGAATAAATGGTCTATGTCGTACTTGTGGTGTTGGTGATGTGACACAAATAAAATTAATTTAATCTGAAAGTATTTTATGCTTAGATAACATTTTTTCACATGCCGTACATTTTTGTTAATCCAAAAGTCAGTAGAGGGAAAACTCACAGGATATCCTATAAAATATTTTTTATACAGCATTCAGATAATTTATTTGAATTTATCGTATTCGTCTATGAAAAGTCAATGCCGTACAAATTGCAATTTTAATCTCGCATTTTATAGGAAGGGTAAAAACTAGACCGCTGAAAATTTTGGAGAACTCTGTGAAGTTTCAAGACGCATTCATTGCATGAATACTGGATCTGCAACAAACATTTCGTTTGTTGCAGATCAAGTATTCATGAAACAAACTTTCAATGTTGTGCAAGAATATATAGGATTTATACGTCGAAAAGCACCAATGGCTTTTATAAAGTCGACCATGAAGTTGGAAGCAACGTTGTTTCCTCCTTGTTTCAAGGAGTTACAGCAACACATGAAGAAAACGACGTACATAGCACAAATTTGGTGTAATGCCTACACCAAAATTCCGTCGACTTTGTTACCAATTAGCTATGGATGGATTGTGAATAACGGTCGGTATGATTTCGACTCGTTTCACGGCGAGGAGCGCCCTAAAAAAGTCTGTGATGTAACTGAAGAGAATGGGGAATCAGGCGAAGAAGCTGAGGACGTTATAGGTAAAAAAATTATCCTTGCATTTTTTTAATTTGACTGTGATTATGAAAACACATATTCATGTTTCAGAAGGGAATTCTGACGTCGATGAGGACGTTGATTCCGATGACGACTCAGTGGCTGATTCAGATAATGAATAATAATTCCAAAGAGAAACCTTTTTTTAAATATCATTAAACATACATAAATTTTTTCTATGAAATGTAGTACTTTTATTTACACGATTAAATAAATTATATCAATGTTTGAAGTATATATAACATCAAAAAGTATACACAACTGTTGATACTGAGATTTACAGTTTTCAATTCTTGGATTGGTTTCACTTCAGATAGACGGCATAATGATTAATGCATATTATCAATTGTTCTCTTCAAAAATATGTTAATGCCGTTAATCAGATAACCATAAAGTACCCCTGGATTGGTAGTGTCATTTTCATCAGCCAAAAATATGGTCTGCATTAAAATATATGGCATTATTTTTTTTTAATTTATTTACCTGAATACTATTTAAAACAACGATAATATCTATAAAATTGCTATATTTCATTAATCTATGATTATTTAAACTTTTTAAATAATTTAAAAAATTGCATGTTTTGTATTTCTCCGTAATGTTTTTAGAACAGTTTTTTTTTGAACGGCAATATTAGATAAGAATTGTTTTTTGCAATGTCATGTTGAAAACAAAGTTGCCGTACAGGATCAAATGACCTTCCACCTTTATAAATCAAGTATACGATGAAACTAAGATAATTATCGATATACATTCAAATGAACAATAATTTTTGACGGCATTATAGTATTTTAGTTATAATTTTTTGCGTACTTCAAATGCCCCCCCCCGTGTGTTGCAACTTTTTTCCCTTTGTATATTTTTTTTTGGGGTTTGGGAAAAAATAATTTAAAAGGAGTTTATAAAATGTATAGCCGACGGCACATCAATTCTACGCAGGATTTTTTTTTTGTTTTTTTTTTTTCTCATTGGCATTTTTTATCGTTCAATTTATGGTAAGAATGCCGTACAAAAATATATGACTAAAATGTACCCGCTCTACCTGTGCTTTTGAATTCTCACCTGCACTTAGTTGGACAGCTTACAAGTGACGACATAGTGCTTAATCTTATTATTTTATGCCCTTCTATCTTTCTACATAGGTCTCCTGGTGGTTCAAACTTATGACCACAAGGCGTCAAATGTGACCATCACGTCAAATGTGACCATAACGTTAAATGTGATAATAAGGTCAAATGTGACCATAACGACAAATTTTGATTTTGGCCATAAGTCAAACTTGACTACAACGTCAAACGACGCTCATCTAATAAACAAGTAAGTCAATTGCGTCGACAAACAGCATTAGCCATAACGTCAAACGTTAAAGATGGCCACAACGTCAAACGTGACAACGTGAAATTTCGAATTTGATCGAAACATAGTTTTCTGAAAAGAGGGAGGAGAACGTCATACTTGCAATTTGACCACAACGTCAAATGCGACTTGAAAGACAAATTTCAAACCATAGTATAGATTTGAATTAGTGATGGTAAGACACAGATTTTTTTGCGGATCCGTGTCGTACCTGATCATTCGCAAAAATGATTCGTTTATAAAATCCAACGTGTTCATAATATTTATATTTAAAAACCATATACTTTAGTACTGAACAACTACTTGAAAAAGTATCCATTCTAACTGAGCACTTATCCATTCGTAAACAGGGTGTCCTGAAATTAGATGAGCAATCTGAAAACGTGCAATGTACAGAGAAAAATAACATTAATTTTGTTACAGTTTATTTGTAAGATAAAATAATATTTGGTTAACAACAGTCACGAGGAATCGTGGGGGGTTCTTGTAGACACGATAGACGGTAGAGATGCTTTGAAACAGATTTAAATCAGGCGCCACCTACACTCTTAGTCGGGAGTCTGTAATAGTAGGAAAACAGGACCAGAATTAAACAAACTGATAACAAAAAAGACTAGAGAAATATATTTTATAGACCTTATTTGACGTTAACACTTGTGTCGGTTTTCAAACATAAAATACAATGCGCAATACATACTAGCACAATAGTAAACAGACGTATTTGGCGCGACAAAATGAATATACAGTAAGACGAGAGTAATTAATTAACCTTCGACATTATCAGTCAGATATTGATAATATTAACCATAATGACCACACGTAATTAAATATGGATAAGTACTTGAGATCTACGATGGTGTCGTTACTGACAGAAGCGCAACCGCGAGCAAAAACAGAATGCAAATTTTCTAAATTATACACATACCCGACCGACAAATAATTTAAATGTAATGCTAAACAGGGGCTCTACGCAACACACAATCTCCGCAAAACGCGTGCTTCAATTGAACGAGAAAACAAACGATTGGTCATAACAATAAAGTACACGTACAAATACGAAAAATCTTCAAAGTAGCGTTAAAGAAATGACTAGAGAAAGCTTATCATCTAAGTACTCATCCCTACATATATATCGACGTGGTTTATTGAAGGTCGTTAGTTGATGTTAAGAACGGCATCTCGGTGGTGTCAACGATGAATGTTACTGTATGCGACGGAGGAACTGCTAAAGCCAAGCCTAGATAGTAACCAACCGGCAGTAACATTGATGTTGCGGGAGATCCAATTTTTTGAGTAATAGTAAGAAATGTTCCGCAGTTATTTGAATATTCGCAATCAAACTCGGGGCAGTAAGGTCTACAAAGAAAGCGTAATGGGCTGATCAGAAAAACGACCTCCGTTACTTACGGTTTTTCGAAAGATAAAAATAACCTAGAGCAGTTATTTTCCTATGAATCAGTTTCTAATAATCGTATTGCAACGTAATACATTTTTTCGACTACAAAGAAAATAATTAACGCATCCTATTTCTACAAAAAACTTTACTTAAAAACAATAGTTATTGAGTATCTAAATAGCTTCAAAAACCACCAATTAGGAAATGACAACGTTGAACTCGTCCTCCGCGGAAATTGCAGTTCTACAACCACTACAATTTTACATAAACAAGTAGAAAAGGAAAGAAAATATCACGTAAATTAAGTTGCCTAACTTACAGACAAAATTTCATAAAAACAACCAAAAATTCCAACACTTGCGCCAGTGGCGTCGCCAAAAGAAATTTAATAGTAAAAATTACTGTGACAATTTGTTTAATAAATATATAATTATATCGAAAAATGGTTCCTAATGGAGCTACGGCTCCTTAAAGAGGAACTCAAAATGGTACATAGAAAGCGTTGGACATAAAATCCTAAATTTTGCTTAATGTATTAGTGAATGCAAACACCTTTTCAGATTTTCTTAATAATAATGCTGCATTAAAGCATTGCATATGATGCACATGCAGAGACTACGAATATTATTTTTATAATTATTTCAGTTGTTTTAAATTAACAACTAAGTATTTTAATGATGTGTATACTAATCAATGTAATTTTTGAATGCAATTTTTTCAAAACTGAAGCCTGTTTTAGAAGGAAGTTCTAAATTTTTCTAATTTAAGAAAGAGTTAGGAAAATATCCACTAAGAAAAATGTTGGGACTGTTTCTATACCTTAACCCCCTGAAATGTTATGCCTATCAGCAAAATTTTTAAAAAATCTAGAAGTTATATTCAACCCTTTCAAAATAATGTAATAAAACGTACTGTCATGAGCATGTCTTTATGGGGCCGTAGGTCCGTTATGAAGCATATTTTCGGTTATTTATATGTGTACATTGCACTGTTTTATTCGGGACACCCTGTATACAAAACAATAATCCCATTATGTTAAAACTACAAACACATATTCTTGTACTTTTACTCTGTCTAATTGACATACAAAATAATTTACGGTATAACCCTTTTCTTAGTCAGGTCTCTATGAGTTTCAATTTTTGTGAGCATTGATCGCACAAACCTTCATGGCGGTGCTTGTGATTAAGAGTGTTTCGATCACATTCGGAATTTGATGTTATGATCACGTTTGACGTTGTGGTCATCTTTAAAGTTTGACGTTATGGTCAATGCTGTAAGTTGAAGCAATTGACTTGTTTATTTATAAAATGAGCGTCGATTATCGTCAAGATTGACGTTATGGCCAAAATCAAAATTTGACGTTATGGTCACATTTGAGGTTGTGGTCAAAATTAGAAGTTAGACATTGTGGTCAGATTAGACGATGCGATAATGATGCGTTTAACGTTATAGTAAAAATTTCTAATTTCACGTTTGAGGGTGCGATGACCTGCATTCTTTACCATTTAGTTGTATGCTTAAGAATACGCATAATTCCACCTCGTAGGAAAATGTAAACACTACAACATTTAACCCTAATAATCTGTAACTGAATAGTATCTCTTCACATCAAAATTGTACTTAACAGCTAAATTATTTCCAACTTGGTAAAATAAAGGAACGATTTCTCCAAAAAAGTTTTGAAATTAGTCATTGTAAAACCAGAATAAAGAACACAAAAAAAAAAGTGTATTTGAGTTTTGAGTCCTCTAAATAGATCTTTAAGAACGGCGTCGGATTTTAAATGCTAGACAAGCAATTAACTGACCGAGCTCTTAAAGCCTGTTAGATGATACATTTTTTTTGTAATACTAGATATTTACTCTTTGCGTGAAAATCAAAATGTCAAAATTCATCTATGATAAATGAGGAATAATGAGCTGATATTACAAAAAAAAAATTAATTAACCTCTCAAACAGAACTTGAAACTGAATGATAATTTAGAAAAAAAAACATAGAAACGTGTTCCGTATAATCCGGAATTTAAATTAAATTTTGACAAACAAACTGTTTTCAATATTGTTTTCATTTTCAACATTATCTTATTTATCCCTGCTGTCAAAGAATAAAAAAAATAGTTTCAAGTAGCGGTAAAAATGACAACATTTTACCGTATCGCATAAGTATTCTCTATTTGCTACTTTCTGAACGTAAGTATAGGTTTTATATTTAGGCCTGAATACACAAAAAAAGGCAGATGTTACATAAGAAAATTGTAGAAAAAAAACTCAAAGTCGCGAAGCTCATTTATATTCAACAACAACAACAGTCCATACAATATGAATACAAAAATTTCTCGTATCGCGTTCATACATATTTTAACAAACAAGAAAAGCTAAAGTAACAAAATCGATCGCTAATTAAAAGTTGTCTTTATAGTTTGGACAGCATAACAACTAATTATTTTTGATTTGTTGTTGTATTCAATTATCGGAATAATTCATTCGGCTTCTGTGTTCGGTTATAGCACCACTAATTATGGATTAATGCGATAATTCTATATCGAAACTTAATTATCTGGTAGAAGTTAATGGTAGCTGTTACACTAATAACGTAATAGAGTAACGAAACGTTGTTGGTTACGCCGTTATCTAATTATTGGAAACGAAATGAAACAGCTTTACACCCGAAACCCCATCGAGTTTCAAATTTAGTATTTTTTTTTTAAATTATGACATTTCTCGTTAATTACGTAGCGATTAAGGTATTTCCAAGCAACTGTTTGTTGTTAAAAAAATTATACAATTAGAAAAGTTTGCAAATTCGAATTGAATTGTAAAATGATATAGGTACATCTTAATATGTAGCTTAATTGAACCTGACAAATAGAGTAATTAGAAAATACCTGTAACCTGAAAGTAGGTTTAAAGGGCAGTTATGTTATGAACGAATGTTCATAAATCGAATGTGGACTTTACAAAATTTTATAAAACGCATTTAAGTTTTAGTCATAAGTACCTGCTCACTTGTCTTCGATGTCCAATTGTGCTGTTTTCTTCGAAAAAGTGAAAAAAAATTGCTTTTGAATAAATAGTTCAAACAAAAGTTAAATATAGTAAAATGCAACAACTTTTCTTTCTTAATTTTCTTAAAACTCTTAAAGATATTGCCAATTAAATAGTCACCTAATCATAGCCCAATGCATGCATCCATTTCCACATGTATGTGTTCTATAAAGTAATATTTCATTTTCCATTCTACATGATTTTGTTTTACCGTTTCCTATTGAACCGTTTTACCCTTTTTTTAATTTCTATTTTATCTCAATCACCTTCATATAAGCGTTCCGCCCTTCTCAAATAAATGCCATAAATATTTTTAAAAAACCATAATGTAAGATATTAATGTTAGGTACAATGGCAATTGTAAACGTTAGCGATTAGGTGTACTGAATTGTTGGCGGTTGTAAATTACAAACAAGTAGATAAGTGTTTTTGAGGGAAATAATTACGATTGGGAATATAAAAATGGATGAATGTGGTGGAAATGATAGCATATTTACGTCTCAGGTAGCTGAAGGCGTAGAGAAAGAAAGCACGAGGGCAGCAGATGAGGTATATGTAATACTGCAAGATTTAATTTCGAAGGTTGTTGGGACTATGAGAAAAACAGAGTCTGTTAGAAAGATAAGTAATACAGAAATTGCTGGTTTGCTCCCCGAGTTTAGTGGTGGTGTGGATGAAGATGGCAATGGTAGCAATGTTCAGTCTTATGAGAAAATTTGATGCGCGTAGGTGGCGTAAGTTATTATCACGACAAGGTTTTGCTGGACAATAAATTAAACATGAGTGAGGATGACTTGCTTGCCTATTCAATCGACGGCTTCATTCTCAAGCTAGAATGTCGAGGTTTACGAGTTTGGAAGATTTGTGAGACGTCATGATCGGTTACAGTTTCCAAGGAGAACAAGAAAGTGTTTCATGTGCAGTAAAGATGTAGGAGAAGAAGTGCTTCGGATGTAATGAGAAGAATTGAATAGACACCAGATGGCAATACCATGGTTGTCGAGAAGCCTACAGCTGTAAAGTCACTGTATTACTTAGAAAACGCATTACCGTTTGAGGACAGGCAATCCATTAAAGCAATATTGGCCACAAAAAGTGGAATACCCTTAATAAAGAGTCGTTTTGTCCAAAAGCAACACAGAATTCATACTGAGGAATGACAATTATACAGGTATTAATAGTGCTAATTCTGTCTCTTTTTCCCTGGTAACCTCCAGAACGGTTAAATCGATTTGGACGAGTTTCATTAGAAAGTAGACAAAAAATAAAATTAGATCATGTATGTTTGCTTGTCAAGGCTAATCTCATAAAAATATTTTCACTGACTTTAATGGGCAGGTAGAACACTTTTAAAAAAAAATCTAAGGTATTTATTATTTAAAAATGAATACTATTCGATGGGACTTTATTGACAAGATTTTGAGAGGATAGTATAAGATATTTTTTTCGTTACTGCAGTCTTTATTAAAACAATGCTTTACTGAAGAAGGTCTCGGAATAACGTTCATAAAATAAAAAAAAAGTTTTTTCCATTTTCTGGAAACCAAATAAACCAATTTTAAAAAATAAAAAACCGAAGTAAAAAGCTTAAAAACATTTAATTGGCTTCCTTTGTACAGCTTATCGCTCCTTTGTAGGAGCATCGCCTCCCTATTATTAGGGGAGTTAAGCCTTACACTTCCACGCTAGCCAGACGGGTTGGAAGTGGCTGTAATATATTTCTAAACCATTTATTTATTTATTATTATTACCAGAGGTGTTAGTATGATAACCGGGACCGACGGCTTTACGTGCCCTCCGAAGCACGGGAGAGCAGACCTTCTAAATTGGCTCGAGAAAATCTTTCGCCGTCACTGGAATCGAACCAGCGCGCCGGCCGTGACCAGTTTACAAAACTGGTGCTTTTACCGCTAGACTATGCTCCCACTCACTCACTCGATACCACATACTATTTAAATTTTATAAAGGATACCTCCTGAGAGCAGGGTGGTGAAAATTAGCGAAATAATTTTTGCTTAAAAAGTTGTCCCCCCTCGATACATTGTTACACGTATTTCGGCAATTTTTTAACTCTTCACCTTTCGAGAAATCTGAGGTGGAAGCTTTTAATCATCCATCGTTTGGTGTGAACATATATTGACAATGAAACAAAGAATGTGAAGTTTATGAACTGGTTCATGCTGGTTGTTCTTCGATTTTTATGCAAAATTGTCTATTAACTTAAACATTCTAGACGAACTGAATCATAACAAATATATACAAGAAGTTCTATACTCTCCTTATCAAAACCCTTACCGATATGAACATTAAAATTTTAGAAGCTAAAAACAACAGTAAAAAAATGTCACCTGTTACCTTAAAGCAGGGCGCACACTATCACCGAACGGAATGGAACGGAACGGAAATTTCGAAAGCATATAATTAAGTGGAATGGATTGGAACGGAATGGAATTGATCGGATTGTTTACCCAGCAAATTATGCCGTGGTTCCGCAGCCCCCTTCAGAATTCAGTTGAATGATTAGGGCAAAGACAAGCAAAAACAAAGCGTGTTCATTCATGCATTATTGACAATGTATCATTTCGCCGTTTTGTGTTTGTTTCCCTTTTGATTAAATAACAATGAACGATGATCTATTATTCAATAAAATTAAATTATTTATCTGTTTTCTGATAAAAACTATCATAATCAACAAATGAAAGGAAAGAAGAAAATGACTGGGAACACATTTCTAGCGAATGAAAATTCCGGGTAAGTAATAATGCACTGTAATTTTATTTAATTAGGTTCTTTCTCATATTACACTACATATTATTGAAGTTGCCTTGGGCCTCTGCAAACCATTTCATCTTGCCAAAGAACAAATACTTCAGGCGAATTGAAATATTCTGCGAATCTGTCTCGAATTTTTTGCATCACGAGTATGATTACCTCCCATATTGCCACCCTGCCTAATCCTGGTAACACGTCAGATTGCTCAAGTTCAGTAGGTTGCCAAGAACACTAATCATTTTATAAAAAGTTATGCAAACAAGCAGCTGCCATAATTATTTTGTCGAGATGTTCAGGAATAACATTTAATTTTTTGAAAAATATCCTAAACTTTTTACAAAGTAAAATAAAAGGTATTTTCGCTACATCGTCTTGCTCTGCTATGTCGTAAATTTTTTTCATGTCATGGTAAAACTTATGTCGCTACTCAAGATATAATTGATGACACGCCTGCTTTAGCACCTCGCTCAGAACTCGGAACATACTCTACAAGTGCATCAACCGTCTCTAAACTAAAGCGTCTTCCAAAACCCAAATTAAAATAGCGGAAATATTGCAAAAATGTTTAGAAAACAAAAAACAACGTAAAATCGGATCATTTAACAAAATTTGTTGAATCCGTCGAAGAGGCAGCACGATCTTTGCCTCCTAAACCACAACGTGAAGTAAAGCATCGAATTCCCATATTGCTTTATGAATTCGAGTAAAGGTGCGTTTTCATTCTGACAAGTTCCAGGCACATGACGCGCAACATGTGGCTGAGACGTATTTATGCAGATTTTAAGTTGTTCAGTTTTGTGTATTGTGAGCATGAACGACTCAGCTACTTCAAGTTTTATGGTGATGGCAGGCGCATACTATAAACTTGTAAAGCAAAGAACAAAACGACCAGTTACAGTTTTTTAGTAAAAAGATCTTCAGAAGGAGCCTATTACTCGATGATAGACTTACGTCTTCAAAGTGCTAGGAGAACTTTGTGAGAATGACAGCAAGTGATTTTGATTTTTTTCTAAACCTTGTGGAACCGGAGATTGTGAAAAACAAGACAAGAGAACAAATATCTCCTGGTGAAATGATAGCCGCCATGAGCAAAGCCTTTTATCATAGTTGCTAACGATACCTTTGCTTTTTCTGAACGTATTATAAAGTCATTTGTAGGAAGACGTATTAAAGGTTCCATTGAACGAACTTTTAATTATAGACATTCAAGAGCCAAAAGGGTTATTGAAAATGTGTTCGGAATAATGAGTAGTGTATTTGGAGTCTTCCGAAAACCTAGGTTAGTACAACCTAAAATAGCGAGGTGGATTACGTTGAGCGTTGAGCTGTGCTTATTTGAATAATTTTAAAGAAGAATCCTTCTGCTTATGTATTTGATTCACAGGATAATAACGGAAATGCAACAGAAGATGGAGAAATGAAGGAATTGAACTACCAGGACTTCGATGGTGTACAGAAAAAGCAAAAAACCCTGCCGTCAAGAATTTGCTCACTTTTTTAGCAGTCACTCACTGTCGTGGCAGCATCGATACACTTTGTTATAATCTCCGGTAAGACCTTAATTAAGGTGGTGTGTATATACTCAAAAAATGCAATATTACTTCTTCTTCTCTTCTTCTTCAGCCCGTTGTCGTCCAATTTTGAACATAGGCCTCCCTCATGTCTCTCCATTTCTCTCGGTTTTAGGCCTCGTTTATCCACATTAGTCCCGCGTGCCTCTTTATCTCGTCTGCCCAACTCGTGGCTGGTCTTCCCCTGTTCCGGCTTTCTACCCAAGATCTCCACTTAATAATTTTTTCGCTCCATCTTCCATCCTTTAGTATGGCTACGTGCCCTGCGAAGTCCCACTTTAATTGGGATATCTTTTCGTTTACGTCTTTTAGGTTGGTTTTGCTGCGAATCCACGTGTTTCTTTTGCGGTCTCAGGGTAATGCCCAACATTTCCCTTTCCATAGCTCTCTGGGTGATCTGTAGCTTTTCCACTGGGTTTTTCGTTAGTGTCCAGGTTTAAGTTCCATACAGCATTACAGGCTAACACACTGGTCAAATAACTTCGCCTTTAACCTAAGTGGAATTTTCTTGTTTCTGAAGATGTTAGATAGTTTTCCAAAGGCTGCCCACCCTAGTTTCTTTCTTCTATCTGTTTCGATCTCTGTGTTTCTTTTGCCAATTTGGATTTGATGACCTTGATAGACATAATCGGCTACGTTTTCAACCAATGTTCCTTCGATTGAAATCTCCGGATCTTCTTTGCACATTGTCTTCGTTTTGTCAATGTTCATTTTTAGACCGATTTTCTTCGATTTTGTATTGAGCTCTTCTAGCATGCTTTTCAGGTCTTCTGCTTTTTCTGCAATCAGGAGGATGTCGCCTGCAAATCTTAGGTGGAAGAGTCTTTCTCCGTTTATATTTATCCCTTGGTTTTCCAGTTGCACTTTTTGATGACGCCTTTCAGTACTAGGGAGAATAGTTAAACGGATATGGTGTCCCCTTGCCGTATTCCTCTTTCTATCGGAATTTCGCTTGTGTCTTCGTGCAATCTAACTCGGGCTTTGCATTATTGTATATGTGTTTGTGTATCTTTGGTCAATCCTGGCTTTTTCCATTTCGTCGAAAATGGCCCAGTGTTCTAAGAATCGAAGCTTTCTCGTAGTCTACAAAAGCGAGTTGTAGGGGGAAGTTATATTTGAGTGCTCTTTTGATAAGAAATTTTAGAGTGAGGATATGGTCGTTTGTGCTGTAGCCTTTTCAAAAAGCAGCTTGTTCGGTTGGTTGGTAGAAATTCAATTTCGCTTGCAGTTTGTCACATATGACTCTAGTAAATCACTGCGACAAAAGGCTGATAGGTCGGTAGTTTTTAAGTTCTTCTCTCTTTCCTTTTTTGAAAATTATAGACATGTTTGCTTCATTTTAGGTTTGAGGTATCAGTAGCATGTTAAACAATTCTGTCAGGATCGGCAGGATTTCTGTTTTAGATTCTTTCATCATTTCTGTGATTATGTTGTCAGGTCCAGCAGCTTTTCCATTTTTCATGGTTTTTAGTGCGTATTTAGCCTTACCAAATTTAGTAAACCTGTATGTGCAATCCTTTCAGTGACGTTGATGACAGGAAACTCAATAGACTAAAATGCCATTTGGGTTTATAAAAATATTTTGCATCAACTTTTCTTACTCTTATCTTTATTGAGACTTAAGTTGTTTTCTCTCAAACAATAGATAGACCAATACACACTTGTTAGGAAAAGTTAAGTCTATAAAGTTAGTCATATCCAAATTTTTTTCCTTGGAATTCCCCGACAATGTGCGAAGATTCAAGATTTCCATTCCTTTCCGTTCTGTTCCATTAAATTCCGTTCCATTCCGTTCCGCGATAGTGTGCGGCCTGCTTAATTTTTTACTGATTTTAGAACAGGTCGCTCAGAAAATCGTTTTTGAAATACATAAGTAATTTGTTTACTTAATGTCTCAAAGTAATGTAAATATACACAATACAAAAAAACCATCATTCCCAATTTTATTAATGTTTGAACAGAAAAAGGACCTCGTATCAAATAAATAAAAGTTGAAAAGAAACTTTTTCATTATTTAGAGGTTAAAATAATATCGTACAACCACACAGTGTTATTACGATTTGTTATATAAGGCCAAAATCATAACATTCCTTACAACATAAATCCATTATATATCTTATGTAACGTGACATGCAATAAGCCCAAACAATCTTATTGCTACCGAAATTAATTTAGAAATGGTTTCCAAGATAATTCATCGCGAGTATCTAAAATTAAATCGATCGTATCATTTTATTTGCATGCTAATTTGGTAAAATAAATTTTAATTTTTAACTTCAACCGAATCTTTTCGAGTTTAGTGTAAACATTCTTGTAAACACAATTACCGTGTCTTAGAAGTAACTTCAAACATACCCGATACAGTCAGAATATTGAACCTTTCAGTTTACATTCGCTAATAGCACGTACTTGTTATAGTATTCAAAAGCCTTTCAAAAGTCCTCGCACTGGAAGAACATGTAAATGCTTTCCAATCGTTGTCGGTACATCTGAGTGGAGGGGATAATGCCTGTTCCATTCAACTTTTTTTTTTGCAAAAAGTATAAATCAATGAGTGAAATAAGACCAAGTGCGGTTATATGCACAAATAAACGTATTTCGTACGACAAATGTAAAACAATTTCAGCAAAACGGTTGTTTGCGCGATTAAGGGAAATTAATTTCACTACTTCAACAAGCACAAAGCATTATCGTACGCAAGTGAATATTACCTCAATAGTGTAGAATTAATACGCACCTATCTCTCATTCTTCTCTTTGTCTCATTTTATTGACACACGCAATTCTCTTCTTTGTTTGCAGTAGCTTTCATATTAAAAATTCTTGAGCATAAGTTTTAATACCCCGTTGTCCTAATTTTTGGAAAAATGTATTTATTTAATGTTCGCAAGCTAACACGAATAAGATATATTTTTGTAAATTATGAACATATTTCTTTGAAACAGTAATTTGTTCAACAGAAATTCGATAACGTTAATTCTTCGAAAGCTACTTTCTCCGAAAGCTTTTTCGTATGAATAAGCAACTATACTGGCACGTATTACAAGTAAACGTGATACTTTTGTTTTATATAATATATTATGTTTCTAATTAATATTTTGTCTTTCCAATGATTTTAATAGTTTTTATCGAATTTTATCGTAAACATTTGTAGTTAATTGTTTCCCTAATGTAAGTAATTAGATTAAAATCATTTTTATTGTTTTTTTGGTTTTCATAAGAAAAGAACAAAAATATAACCAAAAATGTCATAAAAAGATTAAAAAACTTTGAAATTCATTGTTAGACCGATATGTTTCAGTTATTGTAAATTGAAAAACAGTCAAAAAACAAAAAACTGATCCTCGAGAAGTGTTCGATAAAATTAGACACACAAACAATAAGAAAGAACAATGAAGAACATGGAGAAAGCAGGGAAAAGATACTATACTCAGTATACTATTGGCGTGGAGTAATTAACCTGTCAGAATTATCGAATCTCCCGTATTGCAGTGGCGTAGGTACCTGATTCGTTTGGAAAATCATATTTTTAGTAGGTAAATATATTATAATAGTAAAATGTACCTTGATATGAATTATTATGTGGTTTCTTTTATTGTTTCAATCCTAAAAGCCTAAAAATCGGTCCCCGCAAATTAATTGTAATTGTAATAAATGTACTGACGATATCTGCATTACTATTTTATTTTATATTTATGTCATATATTATTTATATGTTATTTATTTTATTTGTATAGTAGATCACATTACAAATTTTACTTCTTACATATTATATACCATTATTTTTGTATCTTGGTATAATATCCACATCTACGGCTATGATTCTCGTTTCGTCAGTACTTGGGCTGATGGCAACGTGTTTACACAGATTAAACTACTGTTCTCAGACCCTAGATGGGTCGATATGCTGCAAGAGCGGCACAATGATCGTATTTTGGTTAGAATTTATTGGTTTTACTTAACCGTAGAAGTACGGCTTTCACAAAGAAATAAAGAATTATTTCAAGCAATTATGATTTATTACTCCGCGCCAATAGTATATAGACTTTAAAAACATTAATTTCAAAATGGTCAACATTCTAAGAGGATGACCGAAGCAACAATATATACAAACTTTTCTCAAAATCTAGAACAAATTAAGGAATGAATGAAATTTCTCCACGCAAAGTGACCTGTGATTGAGTTTTTCTTGTTTTGATATAATTTTTTAAAAAATAAAAATTCGAAAAAAAAATTCGAACAAAAGTTGTACCTAAGATCTCAAGCTACAACTTTTATTTGAAATTTTTCTTAATATTTTAATTTGTTACAGAGGTAAAGCTGATTTTTTAATAGATCTAATTGTACAGGTGCAGTGAAGTCCTTTTTTCGTCAACATTAATTTAACAAAACTTTTTAAAAAATGAAGATAAAAAAAAGGTTTTTAAATAAACGTTACAACTAAAGCCTAAGGCTACAAAACTTTCATATTTTTTTTATATTTTAATAATTTTTATAGTTCTTCGTTTTCGTGCTGCAATGTTTGTTTGAAAAACTTTTTAAAGTATAATTTTATTGCAGAGATATAAAAAATACTCGTATGGGCGCCAGTTACATCCAAAAATGCCACTGCATACAGACCAATGAAGATTTTTTATTGATTAAATCAATCTGGAAACTATATTAATGCTTTTAAATAATTAGTGACAATGTAACTGTCGTTACAATAATTTTTTAAACAAATTAACAGAAAATGTAAGTATGCAATAACGATGTTTTTAGGTCATTCTACCTTTATATTTCAAGGAAAAAATGTTAATAAATGTTAAATAATTTATCCATTTTTTTAAATAATGGTGTGGTTCGATTTACTATACAAAGTTTGAAAAAATATGATCAACATTTTCTTACTCACCAGAATAATTACGTTCTTACTACGTGTAACGCTACTAGAAATATTCATATATGAGTTCGTGAATTTTCAATAGTTCATATTTAGCCTGAAAAAACTAGATATTTGCATTTTATTAAAATAAGACGCGTTTTGCACCTGAGCATACAAACAATCCGTCATTTAAATTTAACAATGATAATTTGTAAAACAAAATAATCATTCAAAAACATAGTATGTTCCGTTGAATTTTTATAAAGATATGTCAAATATTATTGAAATTATACGTATTTTAATTTTAAAAATATTACGTTTCAACGAAGTGTTAAAACAATTCAAAATTGAAAGGTTGATTTTTTCCCCCATTCTAAACGAGACCGGTTTGGTTTTAATAAAATGAAAAAAGGTAACAAAATAAATAGTCTTTTTAATAATTATTAAAATAATGATCATCAAAAATTTATACAAACTACAAACGTACAAAGCCTAATTTCAAAGTTAATTTTAGCTATGAAAATACTTCAAATCTTTATAAGAATGTTATTCACTAGAAATTTAGAATTTCTATAATAAATAATGTTGATTTAGTAATTATCAGTACATTTCTGCCTGATATTATTAATCAAAGAGTGAATGATTGTGATATTAAAAGAACTGTAAGGCTTTGCGCATGCGCAGTAGTCAAAACATATTTTTTTGAAAATCCGCTGTATGTTTGTTACAAATTGAGATATTAAAAAAACTTCAAACAATAGTAGTAGGTAAGATCTTAAACTACAACTTTTGTTTGAAACTTTTTTTCATATTTTTTATTTAAGAGGGTATTTGCCCTACACAGCCATGCTATGGTTCTGCGTGCATTTATGACTAAAAGCTATTTTTGTGTGACTATAGATTTTTTAACTACATTTTTTGAAATGTTGAACCGCATACATATTTTATTGCCGAAAGCATCAATGCACGCCATTTTGTTTTGATGCAATTAAATGCATATTTTGAAGGATACATTATCACGTTATTAAGTTATTTTTTTAAAGTTTAGTCGCTTCAAAAACAGATACTTTGAGAAAAACCAAAAATTTATTACACGAGGGACGTAGAATCATAATTTCTCTTCCCAGTTTTTTTTGTTTGAAGGTTGTATGTTCTTTATTTTTATAGAAAAATTTTGTGACCGCTGTTTTATGCATTTCAACATCAGGGCAAATACCTTTTTTTTTAAATCACAAGTCATATCACTTGGAAAAAGTTTTTTAATCTGATAGAGTACGTTTTTAACTATCTAATTTCAGAGTTTTATAAATTCATTAATTTTATTCGACTAAAACTACTTCTACGTAATGAAGGACCATATACAATAATGAAAAAAACCACATACGACCTAAAAAAATCAAAGAAGAAAAACAGTTTTCATGTAATTGATATGTATTATAAAACATGAAAGAACAAAACTAAAAAAAATAGAAGAATCAATAATGTTTCATAAAGTATCTCACCGTCCACAATGATCACAGACATAGATAAGTTAAATAAAACGTTGAAAAAACTAATTTTTCATAGTGAGACCATAAATAATAACACATCATTAGCAACTTGTTATAATAAAGGAATTACAAAAGGAGTTGAAAATCTCCTGCTACTTCTAACGCGAAACATGTCAAATATATCAGAATTATTAACAGAAAAAGAAAGTTTGACAAGTAATCTCGAAAACAGCGCGAAAGAAAAAATAACATTAAGCAAAAATGCATGCTACATTAAAAGGAAACTGTAAAACTCGTACAAATCATTTAAAGCACGACATATTTCAATCGAGATCGTATCAAAAAAATTATTTCACTCTGTCCGTTTTACTTTCGAAACTTTTACCCCTACCGTAAATATTTATAATTACAATACCATTTCCGCAAAATATTTTCAAGTTAAAATTTGTAATAATAAATGAGAATTATTTTTAAAATAACTCGAGCATGCCAAGTTACTATTACAATAAAGATGTCAAACGCTTTGCATTGCTACAGAAACAATTAATTTTTTTTACTATAGCGTGTCATTTTAAAAACACACATACGTAATTTCAGTGCTAAAAATATAAAAACAACGCCCGAGTCACTGATATGCAGTTATTATATGTAAATTAATGTTCTAATTGTGGTTGTTAATATATTATTCTGTCTAACGTAGAAAATATTCGCATAACGAGTGTTATTTGCGTGTCCGCAATTTTCTTTGTAGTAAAAATAGACTACTATAATGTTGGTGTTTGTATTACAAAAGAATTTAGTGACGCCAATTCTTTTAAATATAGCAATTCGTGCCCTACTTGTAAAAATGACTATGTATTGATAAAATGTAACACTCAAACAATTTATAACAAAAGATTAAGTTTGGATGAAAGTTACCAATGATGTCTAATAAGCTTCATTTACTTTGATTATAGACAACACACACTGTTAGCTAACAATTGCTTATTTTATTGTGCTATGTAATTCGAGATAAAACGCGAACAATAACAAATACTTAATTTTCATCGTAATACCTGAAATTTTCATGAGTTTTCATAAGAAACATTTATTTTCAATTTCAACAGGACGGTGCTACAAAGCACAATGCGCACGCACTAATCAGTTATCTTCAAAACATGTTCGGCTTTCTTCTTTTGGGGGTTACTAATTATCTAATAGTTCGGGGAGTTAAAGGAAAGAAGTGCTCCCCACACTTGAAAATTTAATTAATGAAATTTGGAATTTAGATTGTTGAACGGTAGTACTATTAATGAAGCACACTTTCTCCTCGCAAAGTGACCTGTGATTACCTATGCACACCTGTATTTACATGAGTTTTTCTTTTTGAATATACTTTTTAAAAATGAAAATGCAAAAAAATTCCAACAAAAGTTGTACCTAAGATCTCAAGCTACAACAACTTTTATTCAAAATTTTTTTAAATATTTTTATTTGTTACAGAGGTAAAGCAGATTTTTTAATAGATCTAATTGTACAGGTGCAGTGAAGGCCCTTTTAGCACGAACATTATTTTAAAATGAAGATAAAGAAATGTTTTTTAAATAAACGTTATATCTAAAGTCTAAGGCTATAAAAACTTTCATAAGATTTTTTTTAATATTTTAATAATTTTTATAGTTGTAGTTATAGCTTCGAGATAAAACACAAACAATAACAAATACTTATTTGAAAATTAATTTTCACCTGAAATTAATTTTTCATGAGAAATGTTTATTTTCAAATTCAACAGGACGCTGCTACAGAGCACAATGCGCGCGCACTAATTAGTTATCTTCGAAACATGTTCGGCTTTCTTTCTTTGGGGGTTACTAATTTCTTAGTAATTCGAAGAAGTTAAAGGAAGGAAGTGCTCCCCACACTTGAAAATTTAAGTATTTGTTCCAAACACTCACATACGTAACCCTATTATATTGTGCGAGAAACGATTAGAACTGCATTATACCGTTGAAGAAACATAGAGAACTAACTCTATACAATAAACGCTTCTTGTTTCACTTACTGATACTAAGCCATATCGCTTAGGTAAGACTTAACTCATTACATACAATTATTGGGTGCTCGAATGTAAATCGTATATAATCTAAGATCTAAAACAACACGTTATCAGTAGAGGTAGAGTCATCATTAAAAAACACAGGTAAGTGCAACTTTGCGGTGTACGATCATTAATAAGATTAACATAAAGAAATCAACTGATTTGAACCATTAGCTGCAGTGCCTATATCAAATAGAACATAAAACCGAACATGTAAAAATGTGCTTCGATAACCTATCCAGTGTTTTTGTATTTTCTTCTATGTTTTTATAGAGAAAAACCAGCAATTAATTAATAATTACAAATGTTTGTCATAAACGCTTGTGGCATATAAGTGAAACTCGTAGAAACAAAATCACCTAATCAAAAAAAAAAAAAAACTAACATAACCTAAAACAATATAATATCAAAACGTAAGCTACCCAAAACGAAAACATTATATTTCCTCAAGAACAGTGTGATGGAAAAAATGCTCTAACATTATAAGTACCCAGAAACATTATTTTAAACCCCAGTTAACAGGTGAAATAATGAAGTCAAGCTCTATTTGTATAAAATAAACATTTCTGGGAATATTAATTGTACCATTAATTGAGTTAAATTTAATAAATCTGCCAAATTTTAGTTACCGATGAATATCATCGTAAGGATTCTTTGAGTTTCATGGATGAAATCAAAAACTACTACTCTGATTTAAATTAGCCGACGTTTCGCTCAAACGTATGCAAGCTTTACCAAAGCTTCTTGAAACCTCCCTAATTTTAAGAAGCCTGATAAAGCTGCATAGGTTCGGGGTGAATCGTCGGCTAATTGAAATCATGGTAGTAGTTTTCGATTCCATCTCTCCACCTCAAGAAATTCTAACGAGAATTTTAATCTGTACTATCAATGTTACAATTAATGTAGGCCCCCAAGTTTAAAAAAGTCAAACAACTTTCATAGAAAAAGAAAATCAAAAATTCACAAAACATCACCAACGAACTAACACTAAAATAAAAAATTACATGTGAGAAATCATCTCGTATGCCGCATGGTTACACCACAGCATAAATTTTGATAGGTCTCTCGAATCCATAATAGTCATTTACATTAGAGTGTGAAAAGTAGGATTTTACAGCGTGACAGCTTTGTTTGAGGAGCTGGAGCGCCGTAAATGACTTTCCACACGAAATTTATATAATATTTTTGGCCAAACGATCATCATCAAAAGTAAAAAGAACAAAATTATTTCTATTTATTCTTTAAGTAGGCCTGGCTGTTTAAACCATTTTGACATACACCACCTAATATGTGTCAGTTAATTTGTTTAACTGACGTATAGATAGCGCCATCAATATCATCAATAAAAAAATGCGCCCTTATTCTGTACATTATCGTGTCAAGTATGGTGTAAAAGTAAATTTTTTAAAATCAATTTTTTCGGATTTTATTCTTTATTTTTAAAACGTTCGCAAATAGCAAATAAATCAGCCACTACTTTACCGCATAGTAGCCGTACTTTATAGCATTGTGTGTAAAAATCAAGTTTCAAGACAAGTATGAATAACTGAAAAATGTACTTTACAGTTCAGGAGGCCAAAAACTAAATTCAAAAGACTTAAACAGGGTGTATGCAGCAAATCAAGAAACCCACCAAAACTCGTTTTAAAGAGCATTTAGCACATGCTAATATTATCGGTCAGCGTCGCCATACATATCCTTAAAAATTATCATATAGTAGATGATATTAAATTAATTAAAAAAATCAAATAATAAGAACAAAGTTGATTCTTATGAAAGCTAGAAAGTTTTCTAAAACAAAACTATAATAATCAAAGATAATTCGGTTTTACCGAATATCTAAAATTATTCACATTTCTGAAATCTATTTGCCTGCACCCTTTAATTTTTAATTATGGAAATGACAATTTCTACCATAAAAAACTACAAAAGTACTAAATAGAAAACAAAAGAACAACATTTTATCCTTTGCGTTCTTAAAAAATCAAAAAAATTTCAAACATGAATATTAGGAAAATTTAAATTCTATACAAATACGAGTGCTGATTGGCGATAGCGTGATTTTTCGCTAGATGGCCCTGATATCGGTACAACGAAAACGTTACCGTAGACTTCAACCTTTTAGCCTAATCTGTAAATGTTATTGTAATCAGTGAATTAGTTTACATTTTGCAGTAATAGAAATAATACAATTTGTTGTAATATAGTTTTAATTAAACATTTTTTTTACGCAGAAACATGGAAAGTATGGAAATATTACAGCAAATCTGCTCCTTCCCATGGAATGGTTTCCAAGTGGTTTATGCCCCTAACTCTCACAAACGGTCACTACCAAGGAAATCGACGACCTGACCGACGACTGAAAGTGCGCGAAATAGTTGATACTGTAGGCATATCAATCGAACAGGTGCACAATATTTTACATGAATATTTGCATATGAAAAAAGTTTCGGTAAGATGGGTGCCGCGATCACTCACAGTGGACCAAATAAAAATTCGTGTACAAATTTTAAAGCACTGTTTGGCGATGATGTAACGTAATCGAGTTTTTTCGCCAATATGTGACTGCTGACGAAACCTGGATCCACCACCATACTGTAGTGACGGAAGAACAGTCAAAACAGTGCAAACTCGGTAAAAATTCACCAAAGAAGGCCAAAATTGGTCACTCCATGAATAAGATAAATGACGATTCTAAAGGCATTATCCAGATTGACTATTGAAAAGGGGTAAAACATTAAGTGTCAATACTATGGCGATTTATTGACCTGTTTTCATGACAAATTAAAGAAAAACCGGCCACATTTGACATGTAAGAAAATGCTGTTCCATCAGGATAACGCCCCACCTCATTCCTTCCGAATTGCGACCGTTAAATTAGTAAAATTACGGTACGAATTGCTTCCTCATCCACTATACTCGCCTGATCTGGGCCCACGCAATTTCCGTTTCCTCTCAAACTTGAAGAAAATATTTGCAGGCGAAAAATTCCCATCAAATGTACACGTTATTGCAGCAACCAAACCTATTTTGATAAGTTGCCAATAGAATATTTTTCGAGCGGCTTAAAGAAAATAGAAATTCGTTTTACTGAGTATGTAGCCCTCGAAGGATACCGTCGAAAAATAAAAAAAAACATATACTCTAAACCTGGGTTTTATTGAGATGTAACGCTTCGTTCCAATAGCCTTCGTTAAGCGAAAATAATATTGAGTTTTAGAAAAAAATGGTTTAAACAAAAGCTATAGACACTAAAATTTCCAACAACTTTTCTTCCTCAACTTTTTTTGTAAAATTGATATGGTAGAAATATTGTTACATTAATTAGTTTACTCCCTATCTTATTTCATAAGATGTGGAGTAAAAATAAGAAAACACTTCTTTTGTAGGTAGAAGATCTAATTTATATGTACGCGGTGTGTGAATCTTTAAATCAGTTTAAATAAGAATTTTATTGAAATGGTAAAATGCGTTTTACATCCATTATTGTTCAAATCAAACGTCGAATTCTTGCTTCAGTCAAATTTATTTGATTAAATACGTTTGACAACGGCCAAGAATCAAATTTGTCAAATTAATTTGACGAGTGTTGGTTCTCTGCTTTTTTATTTCGTCATTGCTTTTCAATGATCAAATGATGTGTTTCACGCTATTATCAAATTTATTGGACGGAAACAAGTCAAACCCAAAATTTGAAAAATGTAGGATAGATGTGAAACGACCTTAACACTCAACAGCACACTAGTGTATTCTGTTTGAGCAGTAACATACCTCTTTTATTTATACCATAATATTATGAACACTTTGTTAATTTGAAAGATTTCGTCAACATATACTAGGTGAAGCTAAATAAAACCTTGTCGCTTGTATGTTAAGTTTTATTAGGTAATTCTGACAATTTCATTGTGGATTTATGGACAGTCCTATTTTCGTTCTTGTCGTAACTTTTCGGGCGACAGAAATTTTGCACATGTTTTTACGACTTTAGTCGTATCCAATTTTCCCGTAAGATATGTCTTTGTTTTAAATGTTTGCTACGTAAAGTTTTCCATTCTTCAAAAATTGCTGATAACGTGGTTACAAATTTTTTAGAATTTCATTTTTACTTTTTTTTATAATTTTTTTTGTAGCGTGCAGTCGTTTAGGTCTGTTTCTTCCCGAGTGTTTATTAGAGTGTGGCAAAGAAACAGTGACGTCCAGATTTAATTACAATACGCCTTTTCGACCCCGATTGTGAGGCCTCATCAGGTCAGTTCCATGAACGTTAAATTACACAGTTCCTAAAAATACTAAATTAATAAAGACTAATTATAGTAAATTACTTGTGATGTTCGTCTCCAATTACATTGCGTTTTATTTTAAATGTATGTCGAGATTATGATATTCATAAAATTGTCACTTGCGTATTTTATTTTTCATAAACTTATATCACAACACCACTAATGAAATGTGATATGTATTCAAGATAGAAAATTTTAATAAAACCTCGTGTTTATTTTATTTTTCGTAAAAGTCAAATCATTTTTGATTTTTTACCAAAAGTAATTAAACTTCAAATTGAACATGAAATGCCAGAAACCGAAAGTGAAGGACTCGTTCTTAAATATATCGAATAAAGAATAAAATTTATCATCTATAAAATCAAATCCATTTTAATCCTTACCACTAAACGTGGACGAATAAGATTAAAACTTAAATTCAGGTATTTGAATAAGAAGTTGATAAAGTTTACGAGATTGTTTATGAAAGCAGTATAATTTTTATGTCTCGTTCGTTTGATATTTAAATTTCTCCCTCGGTGACTTGTACAAAGAATCCTTTATTCTATCAAGATTATAAGGGATTGCGTACATACCCATCTTAACAACCCGCATAACGCAGCTTAAGACCACGACTACATGTTCAGCCAAGCATAAATCAAAATAATATAACACATAAATTGAGTGAACCCGCATAATGAGAATCCTTTAGAATTCAAACGCTTAAAATTTAAGCTCTTAAGAGAAATAACATTAAAATTTTTAAACGTCTCATCCGATTACAAAATTTCGTAACCAATACCGACTATATTTGACCCAAAAATTATTAATTACTTTTAATTAGTTACCATGATTAATGCAAAATAAAGAAATTCCTCCACCAGTAGGATAATATTTTTACGATTAATTTGAACACATTTATTCTATGGCATGGTAAAGCAGCTGTGCATCGTTTTTGTGACAAGCTCGCTAATTCGGCATGCACGTGTTCCGGTTAGCAAAAAGCTCTTCGGTAGTAATTAGCTAAGTGAACCTAATATTACCATTCATAAATAAAAACCGAATAAAATTTCTTTTTTTTTGATGAAATTAATATTCGTTAAGAGTACGAAAAATTTTAACAACAAATTAAAAAAACTCCGGAAAATTATTCGGGAAAAACGTAAAATACGAAAGTCAATTAGATTATTAAATTTTCTAAAATCCATTAAGAACTTTATGCACATCGTAGGTACATAAAACAGGAATTATTTTGCTTCTTTTTAAATGGTGGAAGTTGGGATAATGGGAAGATTCGCGTAATTACTAATTATTATTTAATAGAAAGCTAATTTTTTAAGCCATGTCCGAAAATAAACAATTTTGACAATTATAACTTTAATAGTTTATTTTTCGATCATTAAAATTAAACCTTTTTATAATTAATATTGAATTGCAAAGTGTGTGTTGAGACCCAAATTAAATTGCTTTCAAAAACATCATAGTCGAGATGAAAGAGTAGGAAATCAGACGAGAAAGTATGGCGGTTCACCTACGATTAACTTACAACATAATTTCAATTTATGTTATATTGAATTTAAACCGTGTATCATGTTGATCAAATATATGATATCGAAGATGGAGGAATGGTAAAACTTCATTACCATTCGAACTGCAATTCACAATGATATAACTTGATAACTCAAATGAGTTTTCATTTTGTTCCGTCAAAATCATTGCATCATTATCGTCAAAGACGAGGAGGAGGCTCATTAGGTATCTACACGTACACCAGTGAAACTCTAGCACTCGTAACAAAAATTAAAAGCCCAGATTAGACACAAAGGTGGTATGCTGTGTTCCGTTTTGCTACAGTTTTAAACCCTCCAAGTCCAAAAGTTGAAATAGAGAACGGGCAAAAGAAATTTTTAATGGAGGGGATGTAAAAATAATGAACATCATAAATTTCTTTAACAATCATACGTACTACGAGATGCAACTCACACAATTAATTTAGTGGATCAGAAGTACAACTTGTTTCCCTTCATGTAAGACATGAGAGGTCATCCACAAATAACATCTACAACAGCAGCAAGTGCTTTTTTAACATTAAAGCAACTTTGTCGACTTTAATGCAAATTAATTTTCGGGCGTGTTACGACACTGGATGTCGCAACACTTATTGCTTTTTTAACTTTAGTTAGACTCCATTATATCCGGAGATCTTCTAAATTCAGATCTTCATTAAGCAAAGAAGTGTTGAAAAAAATAATTCAAAGAAGAATAGCTTACAGTTCTTCCTTTCAAATCTGCTTTCCCATGGAACCATTTCTCAAATAAGTATATGATTGATTCTCAAAGTTTTTTGAGATGATGAGTTTTTGAGGCAATGAGAAAACGACCTTTTTAAAACACAATTATGATGCCCAAATAATTACATCATAAACACTTCCAATCCAACTAAGCTGCTGAAGATGCTTTGTAATGAAAACCTTCATAAAAAGTGAACTAAAGTCGTCTAAATTCGGGCCTAAAGGCAGTCGTCTTACTTATCGAATCAAAAAGTAGTTTAAACAATAGTTATGTAATGACATTACAAATAACTTTTATTTGAAGAAAAAGTGAACAAAATGAATATTTTGTAAATTTTCCAAAAATTTTGAAAATCTATGTAAGTTAACGGCGCTTTTGGATCGACAGGTTATGTCCAAAATCTAATCAAAATCAATTAAAATCATTCAAAATATTGTTAAATGAAGACAATGCAAAGAAATATAGAATTTTTTTCCTGTTTAATAAATAAATATGGCATTATCATAAAAATAAAACTTTTATGAAAACATTAACATTAATAATAATGTTTAACATGTTTATTTACATTCATTTTATAAAAAAAACTACGTTCATCAAACGAGTTAGGAAATAAAATCGAAATTTCTCATTCAGAGCACTTTTTTGATCATTATTCAAAATCTGCCACTACCACTGCCTCTATATGCACTACCCAAAAAGCAACCAAAAATTATTAGTATACATCTGCATGTGCAGCAGCTTAAAAAACTAAGTTTAAGAGAATTGATTCTACAAACAAAAACGGCGATTTTCCGTTACCAGAATGCTGTGATCCACTTCGAGGTCTTAAAATTTTTGCTTTTTACGTCATCTTTTAGAATGTGTTAAAACCAACATTTTTAAATTGCTCAAATTTTACAACTTTAAGTCATTTTATTTTTTAATTAATAATTTTTCTTTGATTCTTTTTACAGTAAAACACCGACAAATAATGTCAGGTTCGCTACATTATCTTAGCATTGACATTTCAAACAGGATGTTATCAATGTTCAAGTACCTTTGATATATTTTTATAAACTGAAGTAAAGTGATTACTATAAAAAATTTCATGGATTATTTTACCTCGAATAAGATTTCCGGAATGTATATGTGTAACTCCGGTATATACAGAGTATTTCCTAAAATATTTCAACTTACTGTTGCTTATGTTATTTTAAAGGCTCATTTATACAGGACGGTAAAATTTATTTTTTTAAATTTTTATCACCTCAAAAAAGAAAGAATTGACATATTAAGTTTCTAGTTGGCATTATATAATTCCTATTCCAAAACTGTCGTTTGCAAATATTAATAAAAGTATCGTAAAATGGGGTAAAATTGTGCCCCCCTGTGGTGAGATAGTGCCACAAGGTTTTTCTACACATTTTTGAATTTAGCACCTGCTCCGCGATATTGCAAACCGCGCTGCAGTTACTGTTTGTTCACAGAGCACGTTTGCATTTCGGCACGTTTTTTTACGAATCAGCATAAGTCTGTAAACTTTGTGGTGGTGCAAAATTCCTACTGCAGCTTGACGAATTCAGGTAAATAATTTTGAATAACTATTTATTTAGCTTAAATATGACATTATATTAATTAGCTGCTTATTTTTTTTAATGAGTTATCGAAACTTGTATGTTGTAGCACAAATATGTGGAGGAAAATGTGCCACAAGTGGCACATGTGGCATATGTCTTGTAGACGGTCCAGGCGTCCTTGTTAAAAGAGGTTGCAAATACCCTGAAAATATAAAGAATTCGCCCAAGTCAAATACATCAATAATGATGTGTGGAAGTGCAGCTGGTGAATTGGCTCCCATTTATGTGATTTATAAAGCTGAGAAGATGTAGGAAAGTTGGACTAAGAATGGCCCTGAGAAAACCCGCTATAACCGCACCAAATCAGGATGGTTTGATTTTCAATGTTTTGAAGACTGGTTTGTAGCTCTAATGCTCCATATTTAAAAAAAAAGACAGGTAAAAAAATTCTACTTGGTGACAACTTAAGTTCGCATATAAATGCTAAAATGATCGACCTGAATGCCATGAAAATGACATTTCCTTCATTTCTTTGCCTCCCAATGCTACACACCTTTTGCAACCATTAGATGTAGCATTCTTTAGGCCTATAAAGATCGCATGCCAAAAGGTTTTAAATGGACGGAAAGAAAATGTTCGAAATAGTCGATGTATGACAGTGCCCAAAGATGAATTTCCAAGACTTTTAAAAAAACTCCTAAAGGTTTTAAAAGAAAAGTCCTGTGAAAATCTTAAGGCTGGCTTTCATAAATATGGTGTTGCTCCTGTAAATCGGTATGAAGTGTTACAAAGACTGCCTATGTATAGTATTGAAGCCTTACCAAAAGTAAAAGAACTACTTGGCAACAGCTTTATTGAAAACCTGAATTTGAAGAGACATGTCATTACTTCCACAAGAACCAATAAGAAAAGAAGAAAGGTTAACGTTCCTCCTAGGAAAAGTATCACGGCTTCCGATATCAACCCACAAAATAATGATACACCACTGGACTTGGAGCAACCTTCCACATCATCAGGCCAAATATCTGAGCAAGCAAATTCTCCTCACCGAATTAGGAGAACTAATGACCAATCAGATAGTGAGGATGAAAGCATTGGAAACGTTTCTTACGCGGAAAGTGATCAAAGTCCCTATTCACCTCATCAAAATGACGACTCTGATACAAATCTGGAACCCATTGAAACATTTAACACAAATATACAGAAACATGAAGTGACTATGTACTAGTTATGTATGAAAATCAACTCTGTCCAGGTTAAGATAAAGAAGTTGCAAGTAATACAGCTATAATTTCAGCAATAGATAAGTGTGGTGGAAATTGGAAGTGGTCTCTAAAACCAGAGCGTGAAGTTTATTAAGCTTTACTACAACTAAATAGATTTGAGACAAATTCAAGTCATGGATAGAGTTGATCAAGCAAAAATATTGAAGATACATAACCAAAAGAAAAGAAATGCCTAAAATTCCATACCCAAACGGAATAGAACACGAGAAACATCTGAATACGAACCAATTCCGCCACAAAGTGACTCAGAAACTAACGATGAGAATACATTTCCTGAAACTAGTGTGATGATGATAATAATAATAATAATGCATTTGAGCTGATCACAGCAATAAAAGAAGCCTGAGATTTATTTCAAAAAAATCAATAGAAACAATAATACTTCTAACAAATTCAAATCTGCATATTGGTGGAATAACGACATAAACATAAAGCGTCAAGAATGCAACCAACACAGGAGAGCTCTTCAAAGAATGAATAAAACACACAACACAACTAACATCGATGAAATTTATACAAGATATATACTAGGCAAGAAGGACCTTAAAACAGCCATTTTACATAGTAAGCAAGAAGCTTGGAAAAAGGTTTGTGAAGACCTAGATAACGATATATGGGGTCTGGGATACAAAATCGTCACCAAAAAACTAAATACATTAGCACCCATCAATAATAATAATCTAGCACTAAAAGTCGCTAAAGCTCTGTTCCCTGATAAACCGCCCCAAATATAGACATACCTGACCTGTGTAATGTAAATGTAAATGTACACGATCAAATTCCTGCACTTACTGATTCTGAAATCATTGAAGCTGCGAGCAAAATAAAGACTAAAAAAGCCCCTGGTCCTGACGGCTTACCCCCGGAAGTCATCAAAGAAATAGCTATGAGCATACTCTCTATCATTAAGCCATACTTTCAGTCTCTACTTCTGAATTGCAACTTTCCGACACCTTAGAAAACAGCTAACTTAGTCCTGATCGAGAAACGCAACAACTCTGCAGGGGACAAATCATACCGACCCATCAGTCTATTAAGCACGCTGAGTAAATTTTTGAAAGGATTATTAATACTAGACTCCTTAAAGAAATTGAACACAATGGAGGAATATCTAATAGACAATTTGGTTTTCGGAAAGGGTGTTCCACCGTGGATGCCATAAAAAAAGTTTTAGAGATTTCCCATACAGCCACTAGAGGAAGAGTACCTAACTTCGTCGCCATGATTACACTAGATATTAAAAACGCATTTAATGAAGCGCTATGGGGAGAAATAATTAATGCACTTAAAAACTTCAAAGTGAGCGGGTACATCGTAGACTTAATTAAAAGCTATTTATCCCAAAGATCTTTAGTCGTTTGCTACTCAAAAACATACCCCTAACCTCGGAGTCTCCCAAGGCTCAATTTTAGGCCCGACACTTTGGAATGTCCTATACAACTCCATCCTCCTTTGCAACTTACCACCTGGAGTTAACACTGTCGCATATTCAGATGATCTTGCGGTCCTGGTTGCAGATACTACCAAGAAAAAACTTGAAAATAAAGCAAACCGAGCTATTCGAATGGTTGAATAGGGTCTTCAGAATATAGGCCTCAGACTGTCTCCATGCAAAAGTAAGGTTTTGATTCTAGCTGGTCGTTATAAACTCAAATCAATCTCTGTTAACATCGCTGGCACACAGCAAGAGAATTTCCTTCACCCTCACCCAAATATCTGGGGTGCAACATAGGGCATAACACTAATCTGGGTCTCCACATAAGTAAAAGCATTCTAAAAGTCAATCAATACATCGCGGCACTCAACAAACTGTTCCGATACAATAACATAGTAAAATCTAGCAAACGGCGCATACTCTCACAAGTAGTAAATTCAGTTGTTCTCTACGCAGCGCCGGTATGGATTGACTCGTTAGTTCGTATATGAAAGGTGCTGGATAAACTACAAAGGAAAATTGCCATTATAATACTATAACACCGTGGATAAACAGATCCCATAGGGAAGTGGATTACTACCTTACGCAAATATTAACAGGCCATGGATGTTTCAATGCATATCTACAACGCTTTACGAGAAGGGATTCACCAAAGTGCATCTACTGTGACGGCGAGGAGGACAGAATGCACATTCTGGGAGGACTTTAGAAACACTACAGAAGGAGTAATTAGTACACGTATAAGACCCGAAAACCTGATAGACACCATGCTATCGTCAGTTCATAACTGGTACGAAATTTCCAAACTAGCTCACAACATTCTTAAAACTAAAGAACGTGACGAAAGGGACTTGCTGAAAGATAGTCTAATCTAGTTTTCACGCCTGATCATAGGCAACACACTGTACACCTTGAATAAAATAAAATAAGCGCTTTCATTGTGACAATAATCATAATAGACAAATATCATACTAGTACCATTCTTATACTTATATATACTTTCTCACCTCATTTTTTTATGTACAACTAGTTCTACATTTTAGTTCGATTCTTACATTTGTAAATAAAACTGTAAATATTAATACAAAGCAGCCAAATGTTATTAGATTTGTATGCACAATTGTATGACGAGGCCATGACCCGGCGAAGAATACCGAAAGGTGGCTGACCAAGGAGAGGGTCACTTGAGCCTGTCAGGGAGGCAGGTCAACGCCCGGGGAAAAAAAGTGTGATAATAAATGATGTAAGGTTGACAAATGCATTGAGCTATCCATATATTAATGACTTAATAAAATAATATTATCATATTGAAATTAAAACCTTTTTACTTTTTTTTGAAGAAAAAAAGGGGAAAAATTTTTAAAAGTTTTTTTGTTAATAATGATTAATTTAATGTAATTTTTTTTTTTTTATAAATATATATTTTTTTTATTTTTTTTTTATTTTTTTTTTATTTCCGTAAACTTTAGCAAAAGGCCCTCTCGCCATGTACAACGCTCGTTACTGATTTGAAAAAGTATTTGGGTATTTGATTATCCAGTATATCTATTTCCGATATAAGGTTATATTGGAACATACTATCAGTCTGAAATGTATAGTTTAAAAGATTCGTTCTAACCTGTATTAGGTATTAAAGAACAAATATGTGCTACGAAAGCTAGACATCATATGAAACAGTATCTTCCTCTTAAAACCTCATAAATAGAGGTTCAAACTCTTATTGCCTCAGTGGTGATATAATTTTGAAATATATACGAAATCTGAAAACGCATCCGAAAATCGTCTACCAAATGAACCTATTCTAGGATCCAGTAGTAATGTAGTGCTTTTACTTACACCTCTGCCATGAAATGTATTTCATAAAGTGCACTTAGACAATTATTGCATATCATTTTCCCTACCTAAGTATTTGTCAAAAAATTGAATACGCTGGTTTGATGCACGAGCCGTAACCGTATCCCAGGATGTAAAAAACCTACCGAGTCTGAGAGGAGAAAGTTATCACAGGGTCGAATTATAAAATACGTTCTAGACGAACAACAAAGTGATAGGACTGGCATCCAGGTTTATTGGTACATATTTTAGATAGCTTGATTGACAGACATAAAACAAGGATGCGTTAAAAAATTGTATACGCGACTTTTTACTATTTGATCGATATTTCTACCAATCAATTCATGGTTATTGTATCGTCGTTATTTTTGCGTAGAATTGGCGGTAACTTTGTATAAAGTCGGTTGCTCATCAAATAACAAAAGAGGAAGAAGACCTTCAGTTGTTCAAGTTTTTTTTGAATTTAATTGAGAACCAAAGAAAGAAGTCAAATACCGCACCCATACCACCAAAAGAAGTGCGTATTGTTAATTTTGATTATTTTCCCAAATGGAATAATACACGCCTAAGATGTAACCTTATTATCGCCGCATAGTGATGCAGATTTGAATCACACCATTTTCTTAATAAATATTTCTTTTTACTTAAATAGATTATTTTTTAGTATTTTTCCTATATTCCTAACACTGTTCTGTATCAAATATATTTATTTTTTGTTAGAAAGTAAACAAAGAAAAGAAACACAAACTGCAGCGTCTGTTTAACCAACAGAAAAACACCAAAGCTTAAGCTTAAGCTATTGAAACACGTGTCCGAATAAAGTTTTTGGTGTTTTTCTATTGGTTAAAAAGTGAAAAATCAATTTTATATTAAAGGTAAAAATATTTGATATAGGGGATTAAATATTTGTTATTAATGTGGAAAAAACAGATTTGATATTGGTATTGTGGAATTTTAAACTTATTGGCAGTTTGAACGGACAGATTTAAGATTTAAATATCTATACATGGTGGTTTCACGTCACTTAAGGAGTTAGTGTGACGGTTATTTCAAGCAGAAAACTTTGCAAATGGTAATTGGATAAATAGACTAGTGTCACTGCTGAGTACAATCAAAGTTTTCCAAACCGCAGTCCTGTATCATCAAGAACATTTAATTTCTTACGAACAAGTGGAATACTTCTGAGTATTTAAATGAATTATGAGCGTTCTGGGCAACATAAAGTGAATAAACGAGCCTTCCTTAACACGGTGGAACAAAATCATCGTATCAGTACCAGACTCGACTTCGTTTACCTCATATAAGAGTGTTGAAAATCTTCAAGAAAAATCTGCTTCATCCCTTTCATGTTCAAATTCAAGTAGAGTACATAACCTTATTTACCGATAAAACTTATTTTCCACATCGTTTCAGTGTCAATATTTGTTTAAATTTAGACATTTACCTGCATTTTTTAGATGAAGAATTTCCGAGTCGTATTGAGGATGTACCTTTAAGAAAACGACACTTTCAGCACAATAGGTCCGTTCACTTCCGAAAATTGATGACCATCTTTTTAAATCAGCGCTATCTTAGAAACCAGATAGATCGCAGTGAACTGGGTTAAGGGGCAGTAAACAATAAAAATCCTTGAAAATTAAAAGTAAACGTATAGCTCAGTATTTTGAAACAAGGAGCGAATTTTTTTTCGTTTTGTAATTTTATTTAATAAACAGAAAAAAGTAAAGTAAACTAAATAAAAATTAAAAGCTTAAACACAAACTTCTTTCTTAAATGACCCCCAGAATACTGATGTACAACCACTATTGCATGAATTACCATCAATTAGTTACGAAAAAGACAGTAACAAGCATAGCACGCAAAAAATTTCTAATCGTGGCAGCTCCAACTGCGCTACGTGTAGATTCAAGTAAAAAACTGCAATCGATTTACCTCGTTGATCCTAAAATTTATTGCCCTTGTTAGAAAACAAAGTAATTATAGATGTCTTACGTATACATATATTGTTTTATTTTAAAGAATATAGATGTTGGGAGTTTGAAATTCCGGGAAACGATATTTTACAAGATTTATGTAATCAGAAAACGTTGGCAGTAAATCAACCCTTAGGGAAACCCCGTCGCATGTGGTACATGACCTGGAACTCATTTCCTTTTGTTTTACGTTCATACTTCTTTCACCACAAACATCTGGCACACGCGACATCAAATATTTCTTTTAATATCGCACAACTCATACATAGCTATTAAAACTGAATCTTGCCAAGTTTACAATAGGTCAAAAAAGGAAAGTAGCGTTTAAAATTTTTTCGCATACCATTTTCAATAACGCGACCGGCGGCACTTTGAAACTAATCTTACAGAATTAAGGATAATCTTTATAATGTTTCTTTTGAATTAGCGGTCTTTGGAAACGAGAATTTACTAAATTTATGCTAGATAATTTACATTTTACATGAACTAGAATGCTGAACAAGAATTATCCAGTGAAAATTGATAGCTTTTGCTTGTAGACTGTGAATTTGCTTTTGTTTCGTTTAATGGAGTTTCCTCCGAAAAGAAATGATAATTTTATAACTCCGTGTAATTAATCATCACATTTTTTGGTATAAAAAGTTTGTGTGTGAAAGAAAATGTGACAAATTGTAAGTGGAATTAATTATACTTATTCGACCATAAGTCAAAATAGTCAAAAACAAAGATAAAACCAATTTTTTGCGTGCAGCAAAAATATTATTAACATTAAATTAATTTCGAACTTTTTCCATTCCTCAAAAATAATATTTGTTTTAATGTTTAATTTTCAACGTTTTAATTACGGTCTACCAACAAATTAATTTTTTGTATTAGTTAATTCATTAATGATTTTACAAAATTAAACCTTCTAATTGATTTTCAAACGCAATTGAGTTGAAATTTCTAAAAGCTTTTTTCGATTCAGAAATATTATTAGTATTAATTGAAGAAAGGCAATTAATGAAAACATTTTCAAAACGAATGGTTTAATCATTCATCAACTATTTATAATTTGAATAATATTGTCACTCTACCCAATATACTTAACTTAAAAGTCATCTTCAGAATGTCTTCAAATTTAAAAATATTCTAAATAAATTAGTTTGTAACAAAGAAAAATTAATTTAAAAATAAGGTATATAAATTCAGCAAAATATAAAACTCAAAAATATTAATTGTATTTTAAGTAAAGCTCTGTAAAGTTTGTTTGACTTTTTAGTTTTATTAAATAAATTAATATAAATAATTTGAAGATAACTCTCCTTTTTATAAGATATTTAATTGAATTAGGATTACGAATGTATTTATTTTCGTTATGAATGTATCTAAACCGTTCACTAAGCCTTGTTTTAAAGCTTCTAGAAGTTTTGCCAATATATTTGCTTTATATGTTTGCGGAATTCATATTTGCCATCTTGTTTTAATTAATTTTTATTTGTCACAAATTGTCATTAACATTAGAATTTGTAATTGTATGTAACCATTTTTCATTAGATTAATTTAAATTTGTAAACATTCTGAAGTTATTTCGTAGTCAATAAATAAATAAAATATATTGAAAATGACATAATTATTCAAACTATAATTGTTACATACTCAACAAAGTATGTAATAGCTACATAGTTTCATAACAAATAAAATGATGTAGTCGACAGAAGACAAAAGCAGTAGAGAAACATTCCAAACGCGAATATGTTGTTTAACAATCAATATTACGCTACACGTTTCCCAAATGATCGGTAACGATCAAAGTAATGCTGTTAACAAAGTACCATCAATAACGTGAAATCAATTTCGAAGAAACTTAGTGCAAATGCAGTTTGTGCATTTGAGGTCGGTAGTTCAATTGACTGTGTTTAGTTTAGACACCGCAACTCTGACAAATTAGCAGCTTCAAACTTCCTAGAAGTTATAATATCTGCATAGATCAATATGAATAATATTAGTTAAAGTCATGAACCAACATACTGAAACCGCTTAAGTGAGAAATCATTATTTTGCGAAACTATAACATTTCGGGATTCGTACTAATTTATGCATCTGTCATTCGCATACAGAAACTTACCAGACAACATTCGTTGTGCCATGAATACTAAAATACGTCCAAGTCAAAAAACTTACCTGCAAATAAAACACAAAATTAGAATTACATTTTAAAGTATATTTTAAAGTAAAAAACTCTCCATCGTATTTGATTATAAATCATAAACTATCGAAGACAAAGCTCGAGTTTGCTTTGTGAAATTTGAAAATACAAATATTTCAAACTTTTTAATTAAACTTTTATTAAGTTTTTTATTACACAACAAAATATGCATACATTCCACAACGCAACAATGTTTGATGGAAAATTTGTACGCGGAACGAACAAAAACGTGTGTTCCTCCCGTTTAAAATAATCCAAATTTTAAATTGCGAATGAAAAATTTCACGGCAATTAAAACGCTGAATTAAAAAAGAATACTGAAATTGCCATTTGAACGGTTAAAAAATAATATACTCCACAAAATAATAATAATATACTAAAATTTCCCATCAATCATATACAGTAAAACGATCTTCAATAAATAATAGCACAACTACCCTACACAGTCGAGGCGAAAACGTATGAACACGAAAACGGTGACGTCCGAGTGTACAGTCCAAATAAAAATATAAATTTAGAATAAAATCAATATTACTTCACGTAGTACAATTTTAAATACAAACTTAAATTTGGTAGACGAATAATAATAATTACTATAATATCTGTCTGTATCTTTCTCCAATCATTTCTGCAACTTATCTAGTTAACGCACGAGGGGTAGCAATTGGCATGAATACTGTTTACGCACAAGTTGCGTATGCTATTTTGCACGATTTTTTTTTTCTAAAATAGCATTTTGAAAATCTCTATTATTGTGGCATGCAAATCACAAAATTTAATTAGTAAAGTGTGACTATACGCAAATGAACATAATGAATACTTTTATCTCTGACATCCAGTTAACGTATTTAATTGTCAAAATTTTATTTGAACATTTGCAACAAACAAAATGAGCGTAAATTGCATTCTAGAAAAATAACAATTCGAACAATAAGTTTGCGACACCTAGTGTCGACTCGTGTTAACGATCCCGTACGTAAATGCATTCGCATTAAGCAAATAACAATGTAAGTAAATCAACAAATTATCCGGACAAAGCTTCTAATGTAGAGTTGGTCGTTTTTGAAACACTTGTTCGGGATAACAGCGTTTCGGTGCCTGCTTTACGTGCGCTCTTGCTTGTTTAATAGGTGGAGTGCAAAAATATCATTTCCCAAACACTTTTAATCTAATAAATAAATAATGTAGTCCATGTATGTATCAACCATCAAAAGTGATTTAATCTTAATTATTTAATAACATTTTAATCAAAACCCATAGTCATTTGCGATTTTAAAACAGAAAAATGTTAATAACAAGTCTGATTAAATTCGAAAATTATAAAAGAAAATCAATTTAATTTAAATATGTTTTTGGGTTATTATTCGAAATGTTTTTAATTAATTTTTTTAGTAAGGGTTAAATCTAATTAAATATCGTTTTGTAAAACATAATCACAATTTCTCTCGAATCCTATTTGCATTCAGTTTTATTAAAATTATTTAATAAAATCATACAGCCTAAAGAGCACAAAGAAGTAATTTATCTTTAATTAAGGCGTATTTTGTACATACAAATAAACAATTCCACAAGAAAAGTGATTGTCGTGTAATTCCGGTATAATTTAAAGAAAATGTACATTTTATATGGACCCTGACATTTACTTGTTCGTCCTGTATCATATTCCGATCTTTTGACGTCGTCGAAAATTAATAATGTATGAATATAATCCATTCACATTTTGTTTGCATAAGGGTGCCAATAAATTTTTAAATTATTGAAATTAAATTTCAAACATAATTCAAATGAAATTCGTTAAAATCATTATTTTTACTTTTACATTTACTTTTAAATCAATGTTACAAAATAATAGTTTTGATTAACACCAATAGAATTCAACGTTTACATAATAATCACCAACAACTTGAAATAAATTTTTGAAAAAAAACTAATTTTTTTCAGTCTATTATGGTTTGTAACACGGAATGTACACGTTCATATTTGCCAAAACTTTTTCCTCAATTTTCATAATCACATTATTAAACTCTTTATATTTTGAGCCAAATTCCGTTAAGCGAATTTGGTGAAACTGACCATAAATTAATAAAATTATAAAAATAAAAAAAATCAAATCATCACTATTTATAGAACCTTTCCTTGTAAATTTCAATCTTTCACAATCCGTCTCCATTTTCCACATATACCTTCATACTCTTTATGGTTCAATGTTTTCAATTTCTTTCATTGTATTCTCTTCTTCTTTTATATTCACACTTTCTCATTATTCTCCACCATTTTGTAATTACAATTTTTTCTATTTAATCCATTATATTTTTTAATATTTCAATATATTATTATTATTATACTATTGGTTTTCTTTTACTCTCCTTCATTAAATTTTACTATATTATTTACTATTATTTTCCATTCCTCCTCCAAAGTCATCTGTTCAGAGAATGGTGTTTGTAGCAACACTTCGTTGTGTTCTGTTGGAAACTTTTCTATTATTGTCTTCAGTAGCCCTTCGTGTCTTAATATGTGTCAAATTATTTTTGCTCTTCTTTTTGTTGTCTTTTCATATCCTGCGTTTTGCTTTTACTTGTTCTAGTACTTGATTCGATTGATATTCGTTCTGTCCATACTATTTTTTGAGTTCTTCTTAGCACCACATTTTTAGTGATTCCAGTTATTAGCACAACTAGCCATTGAGGCAGCTCACTGTATAATTTTTTTTCAAACAGTGGTTTCGAATGTTTTTAACTCTAACTGATCATGATATCAATCGTTTAAAGAATAATTAATCAATCAAAAGTAAGAAAAATTTATTTTGAATTCATTTACATTTCCATTACATATCGTAATTGTATGGATAAATCTCTAAGGAAGTTTACAATGTGTAGGTTTCGAAAGTTTTCCACGAACCTTCCAAATGCTGTTATCGGTATCTGTAGATTTTTTTAATTTTGAAGAAGATTGATGACCAGCTACAAGATGCTTGAAGTAAATATCTGCATTTTTCGCACGCCATCTATCGCTGGCTTCAGGATGGAACATTTTTTTTCTTTAGTTATAATGTACTAACTATAATTCGTAGGAAAACAGTGAAAATAAAGGGTGTTATCCTCTATTATTTGTTTGGGTCCAAATATTGCATCCTGGTTGCTTCTTCCTTTCCTGAATCCGCTCTATATTTCTCTTAACCTTAACCCTATCTGATCTAATATTCTTTAATCAATTATTCCCAAAACCACTACTTCATGTTTGCTATTTTTGTTTCCTTGTTCTAATATCTCCCTAAAAATCTATTTATGTCTTCAAGCTTATTACTTTCTCCTGGTCGGTACTCAATTATTACAGTCACCAAGGGATTGGTTATTTCAATTTCAGTGTGCAGAATTTCCAGTTTACAATATTTTTTGCATTTTCTTTGTTTATTATGCACCCTACTTTTCTGCTTTCGTTTATGCTAACACCCCTATAAAACAATTTTTCTATTCTTTCCCCTTTTTCCCCTTTAACCCAATTAGTTCTAACTTTCATTTTACAAATTCTTGTCTTAGCACATTTTCTTTCCCCCTTTTATCCCTCTTACATTCCATGTTCGAATTTTCCATATGGGTCTTTCTTTCTTCCCATTTCTCGCTCTCTTGCTATTTGCTTGGATTTTAAATCCTACCTTCCGTTTTCTTTAATTCCATAAATTCTTCTACCGTATTTCGTATATTTGTATATGGTTCTGTTTCTGCAAATCAGTCACTATCGTAAATAAATAAAATAAAATAAAACGCACAAATAAATATAAGAGTAGAGGGTGAATTAACAGAACAAGTGGATAATTTTCAATATTTAGAGATAAATAAGAAAATTTATAAATCGATCTTTAAACCTATTCTGACATATGTGGGCTCAACGGTTAAACAAAAAACAAGATAACATCAACAGAAATGAGCCAGAGAGGTAACGAAACTAGATAGAATGAGGATTGAACAAATCAGAACGGATCTTAACAAAGAAGCAGTAGAAAATACATAGAACAAAATCAATTAGGGTGGTGGAGACACCTACAAATATTAATTGATACAGCACCTGTGAAAAGAATATGGGAACTAAAACACCATGGAAACAAAAAGTAGGAAGACCAAAAGAAACCTGGGACAATGTTATAGGAAAAATTTTAAAGGAAAAAGAGAAAACCTGGACTGAGGCAAAGAAACTCGCACAGAACAGAAAAAACATAGAAATAATTTATAAAGAGTTAACCGTATTTTATTGTAAATATGAATTGTAATTTAGTTTCATTGTAGCCCTTACACCATTTTGGTAAAAAGGGATTTGATTATATATAACGCACATTTAAACGTATATCATAAAAACTAAAAGTCTTAACTTTGGAATCAAGCCATGTGTGAGCAATTCGAAGGTCAATTAAAAAAGTCTAAAGTAGCACTAACGTTGAAAGGTCATATATTGGATATATGTCACAACACAGATTTATTCTGATCTTTTGAGGCACCATACATAACACTTACATCACAGTATAATAATGAAAATGTACCATACGAATCAATAAATTAGATAAAATCTAAACCTTGATGTAACTTCTTTTGAAAAAAATGAATACATAAAATTAGAGATAAATATCAACCTAAGGATTCCTTCAGTTGGAGGGATGAAACCAAAAACCAACCAAACTAGTTTCAATTTACCTACGTTTCGCACAAAATGCAAATTTTATCAAGGTTTCTTGAAATTCAACCCAAATACATAAAACGTAACCAAGTCAATAGGTTAAACAGATCTGGAGATTTTGTTTCTAACTGTAGAAAAATGGATAATTTTTGTGTTGTCTAGATCACAAACATGCCTAAACTAATTTGTCGGATAATTTTTAAACTCAAAAACTTCTCCTGCATCCAAATTTGATTGGATTGGACTGAAATTTTGGGAAACCTCAATTTCTACAATTTAATAGATATGCCCATTATGACACTTGGTCTCTTAATCTCTCTTTTCAATCCATCTCATTTAGTTTGAACGCTACATCTTTTAAATTACCAGCTCGTGACGGCGTTAGATGTAATAGGGGACAAATTAAATAAATTAACTTTGATCAATTTAAATCTAATTGGAACTTCATAAATATAATAAGAGAATTAAACACACAAATCGTTTTTACAAAATAAATCAAGTACAAAACATTATTTTCTTTTGAAAAAACGTATCCCAAGGTAATAATCGATAGAATATCACGTCAAACTTATGAACCACATTCTTTAGAGTAGATGAATCAGAACATTATTAAATGAACGAATCTCAACCACGTATGTCATTCAGAATATTGTGGGGTTGTTATTTTAAATTCAATCTCACGCCATTTAAGCATTCTCTAAAATTATTATTAATCGTGATTTTTATACTTTGCACAAAACTCAGTTAATCGTATACTTGGAATGGATGGACACATACATTATACTAAATTAAAATTTATTAAATGTTTTATAATTAACTTACCCCTTAAATTTATAGTTAGCGCCCATTTTAGAACAACCACACACAAAAACAATGTGTATACAATAACTACCGATAATAAACTAACACCTGCTTATCTGTAAGTGCATTTGCAACTTGACGTGACGTAAAAAGGTCATAAACCTTAGAACGATTGTAATAAAATACAATTCTAATTGAAGTGTAAATATTTAATATCAATTTCGTAATTGAACTAAAACAAACAATTTTTTCTGCATGCAGGTTAATTAATAAAAACGAATTCTTTAACTAAAATAAAGCACCTTGACTATAATTAAAAAATACAACAATAATTGAAAATTGCCGCAACATTATTAAAGTAGACTGACTTGCCCCACCCCATTTTAAAAATAAACGATAAAAGATAAATTTAATTTATTTTCATCAGCGGTCTACTCACACCCACATTAATTATTCTTCAGAAACTTTCAAAATCAAACTTTTATGTACACACAAAAAAATTTGATGGATGAAACTAAAAGTCTTAAAACACAATGAAAAATTCACAAAACAAGGTAATTAAATTAAAATTTAATTGTGAAGAAATTATTTACATTTTAGAACGCCATTTGTTCATTTTTGTGCACGTTTACAACAAAATTAAAAAAAAAAGTTTGTAAGAAAACTTAATTTCTATTAAGTTGGCAACTGTTTCACAAATTTTCATTACAATATACTTTGCATACAATGACGTTCTTCTCTCCGACAGCTGCAGTTAAAATTGTAATTTTTTCTGTAGTCGCAACTGGGACAAGCGTCATTTAGTTTTATTGTTGCGAACCGCGAAGCAATAACTGTTTATAATTTTTGTTTTGTTACAATGTTAATCCTAAATGTATTTCACAACAATGCGACATTTCTCTGTCGCATTTTGTTTAAATACTCCCTACAGTAATACATCCCTGCAGCCTAAAATAATTGACTGACAAAATAAAAACTAATTTTTTATTTTTCATATTTTGAAATTTAAATATATACCTAATGCAAATTAAAAACGAAATAATGTTATCATTTTAAATTGTTTACAAGAAAAAAAAAAAACTGTAAGATTAATAAAAAATTCAGACGTACACAGCTTTTAATACAGTAGCAATAGATACTATAGAATTAAAATTGTAAACATTCAATATTTAGAGAACGATAATCAAATACTTACTTCTTTTATTTATCAGAGTATTTATTCGTTTTTACTGCTACATACACTTTTTTTAAACATACAACGTTATCATTACACTTATTTTATTTATTTATTCGTATGGTACATTTTAAATATTGTATTGTGATGTAAGTGTTATGTATAGTGCCCCAGAAGATCAGTATAAATCTGTATAGTGTTTAAAATAAATACAATAAATTCGTGAACCATCCAGAAAAATTGTCATTCGCGCAATACATTGTTATCATCTATACCAATATTTAATATTTACCGAATACAGAATAATCTAAGAAACTGGCAAACAATTATACATTTTTGTTTGCACTCTACTATTTACTTAGTTCAATCAAATATCGGTATTTCTATTGCAATGCTAGTATTGATTCTGCTTTGTAGCAATTTCTAAAGCAATAAAAATCTATTGTGTATGTTAGAAAAGTCGTTGAATTGATAAAAAAAACAAATTGGAATGGTACTAATAATCGGTTTTTATTTCAAATTTGTTCTATATCCAACGAAAGTCGTTAACATTACGAAAAATTCGAATATTAAATGAAAATACCAAAATTCACTGTTTTATTGAGATACTACTTGAGTCCAACAAGAATAAATAAAAACAAAAATAAACGTCGACCAATTTTGATAGAAAAAGTAAAAAAAAAATCGCTGCAGAAAAAAAATCAACATTTAAGAAAGAAGAAAAAGTGCATAAATTTTAAAGTCAAATAATAATTTCAGTAACGGCCAACAATTGTTAAATGTATTTAACTTGTAAGCCATTAATAGAAACGATTCCCGCTACCTATTACAATTCGTACGTCGTAAGGACAAAGTAAGAGAATTGAGTTTTAGAATACAATAGTTCAAACAAAAGTGTTTACGGATCAAAAAATAGTTTAAAGAAAAGTTGCGTATAATTAAATTATAAACAACTTTAATTTGAAGAAAAAAATGTGTAAAATGAATATTTTTGTAAATATTCCAAGATTTTAAATGAAGGTTAACGATCATTTCGGCTTGATAGATTATGTTCAAATCTAATTAGATCTGTACTATTATAAATAAGACAGATATGCAAAGTTTTATAACATCTGAAAGGTAGTTTTACTGATATCTTGTTTACACACGGACGGACGGACGGTCATCCGACAAAAATTTGTTTGTTTCACTATAACGTACTCTAATTCTTCAAAAAAAATCTTGTTTATAAGATGTGAAGAAAAAAAATTATGTGCGAATCAATGCTCAAAAAGTTGAAATCCAGCTGACGATATAATTGAAGATGAAAACAATTATGGTCAGAATTGTGTCTAAACTCATAGTAAATTATATACTGCTCAAATAAAGATCCGTTAATTTGGGGTTTATTGAAAGTGTTTTACTTTCTCAAAAATTGTTTTGAAATAAATAAATTAAGTTAAATTGTAAGTCTACTTCTAACACTATCATATATTTTTTATTTATTTATCCATTACTAATTTCGACAATGAAAATAGTAATTGTCATCTTCAGATGATACAAGAAATTCATTAGAAAAATAAAAGCTTTGACAATAATATGAAAGTCTCATGAAAACAATTTAAAATACTAATGTTGGTGTTAATTAAAATTAGAGGATAATTGGTTTCATATTGATGGTTTTAGATGTATCATTTTAGTCTAATGTAAAAATACCACCACAAACTAACTTCTGGTCACAGGACATAGTGGCAATTAAACGATCTCGTAGCGTTCAGGGACTAAGGGAGCTAGTTCTTAGATCGCTCTATCTTCACTATCTTCATCGTGTGAATGGAGAAACTGATAGAGAGGTGCGCGAAACAATGGGCGCACATGTACAATTGGCAACTAAGTTAGATATATTGATCATTGGTAACCAAACCGACCTATGTAACAAGCAATAGAAAACAGGCACATGTTAGTAGTCTTAGTAGGAAATGGCATATGTGCCTGATCACAAACACATTATATTTGAAATCATTGGCGCACACCATGAAACTGAAACTTACCGCAACCCTAGAGGAACGGAGTGAGAAGACGACTAGATCAGACCAAAACTTATCCGGCACACTAGGTAAGGTAACATGGGGCTGAAAAACGTGGCAGAGCAAACTCTCTGAGTATAAGGCGTACTACCAGCAAAGTTCTCTGGTGGAATAGCGCCTTAGAGGATCAGAGGACACTGTTAGAAAACATGAAATGCAGATTTTAGATTTACTTATATATATATTTCTACTTGAAGAACTTCTTCGGACCCACTTCCAAGGAGGAAAACCCTATAAAGGTAACCAACTGAACTGAACCAGAGAGAGGCTGGGTGTAGCTGTTAATAGAGCACCAAGGCAGACTGGAAGGCTACCAGAAATGTGGTCATCTTTGAAAAGGTCACATTGGCAATAAACTCATTTGAATCGTATAAATCACCGGTCCTAATTAGATCATGCTCATCATGCTAAAGAAGCGAGCAGACTTTTTGTGGCGACTTACCAAGGTGATATTCCAAAGACTGACAGAGCAGACTATTCACAACCTACAAACACATTAGTATAATGAATAGATACATTAGAGAAAGAATTCTGGTGACCAATCCTCTATCCCAAGATCAGTGTACATATCTTTCAGGAAAATACCCAAACACAGCTCTCAGAATTCTAACTATTACGGCTGAGGATAATAAACAGATTACGTTAGCGGCTTTTCTAGACAGAGAGGACGCTTTTGACAATGTATCCTTTGATTCCATCACCGCCGCCCTGAAAAGACGAGGTCGTCTCGAAAAAAAAAATAGCTGGTGGTAGATGTACTGCATTCTAAGACAAAGAATAGTATTTATAACATTTTCTGAGCATACGCTGACAACCACAGTTGCAGAGGAAGCCCTCAGAGTAGAGCTCTTTCCCATCTGCTGTAGAACCTAGTTATGGCTGGACTGCTAGCAGAGCTGGGAAGATTTCCTTGTCATCTAAGTGAAAAGCAAGTTTACAGTTACGATCAGGGAACGAATGTAAAATTAACAAATGTGTAAAAATTAAAAGTAAATGTCTCATCCCAAATACCACTGTAATGCCATTCACACGTAAAAGGAAACTAGAGGGCATAGAACCTTTCTTCCTAACAGGTGTAAACTAGCTAGGTCTGGGGAAGTACAATACGTAACAGTAATTCTCGGCTCCAAGTTCACCTAAAACCAGCATATCTGAAAAGTCATACGCAAATCGGAGTAATCTCGCTAGAAGTAATCCGACAAATGTAGGCCAGGAGTGTACACTGGCTGTACCCAAGAGTGGTCAAACTCCGCTATCGGGTATTGTGGGAAACATAAAACATGCTAGTTAGCAAGACACGAGGAAACCTCAATACCGTATCTTTGGCCTTGGGTATTACAAAAATGTCGAGTCGCCTAGCAGTCAGCGAATGGAACCGCAACGAACACAAGGAATACTGGTTATTAAGCCAGGCCTGACAAATAGTACAAGTATAATAATAGAACCTTACGTGAACCAAGCGATTCAACCGTCGTAACAGCTATCTGTTGACATTACTTAGTTTGTACTATTTATACGTGTCGCTATTACACAAGATGTCGTAAGACACACATTTCACTTATGTTCATTGCTCCACCAGAGTTTAAAAGACCAACCGCCTTCTTGTACAGTTGTATACCACACTTAAGTATACACCTCTGATGAGCTCATAATAAGAGCGAAATGCGCATAAGGTGTTTTTTCGTGCGTGTATGCTACTGTACAGAAATACTTGGCTTTATCGGCACGAATGTGTTATGCATTCAAAGTTATCGCTTAGATAACGATTTGCATTAAAACATTCAATCGTCGTTACAGTTATTTGTTGACATTAGTTAGTTTGTACTATTTATACGTGTCCCTATTACACGAGATGTCGTAAGACACACAATCTGTTAGATGTTACTGTAACATCTTCTATCGCTTGTACTAACAACAACAGGGAAGGTTATGTTATCTATTTCAAATTTGTGTTGTCTGATCGAGTTTTCCACGTCGATTAAAGGCTACTAAACACTCTAATATGAGTAAATTTGAAAATTGGGTTAAAATATCCCAGTTGGGTAACAACCTAAATTCATATTTTTATTCTAAAACGAACTTAAATTTAAGATGAAGTAGTAGAAATGTCATCTAAAAACAATTAGTTAGTTAGCACCACCATACATTAGTTAATAAAATTTTGACAACAAACTTGACTGTTGAAATTGTCTCTTTTACAACACATTTTGGTTGAATTAATTGTTTTTTTTGGGACGATTCATTTACAAAAGGCTATTTGTGTATCTTTTGCTTTGTTTTTTCTCTACAAAACAATATGTTTTGAAATATACACGTTATGATTTGGTTGACTAGAGGGCTCAATCAGTTGGACAAGACCTTACTCAATAGGAGATATCACCTTCCTTGTAATATGTATAGACGATTTAAGCAGGGACGTCCTATTTAAAGGCAACATCCGGACGGCACTAAGCAGCAAAAAAGATTGGGCGGCTGGAAGAATTTTCATATCTTCTGGTATACAGACGGATCAAAGGCTAAAGGTACTGGCGCGGCGGTATTTGGGCCAAGCAAGGAACAGCTGTGTCATCAGCTCAAGGATGGGGAAATTTTGTCATAGTGGTGTTGGCAATCACATAATAAAATACTCCGGGCTGAGAAATAGAAAAAAATCAAAACACTGGGTCAAGCAACCAGGGCTGAGGTCGTTCAAAACTTTTTTAGCTGATTTCACCCGTAAAGAGCACAGAGTACAGTCAGTAGAAACTATCTAAGAATTCTGAAGGGCTCCTGACTCTTGTAAAGATTGGTGTGATAACTAACTCGACAGCAGATTTTGCTGCGTGTCAGAGAAGACCCCTTCACCATCTTACGGAATGTGAAGCCTCGGTTTCCAGAATTTGGAACTAATTCGAGAAACGTTTCCTCAGGTAACTTAACCTACTGGAAGTGCTGTAAGTTCAGAAAGGGGAGCACAATTATCAGTACTAATTTTGTGCTACACACTCCAGATTATATCTACATACAGGGTGTTAATTAAGTACTTGTACTAACTTTAAAGGTTGAATCTTTGACTAATTTTTTGTTAAGTAACATAGCAATTAAACGAAATTCGGGATATTGGGTATATTGATGACGAGAAACTCAAATGTTAACTTAGTTATTTGTTTAATGTTAAAGGGCCCCTGAATTTAAGTAACCATAACTTTTTTGTGTCGCATTGTATGTTATTTTTAACTAGACAGACCTATTCTCCATTCAATTCAAAGGTATTCTTAGTATTTGTCACTAAAAGCAGCCGTTTTGGATGAATACGAGTTTAAGTTGAACCTCTTTTAATTTGGATCATTCCTGAGTTTTTGAAAAAAATAAGTCAAAAAGTGTAACTTTTATTGATTGTTTTATCAGGTAACAAATTTAGATCATTTACAAGACTAAGACTAAACTAATAACATTTACAATAATTGCTGAAAATTACTAAATAAAAAAATATTTTTTTGAACGCCCTGTACCTATCTCAGAAACCAAACCGTTGCGCTTACAAGTACTTAATTAACACCCTGGATCAATCTTTCTATGTCCTGGCTGGTTTTCTATGAATTACTAAACGAGCCCTTGTTTATAAAATATTTTGTTTAGAATTTTAATACAGTGAATCAATCTCTAGTCGAGTAATCCAAAATCTAGAGGGATCGGCAATAATTAAAACATTTAAAAGCAACCAAACATAAATATTATACATAAATATTTCACTCCAATTAAAAGAAGCGAATTTTAATCAACCCCTTATGAATAAAAAATCACGTCGAATCTAACACAAAGAATAATTAGCGGGTACCGATGAGAAAGTGAAAAGTTCAGAAACAACTTCATAATTTATAAATGTATGCTGGAACATGCCTTAGTAATTTTCAAACTTTTCATCAGTTAGAATCCTACCTCTGCGTGGGAAAATCGCGACCGTCTGAATATTAATTTTTCAATTCTCTACTTTCAGTTCATTTATTGGATAGGAAGTGCTGAAAATAACATTCTTATGAATGGAAATGAGAAAGGATTTTAAATAATTTATTTGAGTTTAAACCATCTGTATCAAAGAATTTTTAACGATCCTATATAAATTTGCATTAAAAAATTGTTTATCGTCGACTATTAGTTATTACAATGACGTATTTTTGACGTTGCGTTCAATTAGAGCACAAGGGTGATTTATTATGAATACCCTCCTCTTAAAACGTCCAAGGATAAATTATTATAATAACCCTCAATACATCTAATACGTCGATTGAAAATTGCTTTGGAAATGTAATTTCCTTTTCATTTATTACAAAAATTGTATTTCTGAAATTGCTTTCGATGTTCTAATATGTTCTAATAATTGATGAATAAATTAAATGAACGATTTTATGAGATTTCATTACCATTAAATATCTACGGCTGTCCTTTTTATAAAATTCATTTTTAAAGGTTTAGTAGGATATGCTCGGCAAAACAAAAATAATACATGTAGGATGAAAAACAAATAGAAGATTGAAATTCATATTCGAGACAGTTATTCTGAAATGCAATTCAATTTAACCAATGTCAAGTCTTGGTGCAGGACTCCAGAGAAATGTGACAACTAAATTTTTGCTTGCTTTATCCAATTTAAATATTTCAATGTAACTTTTATATTTAATGTAGTCGATTTCAAAAGGAACTTGGAAAAAGTAATTTATCGTTTGTATGTAAATTTACGATTTGTTTTATTTTAAAAATCTTGCATAAAAGGAAACAAATAGAATAATTTACTTTAATAATGGTAATTGTACAGAAACGTTGTAACGTTAATTCTGAGGATATCCAAGCTTAAGATGCTTTGCTTACTAGGAACTTTGACATAAGATGTGATTATGTGATCCCCTCAGTGTAAACACATGACAAAAAGTACTCAACCTATAGATAAAAGTTATTACAAATATTTCTCGTAATTATTTTGTTAGACAAATACATACAATTTAATTCCCGAAAGTTAAGCGATCAACTTTGTTGCGGTAATAAATAATTTGAATATTATGTTGTTAAATCATTCCTTACACGTTTCCCTAATTCCTCAAAATCTTGAATAATTTAATTAGGATAAACCTACAAAACATACCCCGAGTCAAATTACATTTATATGAGGCCATTTCTTCATTTTCGATGTGGTGTAAATTAGATTCGAGAGTGAAATTTATCAACATTTTCATAACCTCTTTTATTATTTCCGTTTTTATTCGTTTCTCCTATGAGGAAACGCCGTAGACACATAAACTTGTCGAAATCTTATCCTAAACACATTTCAACAACATTCGTTTTTAAAATCATTCTATAAAAATTTATTTTTATACACACTATTTGAAAAACGTTTCTACTACAATTTAAGGTTTTTGTTATTGATATGAAATTTTATACACTTAAGATTGATGGACAGTTGTTTGTGGTAACAAATTGTCCACGTTTTATGTAAAGTTAATTTAAAACACTTTACAACTGTTGTAGGAAAATTTTGATTAAAGATTTTGATAAATCTGAAGATATTTTGCATATATACATTCAAAATTCGCGCAAAACTCCACATCCGATAGTAACAACGTATAAAAGAATATCGAAAGTGTGCTCCGACATTCTGCTCTAAAAATAAAGTAAATTTTTATAGGCATTGCGTCGCAACGACAAAATTTTGATAGAAACTGATACGATAAATATAAATGTTTTAATTGCGTTTAAAAAAATAGTTCAAACAAAAGTTATAGACAATAACATTTCCAGCAACATTTTTCTTATAACTTTTGTATAATTTATTTTGTTGGAAATATTGGTAAAACAGTTAGTGTCAAGTGATTGTCATATCTCAATAATTGCTTATCGGATCAAAAAATACTTTTGACAAAAGTTTTGTATAATTAAATTACAAACAACTTTTACTTGAAGAAAAAGCTGTACATTGAATATTTTGTAAATATCACAAGATTAGAAAAATCTATGTAGGTTAAGAGTCGTTTTGTCTGGACGGATTATGCCAAAAATCTAATCATATCCCCGCTATTATAAATAAGAACCCATATGCAAAGTTTCATAAAAATGTTGAAATCTAATTGTCAAGTATTAAGAGTTGGCCAGTTTAGAAATATGGTATTAATAATGTAACCATTGAATGAATACGCATCCGTAAGAAATCAGTTTGATTCAATTTTAATGTACAATCGTGTTAGTCAAATAGAACAATAGTATATATATATATATAAAAATGATAAGTTTTTCGACATCTAGTGTCGACTCGTGAAAGCGTTCACGTACGAAAATGTTAGCAACTTTGCCGACAGGTATGTAAAGCAGTTACATAGTCGATTCTTCAATAATTATAGCCAACCTAACAGTTGGCAAGTATAAAAATTTCGAATCGCCTGCAGTAAAGTACGCAAGAGGTTGTACAATAGCAAACAAACACTGAGAATCACCCGACAGCTGTTTCGTCCTTTTGCTAACATTTTCGTACGTGAACGCTTTCACGAGTCGACACTAGATGTCGAAAATCTTATCATTTAAATATTGTGATCCCTCCAGTAGGGCATATAGTCGACAGCGCGCGTTTGTACAATAGTGAAGTTACACTCGAGTTCTCTCTCACTCCCGATGAGTCCCAAAAGGACGAAACAGCTGTCGGGTGATTCTCAGTGTTTGTTTGCTATTGTACAACCTCTTGCGTACTTTACTGCAGGCGATTCGAAATTTTTATACTTGCCAACTGTTAGGTTGGCTATAATTATTGAAGAATCGACTATGTAACTGCTTTACATACCTGTCGGCAAAGTTGCTAACATTTTCGTACGTGAACGCTTTCACGAGTCGACACTAGATGTCGAAAAACTTATCATTTAAATATTGTGATCCCTCCAGTAGGGCATATAGTCGACAGCGCGCGTTTGTACAATAGTAAACTTACACTCGAGTTCTCTCACTCCCGATGAGTCCCAAAAGGACGAAACAGCTGTCGGGTGATTCTCAGTGTTTGTTTGCTATTGTACAACCTCTTGCGTACTTTACTGCAGGCGATTCGAAATTTTATACTTGCCAACTGTTAGGTTGGCTATAATTATTGAAGAATCGACTATGTAACTGCTTTACATACCTGTCGGCAAAGTTGCTAACATTTTCGTACGTGAACGCTTTCACGAGTCGACACTAGATGTCGAAAAACTTATCATTTAAATATTGTGATCCCTCCAGTAGGGCATATAGTCGACAGCGCGCGTTTGTACAATAGTAAACTTACACTCGAGTTCTCTCACTCCCGATGAGTCCCAAAAGGACGAAACAGCTGTCGGGTGATTCTCAGTGTTTGTTTGCTATTGTACAACCTCTTGCGTACTTTACTGCAGGCGATTCGAAATTTTATACTTGCCAACTGTTAGGTTGGCTATAATTATTGAAGAATCGACTATGTAACTGCTTTACATACCTGTCGGCAAAGTTGCTAACATTTTCGTACGTGAACGCTTTCACGAGTCGACACTAGATGTCGAAAAACTTATCATTTAAATATTGTGATCCCTCCAGTAGGGCATATAGTCGACAGCGCGCGTTTGTACAATAGTGAAGTTACACTCGAGTTCTCTCACTCCCGATGAGTCCCCAAAGGACGAAACAGCTGTCGGGTGATTCTCAGTGTTTGTTTGCTATTGTACAACCTCTTGCGTACTTTACTGCAGGCGATTCGAAATTTTTATACTTGCCAACTGTTAGGTTGGCTATAATTATTGAAGAATCGACTATGTAACTGCTTTACATACCTGTCGGCAAAGTTGCTAACATTTTCGTACGTGAACGCTTTCACGAGTCGACACTAGATGTCGAAAAACTTATCATTTAAATATTGTGATCCCTCCAGTAGGGCATATAGTCGACAGCGCGTTTGTACAATAGTGAACTTACACTCGAGTTCTCTCACTCCCGATGAGTCCCAAAAGGACGAAACAGCTGTCGGGTGATTCTCAGTGTTTGTTTGCTATTGTACAACCTCTTGCGTACTTTACTGCAGGCGATTCGAAATTTTTATACTTGCCAACTGTTAGGTTGGCTATAATTATTGAAGAATCGACTATGTAACTGCTTTACATACCTGTCGGCAAAGTTGCTAACATTTTCGTACGTGAACGCTTTCACGAGTCGACACTAGATGTCGAAAAACTTATCATTTAAATATTGTGATCCCTCCAGTAGGGCATATAGTCGACAGCGCGCGTTTGTACAATAGTGAACTTACACTCGAGTTCTCTCACTCCCGATGAGTCCCAAAAGGACGAAACAGCTGTCGGGTGATTCTCAGTGTTTGTTTGCTATTGTACAACCTCTGCGTACTTTACTGCAGGCGATTCGAAATTTTATACTTGCCAACTGTTAGGTTGGCTATAATTATTGAAGAATCGACTATGTAACTGCTTTACATACCTGTCGGCAAAGTTGCTAACATTTTCGTACGTGAACGCTTTCACGAGTCGACACTAGATGTCGAAAAATTATCATTTAAATATTGTGATCCCTCCAGTAGGGCATATAGTCGACAGCGCGCGTTTGTACAATAGTGAAGTTACACTCGAGTTCTCTCACTCCCGATGAGTCCCAAAAAGGACGAAACAGCTGTCGGGTGATTCTCAGTGTTTGTTTGCTATTGTACAACCTCTTGCGTACTTTACTGCAGGCGATTCAGAAATTTTTATACTTGCCAACTGTTAGGTTGGCTATAATTATTGAAGAATCGACTATGTAACTGCTTTACATACCTGTCGGCAAAGTTGCTATATATATATATATATATATATATATATATATATATATAAGTTATTTACGGTTTAATAACAATAGTTATTTGTATCACTAAGCCAGAAACTGACCTTTTGCGAGTGCGAGGATGGTTTGCAGACCAAGACGTTAGCCGCGACCTGCACGTCCGAGCATTCGTAAAAACAGTTTCTTGACAAGTGGTCAAAATCGTTCAAACTTAAATTTCAAATATTACTATATGCCAAAACACTTTCGGTTGGTAATGCTATTTGTCAGCTGTCAACACGGTGTCGTTTTGACATATATTAAAATACATGTTTTTTTCCGTTTAAAAGGACTATAAAATCCTTCAAAATAAGATGTAAAAGAGTACTGCGACGTATTATTTACGTAATTTAGCATGAGGATTGTACTGATTTCAGTGTCACGAGTATAATGTGATATGCCAACATTTAGTAACTTTTTTGCCGGCCGAGGCCAAGAAAAGGGGCGTTTCTGGTCGCTTTTGAGTAATGCAAAATCACTCATTATGGACGGAAAATCATTTATTTTAATTTCAGTGTTACCTACCATGTGATTTTTGGTAGGTAAAATTACTTCAATTTGAGTTACAATCTTCTTCTTCTCAGATTCCTTTGCTCCTGTGGATTTAGGCCTCTGTCATTATTCCCCATATGTCTTGTCTTTTGCCTTTTGAAACAATTCTTTTCTACTATTTTTCTTTATATCGTTCAGCCACCTTTTCTGTAATCCGCCTATACTTCGTTTTGTAGTCCTAGGTATCCAGTGCATAATCCTATTCGTCCATCTTGATCCATCCTGTCGTGTTATGTGTCCTCCGATTACCATTTCAGCTTTGCTATTCGATGTAGTACGTATATGGCTTTACTTTTTCTTCTTTTCTTTCCATTTCTTATCCTGTCCCTCAAATGATACCAAGTATGACCATTTCTATGGCTGTTTAGTAGTTTTTAGTTTATCACAAGACGTTCATATTTGTAGGGGTTCTTTTTGTTTTATTTGGCGACAAACAACTTTCAATAACGGGGAATTATCAGAAAACGTAATCTTACAAATGTAGAAATCTGGAATATATTTTCTGAAATAAGCTCTTCTTGTCATTCTAATTTCTACAATCGTGCCGCTTTCAGTTTTTAATATTTTGAGGAAATTTCTTCCCGTCTAAGATATCCTGATCAGTCAACGTTACGATATCCTAAGATTTAGGATTACGACGAGCGTTCTTATGACTGAACCAAATCTATTGGCACATATGAGTGATCGTGTAGCAAGAAATTTAAGTATAGAATTTTTTTCTAAATTTATTGAGGAATTTATAAACTAGTGTAGAACAAAGAGTATCTGATGATTTTTGTTGTGTCCTGTGCAACTGCCGCAGTATAGCAAGAGTATAAGATCAAGTGCATCTATAAAAAAACGTATACAAATTTTTCATTAAGGTTTGGCAAATAATAATCTCTTGTAAGAGACTTTCGGCTCTCCGATTTAACCCTTCTTCTTTTGATCTCATCAATTTCTATGTATTTGAGTAAAAGTCTCTTCGTACTTGATGACTGAGTGACCAGTACTTCTGAACAATGGATTTTCTCTCATCGTCCCAGAATTCATTACATTTATTAGAGCATCCTTTTGCGCATGCGTTCTGTTTCATTTTCTTCTTTGATTTGACAATATTTCTGTGCCCTATGTACGTTTCAGCTTTAAATTTCTTAATTTTCTGGCTTTCTTTTGTTCTCCTTCTTCATCTTTTTAGTTCTGTAAGCATAACTTTCTATCCCATTTTCAGAATTGACGAAATATCATTATCACCTCTATTATTATTTGGCTCCTCTGCGCCGTCAGAGTCAGATCTGAATTCATTATTTTGCGGGTTAGAATCACTGTCTGTTTCTATTCCACTTAACAAGATCAGCTAGTTGTTTATTTTCTTGAGATACAACGGCCCCAGCAGGTATAGAAATTGGTTCATGCTAAAAATAATAAACATCAAATTTGACGTGCAGTAAAGATAAATGATGTATTTTTGTTCAATTCAATTCAAGACAATTTCGTCGCCATTTGAACATTCGCCATTGCCTTTAACGTAAAACCATTATGTCCTGGTACCGTAAATGGGAAGAACTCGGATCAATTTTAGACAAAAAGTCAAGCGGAAGACCAAGATCTGCTTGCAATGATCATAACCAGGAAAAAGTAAGGGCAGCTGTAACTGCTAGCCCAACAAGATGTATTGAGACCTCTCGGCTAGGGGCTTTTTAAAAGGTAAAGTTTATGTAAATAAACCTAGAGACCTTGAGGAGCTGAAAGCTAACATAAGAAATGAAGTGAATGCTATTCCAAGACACATCCTTCGCGCCGTAATGCAAAGATTTATCAAGAGTTTGGAAGAATGCATTGTTCAAGAAGGCGATCATTTGCTAGACGCTATTTTCAAAAAATAAAAATCTCCTGTACTTTGTCTTTAAAAATTTGTATTGTTGTTAAATTTTATTAAAGTAATTAAAGTGTTATAACTAGTTAATATATAACTAGTACTGTTATAACTAGTTAATATATAACTAGTTATAACTAGTTAAAAATGGGTAATACATTTAGCCGGACCCGGTATATTCCTTCTAGGTTGAGGTAATTAACAAAACTAACGGCCTTAGTGTAATGCCGACGTTTCGCCCTAGCTAACGAAGGCTTTACAAGACCAATTTTATTTGAATAAAACCGTGTAGGTCAGAGTTATTTGAATAAAACCGTGTAGGTTAGCTTTGACAAAACCCTTGCTAGCCAAACGTCAGCATTTTCATGCAAAACTTAAACCCGCATAATTACCTCCACTTAGAAAGAATATACACATCATCAAATTCATTAAAAGAAAAAAATATTCTAATCTGAAAATCGGACGAGTATCATAAATAACTGTTAAGGTAACAAATGTATTAATATCAAAGAATGTAAATCTTTTACGCTCATCAGTTACAGCGAAGCTTTTGGTAAGGAGTTCATTTTTACAGAAAAACAAAAAATTAGTTTGTGAATAATAGCGAATTGGCAAGTACGATAATAAAAATACGAATTAATAATGTTGTGCCACTGGAGTTCCTAGAGTAAGTTAGAATAATCGTGGTGTTCTAGAACTCCGTATCCTGAAAGTTCGATTACATTCTTGAATATTATCTTACAAGTATAAAAGTGTCATGTATTTATTCAGCCAGTTTGAAGTTATAATTTAATGCGATATAAATATATAAATTGTAACGTGTAATGTAATTTTACGTTTACCTGAACAATAAAAACTGTACGTGTTAAATAAACTTAGTACTGTTGAAGAGTGTAATTCGATCCTGGCTGTATTTAATACTTATCTCGCGATTGTCAATGTGGAACAAGGATAAGATTGGTAACAATAAATAATTTACAAAAGCTTAAAATACTAGCGGATTCAGTTTATTTGTTAGAAGCGACTGAAACTAAAATAATAAACAATAAACTGTAAATGAACCTGTGAACCGAAATTTAATAAGTATTGATCACTCGCAAAGCCTCCCTCATCAAAATTTAGATATACGTACCTCATACGACGCAAATTAAGACATTCTCTGAAGCTTAAACATATTACAAATCTATTTTATTCCTGACAGCTATATTAACGATTAAAATCACTACAGAATATTGTCAAGCATCAAATGTATTGATTTATACATTTAATCATTTTACGAAAATGTAAAATTAAAGTATCTTCCACGAAGTCGTATTCACATTATTCATTATGTTTTTTATTACCACTCAAAAACGTTTGATATCGGTAAAAAAACTTGATAACAATTTCTACCGTTCAAAGAAATACTTAGTATTGAAAATAAATGTGTAAGGTAATACATAATCGAGAACAAAGAATTGAAGTTACTAGTATTTAAATTCCCTGTACACAAAATTCGAAGAAAAGAACTAACGCAATTGTACGCAGTAAAGCCGTAATCGATTGCTATGAAAACCGACTAATGCACAAGTTCTGTGTAAATGAATGAAATTCTAGAAAATGTCTAAGTTAATTACAGAATAAAAATTAAAGCACATGCGCCTGTAGCTGACAATTTTCTGTAGGTACGAAGTTACACATGTTAATTAAGTTTATGGCAAGAGGATGATGAATAATGTTGATTAAGATTATATTGAAGTTTACGTGGGTAAGCAACTTTACGACGAAGAAATAATATATTCAGTTTAAAAGTTACAACAGAATGCTTAGGGTTAAATTCTACATTTAAAAAAATTTCTGATGGATATGTAAGAAAAATAAACTTGAATTCATCCTCTACTTCCTCTCACTATGGAGATTGTAGTACACTATAACAAATACCCTTGTTAGGAGATCCTCGTCTTCAGACCACATCTAACAACGGCAATTTTTTATTATGCTTATAACTTTTTATGTCAATTTTACATCACCATAATAGACTATTCAAAACCACCTCGTCCAACCCACCAATTCGTTGCGAACACTTTTAAGAATAAAATTTTTTATATTCTGTCATTAAACATTTCGTCTCAAGTTAGATTATTATTACGCTTAAAATTAATGCAAAAGTAAATTCAACGAAAATATATCTACATAATTCCGCGTTTGGTAACATATTGTCAGAAACTACTTAAAATTTACGACAAATAAAAGCTTTAGTAGAACCGAAATGATTTCGTCATTAGCATAATTGTTAGAAATTCAGTTTTATGATTAAAGTTGCTTTGATTATAAAACTATTTCAATTTACACTAGGGGAAAATTGATGATGGGATCTTTGCCAATATTTATGCGAAAGTTGTTTGCAACTTTACTAATCTAGCTACATACAAAGGATGCTGATTTAGTATTAACACATATAATTTTACTAGGAGGCGCTTGATGGCTTTTCAAAGCAATGAACGACATTCACATTAAGTTTTTGTTTCCATAAACAAGCATAATCATGTCGATTAATAAAGAGTCTGTCTAATATAAGTGTTATACGATAATTTAATTAACGCCTCGATTTATAAATTTAAAATACACACACACACACACACACAGAAAAAAAAAACACTGGCGTTAATTGGAGTCGAAATGAAAATCAAACATTTAAGCCGTTTTATTTGAAGCACCCAAGTAATTAAACAATAACATCTTTCATTTTTTTTATGAGAATGTATGTGAATATGCAAGTGCATCTTGTGCATTTGAAACCCGTTTTTTGCTGTTACAGAGTTCAATGCATATGTAATTAATTATAAAAACCATTCATGTATAATGTTAATTTAAAACAGCTGGTTTGAAATTATAAGTTTTTGTCATTATAATGTAAATCATCATTATTCTATTATTGTGTTGCAGTACAACAAAACAGAATCTACTTTTATTCTATTATCAACATTCAACGCTATTATTATTATACATACGTATTTCGATTATTATTATAATGACCGTGATAATTTTAACACCAATACCAATAAAAGATAAAATTGAAAATTAATTAATTTATCAAGTTTTATTGTTTAGATTTAGAATACTTATCATCTGTCACTAAAGACGTAACACTTTGGAACTACGGAGTAGTATTATCGCAGCCTGTCCAACAAGCATTTGCATAAATTAAGTTCAATTTTGATAAAATTAATCTCCAAAATGTCATCCCCAAACCAATCAATACAAAATAATAAACTTGTTTACTGAATATTGTTGCAAAATTAAAACCTTTAATGAAAAAAAAAAATGAAATCAAAGTATTGCTACAAAAAGTAGGTTATTCGTTTTACCTCCTGATACCAACGTGATACCTTAAATTTGAAATCGTATTGAAGTTATATAGAAATGCAAAAACTTATACAAACGACACAAATTAATGTTACTATATTTTTTTAAGTCAATCGGATTCCCCGAGTTTTTCATTACAGACGATTTCAATGTATTACTGTTTTTAGTAGGAAGCATAATCAATCGCCTACTTTTTTGTAGTGGTATCAAAAACCCGATTACAAGATCTCAATCCCAACAAACAAATAAAAATATGCAAAGGAAAACCAATACTTCCACTTTTATAATAGGAATGTAAACATAATACATATGTTCCAGCACAAGTTGATAATATGAGGCGCGAAGCGGTAAATGGCGTCTAAACAAATGAATATTTGAATAACATTATGCAACTAAGTGAACCAAAAGTATTTTTTTTATGTTGCATGATTGGTGTTCTTTTTAAGTAAGAAAATTTCAAAAATAATCGAATTGACAAGTGCTGTAGTTGGCAAAACTGTGTATTTACGATCCTCAAAACCTAAATCACCATGCAATTCAGAATTTTTTTATTTAATTAACGAAGGAAGGTATAACAATTATTTTTCAATCTCGTTTCTTAAAAAATCTATATAGATTTTTCCACAAAAGCAAAGAATCTCATGAACACTACTCAAATCCATATTAGTAGATGTTGCTGGTATCGAAGTCAAAAGGTCAGATAAATTTGAGGTTTGTAGTTCCGGGAGAGACGATTCAGTTTAAGTATAGCACTCTTTGGCCAATTCAGAGCTTTTTAACTATAGGTCAGTTAATTCTTCGCGTGTACTTGGTTTACCATTAGTAAACACATTTGGTAACCCCATAGAAAAGAATGAAAAGACGTCAAGTCTTATCCCACTGTTACGAAAAATGCTAGTCTCCAAAATGTGGTGATATAACCACATACCAGTTTTTATTTATTTATTCGTATGGTAAAAACCTTTTACTACAACTTTATTGGAGTATACTTGTTTCTATCCAACAGTGTGTTTCCTGTAAAAAGTAAAATATCGACCCTATTCCTGGAAACAAAGGTTGAGACCAGAAATCTGATTCTGTCCTTACTCAACCCCTCAACATTAGTTTGTAGAATATTTGTTGTTTGACCTATATTAGTGTGTGTGATCGTGTTTTGTGAAATTGTGTTATACATTTTTTCGTAATTATCCGACAGGGTCTTGACGACCAGGTCCAAAAAATTTAAGTGGTGATTTAAGCAGGAACAACATGTTTTCTTGTTGGACCATAAAGTACGAGGCGTGTTTTTAAAGTAAGTACCGTTTTCAATTTTCGCCGCCGCAGCGCTGCGGTCTCGGTTTAGCGCATGCGCGTCGTGTAGCTACATCTGTTGGGAAGCCACGGACGCCATTACGGAATCTTCCGTTCAAGTCTACATCTGTTTGCGTGATTGTAAAATGCCGCCGACTGTGAAGTGCGTGCTGTAATACGTTTTCTCAGCGCTAAAGGCTTTAAATTAGCTGACATTCATCGCCAAATCAGTGATGTTTATGGTAAAAGCATTATGAGTGATGGAATGGTGCGGAAAGGGTTAGGGCATTTTAAAGATGGCCGCACAAACATTCATGATGAAGAACGAAGTGGGGCGACCTTCACTCATTACCAATGACTTGATTCAAAAGTGGAGTCTAAAGTGAAAGAGAATAGACGATTCACGATTTCGTCCTTATCTGAACAGTTTCCTGTGCTGTCTCAAGAAGTGTTCTTTATAAAATTGTGTCCGAACGCAGGCGGCGTCGCTCTTGACGATAGAATACAAAAGCTGGTCCCACGATACGATAAGTGCCTTAATATTAGTGGAAATTATGTAGAAAAGTAGAGTAAAGTATAGTCTTTCAAATAAAAAAAATGTTGTTGAAAAATATTTATTTGGTCATTTTTTATTGCAAAACGGTAAAGCACACACAAAAAGTTCTTAACGAAAATTGACGTACGTTTTGGCGGTTTTTTTCCTGAGAAAAATTTTCTGCACTAGGACGTATTTAACAACATTTTGACTAAAATTGGAGAATGGGGGAAACCTACGTTTGTTTCTTTGTAAGTCTGGCTGTTTGCATTTACATAATTGCGGAACTTTACAGTAGTCGCGCTAAATTGTTACTCCAAAATAGTCAAACATTGATGTTAAGCTAATAAATACTTTCAGATAAATTTCACCGAACGTGAAGTAATACAATCTTGGTAACAATATCCCCAAATCCTATCTCAGAATAAGAGGTGTACTATTTAAAATTTGTTAATATCGTAATCCTATTCTACACAAGGTGTTTAAAAATACGTGCAATATTTGCCCCACTTATAGATCTCATCAGTACAATCAAAAGTCAAAATAAACATAAGTCCAAAATCAACCGTTTCCGAGATACAACCTGTTTTTAAAATTAAAATAATTTACGCTCATGTAGAAGTGATTCGTCGTATTTATCAAGTCAGCTAAGGAAGTGGGTAAACCAGTCATATTTATTTCAACGAGGTTTTCAATACAACAAATATCAGTATAAATACAACATTTTAATTACAAATGATTCTAAAGATGTTCAACATGTCCTCCTTCCATTTGTATACACATTTCGCATCTTCCGTAAAAGTGAACGCCGCACTCTCTCAAGGAGTCCCGGATGCAGGCATGTTCAATCGTTCTCGCAACTCATCAAAGTTATTCACAGGACTTGAATAAACTAATGTCTTTAACAATTTCAAATGCAAAAGTCGAGCGAGTGAGGCGTCGGAAGATCTAGGTGGCCATGCAATTGGACCTCCTCGCCCTATTCACCTGCCTGTTATTTACGTTTAGGTAATATCTGACCAAGGCTGCATAATGCGCAGGAGCCTGTGCATCAACCACATATTACCCTGTGGCTGACTAGTCAAACGGTTAGGCAGGAAACAAGGTCCTATCAGGATGGTCTCCCAACACACCAAGCCAAACGTTGATTGAAAATCGGTGCTGATGATTCGATTCAACAATGGCGTGCGGGTTTTCGTCGGCCCAAACAAGGCTATTATGGAAATTAAACAAATTCTAGTGAAACCATCTTCGTCAGTAAATAAAATTTCTTGTAACAAAAATTTGGGTTCTCCGCAACTTTTGTCAGTATCCTTCGACAAAACACCAGTCGTGCGGCATATTCAGCGCCAGTAAGAGCCTGTACCTTGAATATGGTATGTGGGTGCAACTGCTGCTAGCGTAAATATTCTCCAAATTAGGGAAGAATTAATAGTTGTTAGAGTAGAGAGTCTTCTAGTACTCAGTACCGAGATTTTCTGCAATTCTTCTTAAATGTTAAGTTCTGCCTCGGGAGTAGAAACTAATCTTAGGCCGATCACCAACAACGTTCCTTGATTTAAACCCTAAATTCTAAAGTGGACCAGGTGGACCCGTAGGGTCCACGGGAGCCCGGATAGGGTCTACGCTTGCGTGGAAAAAAAAATGGGGTCCACAACTCGTTAACGGGGGTCTATAAAATGTATTAGGTGACCCGACTTGACTTCTCCTATGAATAAGGGAGACAATAATATATATAGGCAGACAATATTATAAGAAGCTTGACTTCTCCTATGAATATAGGAAGACAATATTATAAGAAGCTCAGCAATTGTTTTTGTAAGAACTTGCATATTCCATATTCAGAAAGAGCGTGTCAAGACTCGCCGATGCCGCGCCGCCCGCCCGCCTAGTTAAAGTCGTGTCTGAACTTGCATGAACTTGTTGGATTTTTTCTTTAATATAAATACGAATGCGAATGATAAACATTACTCAGTTGTTTCCGAATTTCAAAAAGAAAGTGTACCTATATAAGTGTTCACCAGTGACGGAAGTAGTTTTCAGGACTTTGAAAATTAAAGTGAATTGATATTATTGTTTGCCAGTGTTGGAAAAGTAAGTACCTACCTATCTATTTGTTAGCAACTTGTATCTTAAAAGCCACTTCTATTATGTTTGTTAAATCATTTTAAGATTACTTAACAAACATTTTTTTCATATTTACAGGTAAGTAATTGATACGAAACATGGCTGAATCTAAGAAGAAGTGTCGACAGTACAGTGTTGAATATTTGAAATTTGGTTTTTTCCATCAAATACAGACAAGCGATTGCCCATGTGTCTTTTATGCAACAAAGTCTTGAGCAATGACTCTATGAAACCATCGAAGCTGGAAGATCATCTAAGAAGGTGTCATCCTGACAAAATAGGTAAGGATTTGAAATATTTCCAAACATTGAAGGAAAAGTATGAAAAGAGACCCACCGTGCATAGTATGTTCGCTTCAACGTCTGAAAGCAACGACGATGGCTTGCGGGCATCTTACAATATCTCATTACTTATAGCAAAATCTGGGAAACCGCATACCATTGGAGAGGAGTTAATTTTGCCTGCTGTTGAAGAGGTCTTAAAACTGTCCTGCACAAATCTTCATTTGACATACTTAAAAGAATTCCTTTGAGTAACAACACTGTACAAAGACGTATTGATGAAATGAGCTCTGATGTTGAAAGTTTCTTGTGTAATTATCTGCAAACAACTCATTTTTCTATTCAACTGGACGAGTCAACTTTACCTGGCAATGAAGCATTATTATTGGCATATGTTCGATTTATCAAGGCGAACAAATGTTTGAAGAGTTACTATTCGCGAAAACTTTGAAGACTGACACTAAAGGTGAATCAATTTTTAATGTTCTGAATGATTTTTTACGGAAAAATCAATTGCATTCACAAACATTATTTCGGTGGCAACAGATGGAGCTCCTGCCATGGTCGGGCGATATCGTGGGTTTATAAGTCATCTTAAAAGGATTATACCAGAGGTAATTGCAACCACTGTGTCATCCACCGACAACATCTAGTAGCGAAAAATTGAGTGATAGATTGACCAAGCGCTTCAATTCGTGATTAATGCAGTTAACATAATAAGAAGCAATGCATTAATAGTGCTTATTTGCACAGTTGTGCGAAGAAAATGATGAGGGACTTCCAACGATTGCTGCTACATACCGGAAGCACTGGTTGTCGAAAGGTGCATGTCTATCAAGATTCTATTTGCTTTTCGACTCTGTTTTAGAGTTTCTGAACACTAAAGATCCTGTTTTAAAAGAAAACCTCATGAATTTCAAAGCAGACATTATGGTATTTGACAGATTTGTTCAAAATTCAATGACCTCAACCTACAGTTACAAGGGGACAGCCTCAATTTGGATAAAAACAAAGAGTGAAATTTCAGACTTTTCTTGGTAAACTGAAACTTGTGAAGCAAAATATTGGTCGACGTGAATTTCCCGTTTCCAAATTTATCGCAGGTAGAATGCCTCGACGAAGATATTCAGACGTATGTTCAACATTTGATTGCCCTGTATGATGATTTTAAAAATCAGATTTTGAAGACATTCTGTCGATGGATATGCCCATCATGGATAATAAATCCATATGATGAAACTGAAGTGGAAAATGTGGTACTGCAAGAAGAGCTACTCGAGCTTAGCACTAATGAGGAGCTCAAAGTAGCATTCAAAAGAGGGTATCAATCATTTTGGCTGCAGGCACAAATACCTGAAAAATATCCAGGACTGTGGGGAATTGTGCAAAAATTTCTCATAGCGTTTCCTTCGTCATATCTTGTCGAACGCAGTTTTAGTGCCGTAACAAACTTGTTGACAAAAACGGAGCAGATTAAATATTACAGAGCGAGGAGATTTACGGTTATACAACAAACTCAAGCCAAATATTGATAATTTGCTGTCAATTCACCAAGTACATCCCTCCCATTGATAATTATAACTTTATCTCAGATTACAATGGTAATCTGAGATATAAAGTTAACATCGAAACTAATAATGATTTTATTTTAGAGCTGTTTTTAAAATAATAATCATTAGTTAGTATTTATGTTTGTTGTTATAACAACATAATTAAAAGTGTAGTAATTTTTTGTGTTTGAATAAATAGCTACAAAACAAGAAAATATTTATTTTTACTTTTACCACTCGAAGTGGGAGATTATTGGTTTCTTGTACTGTGAGTCAATCTTAGAATACAAAAAGTAAAGTAGGAATCCAACTGTTGGATGAAGACGCTTTTTAGACTGGCTTTGAAACTTAGCTTGAATGACAATACTCACAGCATAATCAAAGCAATATAAATTCTCACCTTTTTTTTCGAAAACTTTCAACTCATAGTTGATTGAAAAATAGCCACAACACAGATTTACATAGACATATACTTTTTCGGGTTTTGGAAGTAAGTTAGTAAATGTAAAAGCTGCAGGGGGTCCACCAGATCCAGCAAAATGTTTAAAGTGGTCTATGAGAAAAAAAGTATGGGAACCACTGAAACGATCCAACTTCAGACAAATGTTGACTGGGCTTAGTAATTTTTAATTTCAAAAACTGCCTGTATCTCGGAAAATGCTCGATTTTTGGACTTTTGTTTGTACTGATGAGATCTATAGAAGTTTGGCCAATATCGGAAAATATTGTTTAACACTCATTTTATAAAAATTGTATTAATAATGATATATAGGGTTTTCAAACTCAAGTCGGTACTATGGCTAACTTCGTTATTATTAGAGCTACAGGGTCGATTGAATAAGCAAACTAGTAGCATTTGTTTTTCATTTTTTCAAATGAGACACCCTGTATACAATATTCTAAATCGATAGAAAATTGAATACTGTGCAAAAAGTGTCCCATTATTATCCTAAAGTTAAAAATGAAAGTAGCATGCGCATAATAGAACAGTTCTAACAGCACATCATAATTTATGACATAGTAATGTTAAGAAGCGAAATACAAGTAGAAGTTTTAAAATAATGATAATAATCAAAAAACTCTCTAGAAACTTTTTCATAATAATTTGATAAACACTTATCAAGCTAAATTATCAAGATGAAAAACGATCTGATATAATATTCTTGGCAACGTTATCCAATTTAATTAGAAACCTTTGGCTCAGTGCCTACAGTAGCAAATAAATAATTTTTAAAAAGTGATAATAAATTTTTTCGCCAATTTCCCAAATCTCAGTTATTAAAGAGGTGCGTGAACTGTAACTACGAGCGGTCACGAATGAAACAAAACAATTCAAATAAAATTTTTGGTAGGTAAGTCATTGATGCAAAAAAAATATTTCAACGTCATAAAAGATTAAATAATTCACATTAAAAAAAGTTTTACAATTAACTCATAACATGAAATAAGTTAATTAAAAAAAAATTAATTGAATTTATTCTTTTGGGCCCTCTATAAAAGTGCGTGTTGTATTTTTAACTCGTAATTAAAATATAATTTTAGATTATATGGTACTTCCAGTTTTAAAAAATTCTATATTTTAATATCAGAGATATTAATTAAAAAGCGGAAAGTTATTAAAATTACGCGCCTGAAAAATCAAAATTTCAAACTCTTCGTCAAATTCGCATTACATTTTGTCGTTATTTCAATAGAGTGAAACCTAATTAATTTATATTTTTGTTGTCGCGATAAAACTTTGAATAAATCATAGGAGAATGGTAAAATATATTAATATACATATTTGTTTGTAGTTGTCCTAAAGTTAAGAGAACTTAATTTATTCAAGTACAGCATAATTGGTAAACGGTTTTATTTTAAAACAAAAACGTCGCTACCTATCGTAATGGGCTTAATCGGGGCGAGAAACTTGAAACAAACAAACGAAAGACTACTAAAAGTCAGGTAACCAACATTGTTAACCGAGACAGATTCTAGACTGAAACAAGTCTGAGTAATTAAGAAAGTACCTACATATTGTATAAAAAAGAAACGTCACGGGTCTGCTCGGCTCGTCGCTGATTGGTGCGAAATAGCAGAGGGTCTGCATCCTGCACCTACCAACTCTCTTTCTCTCAGTTGTATCGGGAAACGTGTTGAATGCGTTTGTGAGACATATTTTTAGTAAAGTTCTGCTTTTATTGTTCGTCTTTAAAATACTGTGCGAACTATGCGATAATCACTTGAAAGTGTGTGAATTATGGCAGAGTGTGTGTTGAAACTCTTGTGAGAACAAGGGTGGTGGACTAATTACTCTGGCTACAAAGAAGGTGTACAAAATAATCCAATGCAGGGAAATTTGTAAAGGTGGTGTTTTTAAAGACCAGTTCTTGCAGAATGACTCACTTCAAGTACATAGTAAGTGTCGACAAACTTACATATTACGTCCAAAGCCACCTCAACAAGAAAAGGAATTTTCATCAAAGATTCCCAGTGAATCATTTGATTTTAAAAACTTATGTTTTCTTTGTGGTCGCAAGTGTGTAGATGCATCTAAACGTAGGAACCCAGCTCAAGAAAAGTGGAGTTTAGTATAGAAACTTTATATGATTAAAATCAAACCAAAAATAAAAAAATAAAATAAATTATTCAAAAAATATTTAATAATAATATTTAAATAAAAAATTATAAAAAAATATAAAAAAAATGTTAATATTAAAAAAAATTAAAATTTATTATTTAAAAAATATTTATTAATATATAATAATTAAAAAAAATTATTATAATATAATACAAAAAAAATTAAGATTAATATTTTATCAGACACTGGTATAAAAATCGAAACTGTGATTACGAAGCTCAGGAGGAACTGAGAGTAATCAGAACTGCAGCAGCTATTATTCAATGTGAGTTCGGTATAATAAGAGTTGCAGGTCCAAAATAATGTTTATCTCCTGCCCAACTCAAAATGGGTGTTTCATTGCACATTTGTTTAAAATACGAGAGATTGGTAACTTCCCAAGCGAGCACAGGAATTAAGAACTGATACGTGCAACTTGTTTTCGATAATACAGACTACAATGTCCTCACTCTGGATGATCATAAGCCGTTTCATGTTATAGATGGAACTACTTGCACAATACCTAAAACAACTCTTCATCTGGCTATTCCAAAATAGTTGGTACAAGCATGACTTTTCTACCACAGTCATATGAAAATCACCAAACACTTAATTTGTTTTAGTCGAATGGTATATGGTTGGAACACCCAGAAGAATGTAAACCTGGTTAGAAAGACTGTATGGAAGTCCTGTATGCGATGAGAGAGTTCCAAACTTCAGCTATAGTTTCTCTTCCATTCATCAACTTAGCTTCTCCAAATCCGTCAACAATTTATACAGCTCTTCTTCAAGCTGCCACAAAAGAGACCAGCAATGCATGACAATGGCGGATAGAACTTGACCTTAGGTGCATTAATTTTTGAGGTTACTATATGTCAAACGAAAGGCAATTGTCTCCAGAGTTCTTGTTTTTGTTCGGAAACGACTCTTTAATGATTATTATGAATGTAATTTTTTAAAGAAAGAAATTGTAATAACTTTAACCCACCAACCAACATTGTTTACCACTATCACGTGAAAACAACTTAAATTGATTAAATTTCGTGTTCAGGAAAAAATTTCTAGTTGAGTTGACACCTTAAAACTTTATTATTCTCAAAAAAGAAATTGCCCAAAAAACTTAACATTAGATATTCAAACCCCTATAACTTATTAAGGGTTCGTTTCCGAAAAATCAAGCACACTGTTGAACTGAAGAGATGATTCACTTTCGATCGACATATAGTAACCCTAAAAAAATCCATGCACCTAAGGTAACCCAATGGTTACTTTTTTATCAGCCTTTGTACGCTAATGATCGTGAAATAGTAGCAGCAGCACCTGATGCCAGCCCATTGAAGTCACTCTGCGTTCGACTAGAAGGTTTTCACTTATTGATGTCGTATTTGTCAGCATTGGATTCATCATTACAGGAAGTGGCTTGAAGGAGTTGTACAGTACTGTCTATGCCAAAAACAGTTTTAACAAAATGATGAACAGGAAAGTTTACTCCAGTCATTCGTGCCCTGTTCCTAGTCAAAGAAACGCTCATTATTTAATTCTTGAAAATTAATGTGGATAAAAATGAGTTTAATTTGTCTATTCAATTTTCAAGAGTAACGCATCTTCTGGAGGGATTACGCAGTCAGTTGCACTAAAGAGAAGTTTGAAAAACCAGGTTTAACGTTGAAAAGAATCAGGACAAACACAAAACTGTGTATTTAATTCATAGAAATGGTTGAGCTTGTTCGAATGATTATTAATGTTGTGTCTACTGTGTCCATCAAATGCTTCCTATTTTCCATGGATCTGGTCACTTAAACTACGCTAAATCTATACATGTTTACCTACAGACTCGCTGGAACTTCTCGCAACTCTGTGCATGTATACGGTTTTGAATAAAATAGTTGTGGTAGGAAATACTTACAGTGTTTATCAGTTATTAACTACAGTATAACATTCAAGTTAACGTAATTATTTATTTTTATACTTTAAAATCATTTATGTTGGAAAAATAATCATTCTTAATGCGAAATTGACCTGAGAAAGTTCAAAGTGGATTTCTCTGTATCACAGGATTATATGGGCTAAGCCGGTAGAAATTAAAAATTAACGCTCCTTGAAAAGGTGGCGAGGTTGTCGTTCCTTCCAAGGGCTAAGTAACTGACATACAAAATACAACTTCTATATTAAAAATTAGTTTCCTGATAATGTTATATATTTTTTTCCAAGATATACCGTTCACTTTAGCAAGATGATGCAAAGGAGCATTATTTTTTCGCTATTTAATGTAGATATACTTATAACACTTTTCACGTTAAACCATATAGTTTTTAAAATGTTTAAGAAAAAACTAAAAACTACTAATTTAGCCAACTTATCCCCTTCCTCCCCAAACCCGACGCTTTAAATAATTGTGCTCTTTACCAAACAATATGTGGACGGTATAGAACAATTCGAAGTTTGAGGAGAACTTTTACTTTGGATGTTGAGGTTTGGTTCTATTTGCACGTACTAAATATTAGTTAGATGGCGCAGTTCCAAATTCAAATTGTTAGGTAGACATATAGAAAATGCTCGAAATACTAGAAATCCCACAACAAACCGTTTTTGGGCAGGATGATGGCGGGGAAAAGATGAAAGTACCTGTCAGTATGAGTGAATTTGCGATACACCGAATGACCTAATTCACGGTTGGGTTTTCGGGTGACACGTAAGTAAAGGATTAGGAAAGACAATGATTTTCTTCCATAGTGAACGTGATGTCAGCATATTGTTTATTGAGATGGTTTATTCTGATAGGTGGCGAAAACGTTGGCAACTACGGTTACCATTTCGGACACGGTTCAATCACAGAAAATGTTTTTGTTTAACAATAACTCCGGCCGTGGAAACCTCGATTCTTATGGTTTAATTTTAACTGTTTAGAAACTATTTTGTTTAATGTAAATCATGTATATTACTGCATTAAAGTGTATGTTTCTGTAATCTCACTCAATCACAGTATTTGTATATGTAAAATAAAAAATGTGAGTTTCTGTGATAGAAGATCCGTATTTCCTCTCTTATGTTTGTTCAACTGATATCATTATTTTAACAACTACTTCCTTACATAAATTCATGGTTATCTGAAATGACCGTTCCTGTGATTCAATTCAATCAAATTATTTAATATTTTCAATTTAAAATATCAGTCTTCTCCTTCTCTTTTAGTTAGTTCAAGAAAGATTAATAACTTGAAACCACTTTCTTTCATGTAAATCAAGAATAGCATGCCTTGTGGGAATTGCATTTTTTGTTCACACCACTTGAATCATAGAAATGGTTACTATATTTATTAAAATTTAGTTTTTCCTAACTTTTGTTTATTTTTGAGAAATTTTTTTTAAATTTTATACAAAAATGAGAGCATAAAAGAAACAATTGATGGCAGAAAAGTACTTACCCGTTTATCTGAGAGTGGGCGTGGGTGTGTAGGAAATTATATTAAAAGTCTAACCTTAATGTTTATCCCACTGATATCTCTGGCAATAAATTAGATAGCTGTCACTGGAGTATGTATGTATCATTCAGCAGGAGAAGCAACCACGATAGATCTGCTTGAAGGCCAGAAGGTCGTGTTGTTGGACGAAAGACACTCCCGAGAATGCCAAGGTAAAAAAAGTGCAAAACCACAAGGCAGAAAGCAATGTCACACAACAGCCAAGTCAATAACGAAAGACACCAAAAAATTATAGCAATAAACGGTTAATTTTTTTGTTACTGATATTTGGTGGGCAGCAATGGATGTCGAACACTAGTATTCACCATCTCAAGTGGACTTTATACACGTTAGTAAATTGCTGCAAAAAGTTATTTAAGAATATGTTTCAATTTTATTTTATCAAGACCACAGCGAGGTTTTACACGTTAGAACCACATTCAAGAATGAGTCGGAAAACGAATAGGGAAAATGGCAGCGCCATCAGCCAATCAGCATCAACTTCAGTCGACACTTTTTGAGTAAAGAACAAAATTTATAACGCCCAACGTTCCTTTAGTACATTTGTCAAACAGTGGATGGAAAGTTGCCTATCCGAACGCATTTGTAAAATGCACAATTGATTTCTTAAAATAGGCGTTTGAACCATTACAAATATAGTAATAAATACTGTTTTGATAAAAATAAAATTAGAAAATGTTATTGAACTAGACTGAAAATTTAATGCTCAACCATCCTTTTTATCCTTTAAAATTTAAAGATTTGTACACTATAGAAGAGTCCTTCTAGGTGGAGGTGGAATGTACAACCAACTCAGTTAGCTTGTGATCGTCGACGTTTCGCCACCGTTGGGTGGGATTTATCAAGGCTGTCTACAAAAAAGAGTTGATTAATCGTTTGTACTAAAGTGTTGCTGTTTGTGCGTGTTATTTATTTATTTTTTTTTATTTAGTTAGTTTCAACAGGGCAAGCCCCATACATAAGATTATACATTTTCTGTGTAACAATTTTACAAGTTAACAATAAAATTAATTAAATCTAATACGCACCTGTTCATCTGACTATCTTTGCTTTTCAGTTGAGTCTAATCAAACCCAATTATTTTTACGAGCTCATTCATATTTCAATAACAGCTTGGAATTCTTACAAACTTGGTAAAGGGAAGAGCAATACAGATCAAGCCAATGGGCATTACTATTACATAGTTCAGATAACCTAAAAACTATATTGTTCCTTTGGCCAACTCGTAACGCAGGATACATAAAGTAATAGCTATTAGTTCTAAGCCTCCTCGGAGGAATATAAAAATCAAATTTTTTCAAAAGGTCGGGACAATCAATATAGTTTGCTAAAATTTTGAATGCAAACAAGATATCAACTCTATCTCTAGCCGATTCCAAAGTGCTAATGTTGAACAATTTATAAATTGATGAAAAGTTGTGGTCTGTATAATGTAGTGCATTACCTGTCTTGACTGCAGCATATCTAAGAAAAAGAGTATTAAGCGATTCGATCTTTTTATTAGACCCCTCTCATATGGTCTCCAAACCGTAGATGCATACATCAGCTTCGAGTATATATAAGAAAAGTAAAGTGTACGAAAAGTGGATATTGACTTAAATTTTTTTGAGAATCTTTTAATGAAGTAAATCTTTTTGCGAATTGTTATATCGAGATATTCCACATGATATACAAACGACATTTTAGAGTCAAATATGACTCCAAGATCCCTAATGTGATCCACTCTTTCTAATAAATTATTTTGTAACAGATAGTCAGGAAACGGAATAATGTTACTTCTTCCGAATCTGATAACAAAGCATTTCTTGATGTTGCATTCAAGACCATTTAATTCGCACCACTCTCCAAAAGAGCAGATATCCAATTGAAGGAATAACGAATCTCGAGGTGACTCGATTGCCTTAAATAATTTAGTGTCATCAGCAAACAAGAAATCTCACTATAATGAATACAATCCGTAATATCATTAATAAATATTAGGAACAATATGCCCAAATGAGTTCCCTGTCCAACTCCTGATAACACATCTATTTCACAAGATATAAAGTTTCCTATTCTGACTCTCTGCTGTCTCCCATTTAAGTAAAATTCAAACCACCGGAGTAAGCTGCCCGTTATTCCATAAGCGCAAAGTTTTTATTTACATAAATTCTAATTAAAGTATTTTTATAAATGTTATCTATCAACTCTTTCTTATGGACAGCCTTGATAAAGTCCACCCAACGGTGAGCGAAACGTCGAAGATCACAAGCTAACTGAGTTGGTTGTACATTCCACCTACACCTAGAAGGACTCTTTTAGAGTATACAAATTATTGAACAAATTTTGGAGGAAATTTACCTAAAATTTAAAGGAAACTGAGGCAAAATGCCCGCTGTAATTCTTCGATGTCATGCTAAATTTTTTTTATATTTAGAAAGCCGTATAGTTAGCGATAAATAGATAAATCTGAAAATGATTCACGATATTATTTTTAATATCATCTTATAAAATCGCACCTACCTGTTCCATTTTTCAGTAATATGTAATTAGCAAACGTTCCTAATTAAAAAAAAATTAATGAAAAAGTTATTCAAGCCTGAACAAAAATTAAAATTGAAAGTCTAAACATCTTTAATTAAAAAAGACGGACATCCAATCAGTATGACAGGATGCAAATGAATACAAAATTGAAATTTCTGAACAATATTGTACGTTACTGTCAGTACAAATTAGCACAGACGCAAGGTCAACGACATGATCGATGGGATGAAAAGTCAGCGTCAGAATGTCATATAATTTTGCAATATGAAAAGTGAAATATCATATAATTTAAAGCGTAATATGTGAGCGCCACAACTAAAGCGACGATTTAACATTTTTTACAAAACAAACATGTATCGAATAAATTTCGCGAAACTAAAAACAACAAGAAAAAGATTAAGGATAACGTAGTTTCCATTTGTGTTTGTATTTATTCCGAATATCTGGTGGCGTCTAAAAGTTTCCTGCGTGGAACATCCTAGACGGATAATAACTCAACTTTGATGTGATCTAAACAATGACACACTGTGATAAATTTTAACGGAAGGCGCCCACATGTAAAAAGTTAATCCCAGTTTTTTTTTTTGGTTACAACATTTATGAAACACAATAGAAATTTTTTTGAGGTATGTTGTTTTAATTTAAAATCAAAAATTGGAGGATTGATCCGGCTGAAGACGTAGGATTTTTCAAGTTTAGGGTTCGGATAACAACATTTTGTTGATTTAAGGACGGCAGCGATCGAAATGTTTTTAGTGAGTAAAAATCTTTTCGAAAGTAAAAATAAAATCAAACGTGTAATGTACGAAATAGCGCATCTTAATATTTTTTTCATATTATATAAGGGCGATGAGTAAAGCGATGATCCCCGAATGTATCCGAATAAAAGGGGATGAAAGAGGTAGGGTGCGGATCAATACACCAACAGGCCTACCCCGGTTATATGATACTTTTAATAGGATTAGCAAAATTACGGAGCATTCAAAGAGAAAACATTTAATTCAGAAAATACGAGTTTGTGGTACTAATAAGGAAGCAAGGAAGCTTTTTGTTATTGAATTTAAACATTTTTTTTTTCATAAATTTACCCTTGTCTAATGGTTTCGCATTTTCAACTTCAATAGTAAAATCCCCGTAATCCTTTTTAAAAGTCATTAGCCTTTAAAAACCAACTGGCGTTAAACCAACGTTATCACTAAAAATTCCACGCAATGTAATTGCTGTCAGATACGGCGTTGAATATGAAATGTTTTTAGTATGAGGGGCGTTACTATACCTGTACAAATTTTAAATTTATTATATTCCCTATTTACATGTAAATACGGTACGTTTGTTTTGTCCAAGCGTTTTCGGAAACAATCACCTAGTAATTGTAAGATAAACTCCATCTACTTTTCATACTTTATTAACACGTGATTAAAATATCGTTACGTAAACCATTCGTAAAAAAACTTAATTAAAATAATAAGTTAGTTCGGAAATTTTATTTCAAAAAGCGCGTTATATTTCCAAAGCAATTAATTACACTACATGATAATTAAAAGCAAGTTTATTTTAGCTTACAATAATACACAATAAATTAACTTAGAACAAAATAAATTACCTCGGAGTTTTACTTACTGTTTGCTTTCATAACAACGCACGAAGTCAACATTATTTACCAAAAAAAAAGCCCGTTTCCTATGCAATACCGTAAAAATAGGAAAATATTTCAGCGAACCAAAAACAAACAAACAGGGCTAATTAATTGAATTAATTCATAATAAATCATATAAACTAAAACCAATTTATTTATCTTATATTCCCTCTTGTACACGATTTAATTTTAAAATAAAAATAATGGTTACGTTGTCTTTGCTTATGATACCACAATGAAATTCATTAATTTAATTTGTGTTTTAAAGTGAGAGTTAGTATTTTTTTCTTTCTGGGTGGATAATGTCACCGGTAAAAAACATAATCTAATTATTTTGGTATTTAAATAAGGGCACAGAAAAAACTCCTTAAATTTAAACAATAGGCAGACAACTTTTTTAAGTATTTGCAAGTCTAAGAAGGAAAGGAATAATTTATACTTTTAACTATATAATCCTGAAGGCAATTATTCTCTTAAAAAAAACGTCCAATTGTGTTGGTTAAAATTCGTATAGTAATTAAGGCCTTTTTCTTTGAAAGTCATTTAAAATTAGTAATCATTTGCTAAAGTAGTAAATCACACGTAATTAAAAAGTATATACCAATAAATATGAAAAGAAAAACGTAATGTACATAAATTTAAGCTGATGTCAAACAGAAAAGGGGAGTTTAAAAGAAAGAGGAAGGGGGAAGGAAAAAAGCAGTTTAAAAAAAAAAAAGGGGTAAAAAAAAAAAAAAAAAAAACTAAAAAAAAAAAAAATAAAAAAAAAAAAAAAAAAAAAAAACAAATAAAAAAAAAAAAAAAAAAAAAAAAACTAAAAAAAAAAAAAACCACCCACCCAACTAAAAAAAAACTACTAAACACACACACAAAAAACAAAATACAGTGTGTCCAAAATTCGATGCTCACCATTGGTATTTTGGAAACGGTAAGAGTTACAGGGTCGGTTAAATGGAACAATATGGAGGTATTTATCTTACCTCTTCAGACCTTCTCTTGTTTTTCCAAAGAAATGCGTTGCCTACTAGATATTGCAAAAAAGTGAAAATCGGCATTTTCTTTAAACTTGCGTAGAATCCACACTATTTATCCTATCAAAAATATGTAAATATAAAAGTTGTAGACATTTAGATATTGAATAATATGCGTCATTAAAATATTTTTTTGCTTGCATCAGTAGCGAAATATGACCCAAAGTTGCATTTTTTAAATGGAAATGATAATTTATTTTTATACAGTTGAATTACTTGATTTTTTTCCTTTTCAACGATATAAGGTTCGAGCTATTTATCTTGTGTACTTTAGAAGATATAAAGAAAAATCGTTTTTGAGATCTGTAGATGTATTTTAAAGCACATCACACTATCCATGATTGCAAATTTTAAGAAACAAACAACTGCACATCAAATCTGTCAATAATATTGTTACAGTAGTATCGTGTCAGAACTTGTAGTTGTTGTAGTAAGCTATTCATATTCAAAATTGATGATGCAGTTTTCAAACCATGAAAAACGGACATGTTTGTTGTCTACATAAGATGCCATCGTAATTCAACTGCGGCAGCAAATGAATATCACAACTTATACCCCGAAAGAAGGCAACCTCACAGAACTTTGTTTTCCCGACTCGAGCAAAATCTTCGACAAGGTGGATCCTTCACCGCCATTCGTCCTACAACCTATCAAAAAGACAATGAGGATGCTGAAATAGCTGTTCTAGCCGCTGTTAATGTTGAGCCTTCCGTTTCAGTAAGAAAAATTTCGAATGACAGTGGTATGGCAAGAAGTTCAGTACATTATGTTTTAAAAAGAAGAAATTTCATCCTTATAAGCCAATGATATGCCATCATATCAAAGAGAATGATTATGCTCGAAGAGTTACATTTTGTAGATGGTACCTGGATGAAGTTACAAACGATAATTCTTTTTCTAAAAAATTCTTTGGAGCGATGAAAGTAGATTCACAAACAACGGCATTTACAATCGGCATAATTATCATTATTGGAATAATGAAAATCCGAAAATAGTTCGAGAATCGCGTTTCCAAGAACGATTCGGATTTAACGTGTGGTGCGGTATTTTGGGAAATCGTTTGATAGGTCCATTTATTTATAATCAAACGCTTAATTCGACTAGATATCTTCAACTGCTGCAAGCCGAAGTCGAAGATGCATTGGACGAGCTACCTATTCAAGAAGAAAGAAGTATTTTGTTTCAGCAAGACGGCGCCCCGGCCCATAATTCCAGGATCGTCACTGAATATTTATCAGCAAGATTTGGAAACCGTTGGATTGGAACAAACGGTCCCATACGTTGGCCTGCGCGATCACCAGATTTGTCCATACTAGATTTTTCCTGTGGGGACACATAAAAATTTAGTATACGTTGTCAATTATGAGAACGTTAATGATTTGCAGCAGAGCGTCATGCAGGCCTTTAATTCAGTTAGCGTCCGTCAATTAATGAATTGCCGAATAAATATTGAAAAACGCTATACAAAATGTTTAGAAGTCAATGGCCGCACTATTGAGAATCTTTTATAGGAAAACTCATTCGTTTTACGATGTTATCCACCCGTTATGTTTTTGTTATTATTGCTTACAACTTGGTAACATTATAAATCTGCCTCAAAAATGATTTTTCTTTATATCTTCTAAAGTACACAAGATAAATAGCTCGAACCTTATATCGTTGAAAAGGAAAAAATCAAGTAATTCAACTGTATAAAAATAAATTATCATTTCCATTTAAAAAATGCAACTTTGGGTCATATTTCGCTACTGATGCAAGCAAAAAATATTTTAATGACGCATATTATTCAATATCTAAATGTCTACAACTTTTATATTTACATATTTTTGATAGGATAAATAGTGTGGATTCTACGCAAGTTTAAAGAAAATGCCGATTTTCACTTTTTTGCAATATCTAGTAGGCAACGCATTTCTTTGGAAAAACAAGAGAAGGTCTGAAGAGGTAAGATAAATACCTCCATATTGTTCCATTTAACCGACCCTGTAATCTTACCGTTTCCAAAATACCAATGGTGAGCATCGAATTTTGGACACACTGTATATACGTTACAACATAAAAATGTTTACAAAGCTTGGAACGAAAGAATAAACAAACATAAGTATCATCTGACACAAATATATCTTATATTTATATTTAATAGAAAAACATAAAATAAAAATAAAAACCAATAAATTTATTATTTTTACTTGGCTTTTTTGTTTAGAAAAGATTTACTATGACAATTAGCATTCTCCATAGAAATATTTCAGATGTAATGTAGATTTGTAGGTGACGTCTGCAATATATTTTAGTGAATAGTTGGAAACTGTAAATTCCTAATTACAAATGTAAGAAATTATGAGAATTTCGGTATAATAAAAATACTGAATAACTACAAAATATTAAATTTTCAATCGCTACTTTTTTCTAAAAAAAAAAAAATTGGAAACGTATTGAATTTAGGAAATGAAAAATGCAGAAAAACGCGAGAAAAATTATTTATAAGAGACAGATAGTGAAATTGCAATAGCATTATGAATTTCTTGCAAACAATTAATTAAAAGCCCAATAACAAATGGTACATTCAGTTTGAGAAAAAAAAGTGTCGATTACGTAAATTATTATTGGATCAATTTTCCAAAGTAGTGCAGTAACGCGCACACACTACTAGAACTATAATTTCAAGTGTTTACGATCATAACAATTATTATTATTGTAATATTATTATAAGTTGCATGTAACATGTATTAACCATACGAAATAAATAAATGCATAATTCGTATTTTTGCATAAAAGAACAATGAAGTATTAAGTAAGTTTATAAATCCAAGTTGTAAGATGAATATTTTGAAGTGGTAACGGACGAAGAAATTACCTGGTATTAAATATTTTGTTTCATTCCTTACTATCAATTTGCTAAAACTAATTTTAATGTGTTAAAAAAATGTATAGACAACTTAGATTGGGATCAGTTATATTTAATTTCAAATGTTGATTTAGCGGTTAATTATTTTATGAGTTGTTGTATGTAGCTTTTGATACCTGCGTCCCAAGAAATTGCACTAAGATAGAAAGCAAGTATCCGATTTGGTTTTCAAATGAAATAATATCGTTAATTAAAATAAAATGTAAACTTGCAAAAAAGAAAATTGTCTATTTGTTTTGAGAATAGATTTAAGGAAATCAGAAAAAAAGTTAAGATATTAATTAATGATGCATACTTTGATTACATTAGGAATGTTGAAGAATGTGTGAGTAATGATGTCAGTAAGTTTGGACGTACGCTAAGAACTTAAAGTCTAAGTCCAAGTTACTTGATGAGATGTGCTATATGGGTGCCAAAGCTCGAGGGAAGAGAGATTCCTAATTTTTTTGTTGAATATTTCAGTTCAGTGCACAGCAGGGAAGTACCTACGTATGATTTAAACTCATTGAATGGGGACTGTAAGGGAATTGAGGAGGGTGGCACTCTGTCTGTTCAAGATGTTTTGGATGGTTTTGATGATTTATGTAACAAAAGGAGCAGTGGCCCAGACAAGATTCCCAATTTTGTACTTAAGGAATTAAAAATGAATTATCGCCGCATTTACGCTATATATTTAACCTTTCTTTAGAGTCAGGTGTTTTCCCGAGTATTTGGAAAGAAGCTAAGATAACTCCGGTCTTTAAATCGGGTTCTGAATGTGATGTGTCAAATTATAGGCCTGTGTCCATTTTAAATAGTTGTGCTAAAGTTTTCGAGAATATTATTTACAAATTACTTATGGCAGTGTTAAATATCTAATAGGTCCATATCAGCATGGCTTTTTTAAAGGGAGGTCTACTGAAACAAATCTTACGTGTTTTCTAATTTTGTTCAAGGCGTTTGACTGTTAAAAAAACTTTACCTGATGGGGCGTTTGGCCTAACTCTAAGGTTTCTGAGTTCCTACTTGTCAAAAAGAAATGTATAGTTAGATTCTTAAATTTTGACTCAGCGCCTTTTGCCCTTTGTCAGGTGTTCCACAAGGTTCGAAATTGGGCCTCTGCTCTTTTGATATTTTTTAATGACCTTCCATCAGTTTTAAGTTTGTATTTTGCTTAATTTATGCGGATGATGTTAAAATATACAGAGAAATTAAATCTTTTATGACGTAATTTGCTTACAGAAGGATCTAGACATACTTGCGCTGTGGTGTAGCAAAATAAACTCTTGTTGAATATCAATAAATGCAAAGTAATGTCAATAACGCGTCAAAATTGACTGATACGCCTAATTATACTCTGTGTGGCAGAACTCTGGAAGTAGTGACTAATTTTAAAGATTTGGGAGTTGTTTTTAATAATAAATTCTTTTTTGTGATCACCTGGAGTATATTATAAACTCAACTTACAAAATGATAGGGTTTATTAAAAAGAACCACCAGGGATTTTTCTAGGATTAATGGTATTTTAACTCTTTACTATGCATTGGTAGATCCAAATTAGAATACTGCGCAATTGTCTGGATGCCTTACTCTAAGAAGGAGATCAAGGTTGGAGGTAGTTCAAAATCATTTTATGAATTTATTTATTTTAAACTTAACAAGGCAAGGTAGTGATAGAGATACTCCCTCATCTGCCCTCAGAGAAGTGGCTGGAGTCTTGAGCTTGGAGATGAGGAGAGATGTCGCCAGCCTAATATTCTTGTTTAAAGTAATGAATGGTAATGATAGACTGTCCTCAACTTCTAGAGTTATTTAACTTGTCTGTTCCAAGATCCAATAATGTTAGACATCATGCTCTTTTCAATGTAGCTAGAACCAATACTCAGGGGTACCAATGTTTTGTTATCAATCGTATTGCAACACTATATAATAAATTATTTAAAAAGAATCGAAAGATATTTTTTCATTTAGTAGTCAAACAACTTTCAAAGTAAAATTGTTGAATTACTAACAACCGCGTGAGTATGTTACCTAGGGCTAGTTTAATTTTTCAAAAACTGTTTGTTAATTTTAAGTTTATTATGTAGACTGTTTTGGGACTTAAAAAAAGGTTAAATTGAAAGTTATAGAAAACATAAATTATACTGCTTTTTACAAATTATTTTATTAATCAATTGTTTTCGCCAATTCTCATCAGCCAAACAAATTTTGAAACAACATTATAATTAAAAAATTTTAATAATAAAAAATATAAAATGCTCGCTCCCTTCCAAAGTCTCTTAGACATCCACTGAATTATAACATCTAATCAATTTTCATTTAAAAACGGAGGGTGCAGATGCCTTGTTGTTTAAAAATCGCCACTCCCGCTCTGCCCCTTTGAACGTTTTACAATGGAATTCAAACTTAATAATTTGTTGGAATAAGAGACCCTTCAGACAGAAAAATTACTTTAGTAAAAAATGGGATGTCGAAATACCTCGGTCTAGAACCCGTCGATAAAACAAAATAAAATTTAAAACTATATTTTCTTCATTTTTAAAGCTGGGGGTCAAAAAAAAAAAGTTTTGCTAAAAAACTGAGTGGTAGTTTCCTTGATATCGTGATTTTATATACAGACGGACGGCTGGACCGGTCGGCCATCAAACAAAAAATTTTTATGCTTCATTCTAATCAATCGAAAAAAAAAATTAAAAAAGGAGCGTTAAAATTTTTGGTTTGTAATATCGAAGAACTGATTCAGATTTAAGCAAAAAACTGTCAACCAATGGTAATACTTTAAAAAGTGCAAACAAACATTTTGGTGACCAATTTAACTTAACAAGTTTAGTTTAAGTCCTTGCGGTCCCTTCATTATAACAACGTTAGTGGAAAAAATATAGCACAAGTAATTGAAAATCTCAAAAACAGGTTTTACTGCAGCAGATTTCTTGTATTTGGTCCTAATAATCCAGTGATATAACCCTTGCAACAAACTATGCCAAAATGACGACAGAAATTACAATTTTTTGCAAAACTTTGAAAAATTTAAAATCCCAAAACCAGTTGTACCCTCGCATATTTTCTATATAATAATCTTTCTATTCCCTTCATTATGATTTACAGCGCAAACCACCCCAAAATGCCATCGCAGCGCTAATTTTCTAACTTCAATAATTTAGCAAAAAGGAAATTAAGAAATACTAAAAATTTGAGAACATTACAATCCCATTGTTGCGATCGTTTAATGTATTTGCTGAATTTTTGCATTTAGAAAAATTGCCGCCCCTAATGCAACTTTGGGTAATTTGTTGCAAGTTATAAAAACTGGACTACAATAATTAATAACATATAAAAATCTGCGCGGGTACAATACTAATTTTGCAATTTCTTAAATTTTTTTTGGTAATTCCGTCTCCTAACGGCATTTTGGGTTAATTGTCACAAAGGTTGTAAGAACTGCACACAGGCACCATCCCATTATAACGATTGTTTAATGTTTTTGATAAATTTTGCATTTAAAATAAAAATTACCGTCTCTGACAGCACTCGTGTTGTTTGTTGATACCCCTTGTTGGCATTTGGGGTGAGTTTGAGGAAGTTTGTTGCAGGCTTATATGGACTGACTTCAAAAACTTGCGAGGTAAAATCCTGTTTTGTAGTTTTCAAATTCATTTACTAAGTAAAATGTGTGTCTTACGACATCTCGTGTAAACATTGACACGTGTGAATAGTATAAACCAAGAAAAATGCCAACAGTTAACGGCATTTGTGTTAAGTGCAAAGCGCTATCTGAAGCGATAGCTTTAATGCATGTTACAGTTAACTGTTGGCATTTGTCTTCATTTACTAATTTTTCACGTAGAAAAATTTCCGCCCCCAATGATATCTTTGGGTCATTTGCAATGTGGGTTACAACGAAAGAAATTCTAAATTTATTAATTTGCACTTAGAAAGAAATTGCCAACCCTGTTGGCACTTTGAGATAGTTTCCTTCGATTTTTTAATGTTTTTGTTGAATTTTTGTACAAAAAAATGTCTACCCCTTGTTGGCATTCACCAGAGTTTCACTTTGGTGAAGTTTGTTGCTAGGATTATAAGGACTGGACCACAAAGGAGCAGCATGAAAAAAACACAGGGGTTTCGAAATCCCGTTTTGCGATTTTAAATTTCTTTTGCCAATTGTTTGCTTCTGTAACAGCATTTTGCAGTTATAATAAAAATATAAAGAAAACATATAAAAACTGCAAGTTACAACTCCATTTTAAGATTTCTTAATTTCCTTTGCTAAATTTTGCATTCAAAAGTAAATTGCCACCCCGTATGGGCAGTTTAAAGGATAATTTGAGTTACAAAGATCTGTACTATTTACTAAAAATTAAACTTTACGATAATTTGTTGCAAGGGCTATAAGGACTAGACAGCAATTACTAACATATAAAAATCTGCAGGGTACAATCCCTAATTTGGCAATTGTTTAATGTTTTAATTTTCAAAACCAATAA